>JAQJVK010000006.1:19041838-19599233 GCA_035578135.1 Flexamia atlantica | reverse complement strand
TATTAAGAATTGTTCGTTAAGTTAGTTCAGTGCATTTGAAGTTGAAGATGAGAAGCTTAACCTTTGAAATATCAAAATAGAAATATTTAGAAACTCTAACAAGTAATGTAGCATAAGCCAAATTCAATATGAAACACATAATTGTACGGGAATAAGAACAATTTTGACATGAAAATAGTTCTAAAATTATTACTATAATAAAAAAGGGTCAATTATTAGATTTTTACATATTTTAAAATCTATTTAGTAAGTTTTTCATAAGAATAAAGTGAATTCATCAGTAGAGTACACACTTAAAAAACACCAACTCGTACTAGATCCTTCGATTGGCCTTCAGAGTTAAAACCTGGCACGTAAAATATTATTTGGTTAAATGTGCAAAAGAAAAAATAAGTTTAAATCCATCACGGGGTTGTGAACATATAAGTATGTGCAAGTAGTTAAAAACTCTAGTAAAATCTGTTTTTTAATAGGTTGGCAATACAATGTTTTAGAGCTCTATCCATGGTAAGCTGCTCATTGTAACTTAATTTGTTTACTTTCAAATTTTTTCAAATGATTGGGAGCACCAAATTAGGCGGGCCAATGAATGCGATGCTGGCGAAGTAGCGTTTATTATTTTTTAAAGTAGTTGATCAACTATGTGTTATTAAATTATATATTAAAGTTAACACAAAATTACACGTAAAACGCCCCTGATAAAACAAAGTCACCCCCCCCCCCACACACACACACACTTCCGCATTTACTCGTCCATCAACAAACGAATTTTGAGATACGCCAAGGAAGTCATAACAATCGTTATCAAAATAAGTTTGATGAACGACGTAGTATAACGATCTTTACTCACCAACCGTGACTTTGAGGTCATCAGGTAGCGAGAATTAATAAAATTAGGCAGGCACCGACTTTTGGCCACAGCTGTATATGAACAAAAATGAGTTCACCTGTTGCTGAGGGAAAACCCATCCAAAACGGCGTCCCTGTCGTATACATTTTACACATATTTCTTGTAGCTTAAACCACAAATGTGTGCGAATATTGACGATATTGCTGGCGTTGGAGAACCAAACCTCTCAAAATCAAGGGTTAAACACACGATATTTTAAGATAAAGATAAAATAAGGGGTTTTTTGCTAATCACTTGTCACGATTGGAGACAAATTTGAGAAAACACGAGGTTATTTTGCCCGATTTAATCCAGGCAGCCGTAACTGGGTAGCTGAAAGCACAGAGAAGAAAAACTAGGATTTACTAGGTCGGGATTGTCATTTAAAAATTCTATCTGTGTTGGCGCAGGTGTCGTGGACTAGGATTACACTGACAGTCTAGGCATGCTTTATATAAACATTAGGATGTTGATTTTACGGTGAAAAAAATATTATCAGATCGCTGTAATAATATTAGAAGCTTTTAAAAATGATGTACTGATTAATTTGGAAAAGACACGGGTATAACAGCACGTGAAAATAAAGTATTTTGTTCAACAGCTGTGCAACAGTTATATCGAATGATGTTTATATGGTTTGGATCTTTTTGTATGTTATAATGTAAAACAGTTTTACATTATTTTACTTTGTGTCTTTCTACGCCAGTGGCATTTTTTAAGGTTTTCATCGGGAATGGTCCAAACCCGGGCCTTTTTACTATCTGACGGCGACCTTTCGTTAGATACTAAAATTAATGTTGTATTATCTATCCTACTAAAAAAAAGAGGTGGTATCTGTAAGTATGTTTAGATGTGACAAGTGAACGCGAAAAATACTGAACCGACTGGGTTGAAATTTTACACAACAGTAGATCTTGACCATGGGAAACACATAGGCCAATTCACTTCCTTAAAATCTCCTCGGGCTACGCCCCGTGATCGTCCTCAGTTTCAATGTTCACATTTTATAAGGATGTAAACATTCAAACACAGAGATGTAACCAGCTGTGGGTACTAATTTGACAGTTCTAAGAGCAGTGGCAAGATCAGCTGTTTTAAGCTATCCATCGTGAGCGAAGCCACGGGCAACTGCTAGTATACTAAATAAATTAATATTATACTTACTTAAAATTAGCGCTAACGAATGGAATAGTTCAAGCTGGCTCCGTCGTCCGCGCTTTCACTCATTGTCCAAATTTAAAAGTGAGAATGTTTGTAAAATAAGAAAAAAACCGATTAAACATGGTCAAAGATTACAGCAATATAAAACACTAACATACAACTGTAAACATATTACAACCAGCTGCTTGACTTTAGAAAGTCAGCTTGATCCGTAAACTCCAACAAATATTCCAATCGGACTGAAAAATGTAAGTGGCGCCATCTCGTTTTCGGCACGGGATTTTTCCGAAAGGTGTCCCCACTTAGAGGGTGCTGTATACATTGCATATAAGGGCGATTTTTAATATATTTTGAAAGGACAACAACAGATTGCAGCACTTGTTTTTCCCGTGCAAAGCCAGGACACCCTCGAATTAGATGAAAAAGGAATTCGCCAAACTATTTTGGGGGATGAATACATTAAGGACGCCCTAAGGGAAAAACTATAACCCCCGCTGCCTAAATAAAGATTGCGCCACATTTTATGATTAAACAGGTAAGGTACAGAAACGATGATGGATGAAATGTAAACCATAACTAAATGTAACTGTTGTATTGTGAGAATGACCTTCAAATTATAAATAAGCTGAAACAACGTATCCATATGTGAAGCTAATTACCCTCTGCTTGACTGAATGAAATTGGAAAAGTAAACAAAAGATCATCCATTACAAAACTTGGGAGTATTTCAAAACTTTGAGTCCGCTAACAGACCCTTAAAACTTGTAGATTTTTATAATTTTTCTATATTAACAGATCAAATAATTAGATTATTACAGCACAGTCTGTCGGTGACTAAATAAACTACAGTATCCCTCTCTTTCACAGTCTTGCCGGGATTTAGTTTCAAGACTAAACCACAAAAGGCAGCAAGCTCTTCAGGCTTTCAACTATAGAGGTCGAATTAGTATAAACGCCAAATCATCGTATCAGGCATAATTACGACTCCCGCTGCCGAAATAAAGATGGTGCCATATACTGAATTTATGATTAAACAGATTAGGTTTTAAAATTAAACTAAATGTAACTATTATATAGTACATAATTATGTCCCGTAAAATAAATCAACAAACAAAATCATAAAACCGTGATGAAAGAAAGCAAATTATGATCAGCTGTAACGGCGTATTTGTACATTTGTGAAGCCAACTCCCAGCTGCTTGATTGAATGAACAGTGAAAATGTAAACAAAAGATCGTCCATAACACTTTTATATGGAAAAATTTGAAAACTTCGACCTCGCCAAAAACCCCTTTATACTACGAATCATGTAAAATCCTTTCTTAGCGGATGCCTACGCCCTAAAAGGAACGTCCACGCAAATTTTCAAGGTCCTAGGTCGTATAGGACTATTGGGCTGTGCGATGATAGGTGAGTCGCATTTGACAAATATGTAGTAGAACCTCATTTTCAGCCCTAGTCTCGAAATTTGCTATTGCACAGAGAATTGAAAACAATCGCAAAATGTACAGGAAACCTTCATAATCATTGAGTTATTACCAGCATTGGTGTGCAATAGAACTTGTAACAACAAATAACACAATAGAAAAATCTTAATTGTAAGCCTCCTTCGAATTCTACCTAAGTTTAAATGTTAAAGATCACAACAATGCATAGCTGATTGCATTATGAGGAGCCAATCAAAAGTTAGACGAGTTTATCAAAGAAATTACCAAATTGTACAATGGAATATTGTAATCTTCGACGAGATGTAACTTTTGATTTGATCATCCTTCTCGAATGGAATTGTACCATTGCATTTTCCGTTTAAAGACCAATAAAATGAGGCATAGTTTTAAGGATGGGACTTTCTTTTAAAATTCTAAACAATTGATTAAAAAAAATTAGACCCTGGGAACATATTGAAATGGTCATAAATATGCGTTAAATGCGTAAAAATAGGCGTTGGTTACAATCACAGAAACGAAACATTGAAGTTTAATTACATAGGACATAAACTTTGGAAACTGTTCTCATCATATAACGATACCAGACTTTAGTTCCCAGTACAAATTTGCTATCTTAAAATACAACTGGAACTGTATTTTTTACCAATATTTTTTACTACTTTTCTCTTTCGCGACGGCGTTTGTTATGGTGATATTAAATTCTTTAAGATAAAGTATAGTTCAAGAAAGACTTGCGTTTAATAATTTCTAGTGTTCGTTGAACGCAGTAAACTGGAGCTTACTGGAGCTTTATGCCTGTTTATTTTGTATTGAACCCAGATATTAATCGCCAAAATTTTATTTTGTTTTATAAATTTGTCAATGGTACTTGTATTTTTTTATAAAGAACCCTTTTAATCAATATGTTATAACTTCATACTTAGAAAACCACAAGTGTAACATAAGTCGTTATTTTTTTAGTAAATTATGTAATAGTAGTTTTCATCACTAGGAGCGAAAGTGGCTCTTTTTGGTACGAGATCGTAATTTGGAAATGCGATCGAGTACCAAGGAGACACTTTTGCTCCGTGTGATGAACAACTATTTTCATCATTATGTATAAATAACAATTTAATCGTTAAAAAATTAGACTATATAATTTTGAGACTATCCAAAATAGTCATCGTCATTTACACATGTTTACAAAAACAAGTTAAGAAATCGTTCAACCTTACAATCTTAACATAAACAAATTTTGACATTAGAGTATGGCAAAATTTGCCATATGTTTTTTTTCAGTACTCCTATTCGAAGTGATTCAAAAACTATCATTTTGCGAACGATTTAGAGAACTAAACGGCTGTTTTCCGGACAGCATGATGAAAAAGTACAGTTTGGGTGATTGTCAGGTCTTAAAGATATGTTTGGGATAATGCGGTTGAAGTTGAATTGTGTATGGGGTTATTTGCCAAAGTAAATCATTAGTTTATAATGTATTAATTTTTTAACCATGCATACATTCAATAAATTTCTTCCAGCTACATCATGCAAAAAATGAATGAATGAATGAATTAATGAATTAATGAACCAGAGTTTTTTCTATAAAAACTTAAGCTACATAAAAATACATTCAAAATCTTCAATTTAACATAAAATATTTACAAGTAAACAAACTCGAACTTAAATGAAACACTATTGTAGCCTTTGAATTAAATATAAAATTAGGAGTTGGCAGACATAGATAATGCTGCTTGTGCGTCCGCTATTTTATTTTATTTCATTTTATTTTTATTAGATTTTGTGACTTTCAACGCCAGTAGCACTTTTAACGTTTTAATTGGTAACGGTCTTGTTACTATTTAAGGGTGACCTTTTGGTAGATAGGCTCCTTTCATAGTCCGTCATAATCCTGGTCAGTATCGAACAGGCGACCCTCAGGTTATGAGGTGAGCGCTTTATCGATTCGGGTATCCAGCTAATGAGTTGCGTCCTGCCCAAAAAAATTCTATCGTTGAAATTAATAATTAATTTTATTGGAAATCGAAAACATTCTTGGAATGAAATTCAATCAGGAATAAAAACTTTGGTATGGCAAAAACACAAAAAATACCTCCGTCGCAGCAGACCTGCTTACTCAGCGAATTTAAAATGCAAGGCAACATATTTCAATCCAACATAGCGATATTTGACATGTTTTGGTAAGCTCCATAAGAATAACATGGGGAATGAGTATTCAGGTTTGCTGCTACAGGTATATTTAAATGGGTGATTTTAATTCAATATTTAGTAGATCTGAACTAGAAGAAGCTATGCATTTACCAAGTGTTATCAAGATATATTGAGAAATAACCGAGATATAGAATGTTACTTATTTCCCATAAGGTTAACATTGGGACAACGTACTGTGTTTACCACTTTCAGTATCTCGGTAACCAATGGACATAGAGCTGTGATTCAAAATACTAAATTGTTTGTTTGTTTTAGCTGAATTCGATGGTGCAAAAAAATTCGATAAATTTAATTTTTCTATGAAAAAACTCAAAAAACCTATTATTAGGGGGGTTTATCCCCCTTTACCCCCCTTTCCGGTGGTCCGATCGGGCTGGTTCACGAACTCGTCCAATTGATTACCACTTTACATGTGTTTAACAGACACAGACACACACACACACACACACACACACACACACACACACACACACACACACACACACACACACACACACACACATATATATATATATATATATATATTCGAACGAATGGTGTTTTTTGCTTCTGGGGGCCCCAAAACCAAATTTATAATGGTCCCGAGCTTAAATCTTACCATGAGACCTACGGTAATAGCTTCTTCCCTATAGGGGAAATTCGCTAAAAATTACTAACTTAACTTTCAAATCAGAATAACATATATAACTTTTGGTTTGTATAAAAGTCAGTATTTATTTTAGGGGACATTTTAAAAATTTAAAGACAAAAATGGATTGGATGTGGATATATAACTATTCCAAGCGAGAAAGAGCTTAAACAATAGAGTGGACGGAGCATATCATTAACTTTCTGTCACCTACAGCACACGATATCAGGCAAAACTTTCAGAGTATCGTTCATAAAATGTCGCCTTCTACTGAACTCCCTAAATTGACTTGGACAAAAAGTGTTTTAAACCAAAATAATTTTTGAAAACACTTTAGAGGTTTAGTAATTTGTAATTTAAGCCTTAACTTAAATGCAAAAAAATCCATTAAAGAACAAACTCTATAGAGGGTGTCTGGTCATAAGTGTTAAAAAAATTTTGTGTTAAACTACATTGGAATAGTGACAAAATGTTGCACATTTGAGGTTCCATACTCTTCCAGTAAGGGAAAAATAAATAAAATTACATTTTTTCAAAATTCC
Source organism: Flexamia atlantica (assembly GCA_035578135.1). Classification (NCBI taxonomy): domain Eukaryota; kingdom Metazoa; phylum Arthropoda; class Insecta; order Hemiptera; family Cicadellidae; genus Flexamia; species Flexamia atlantica. The sequence goes on along the minus strand of JAQJVK010000006.1, from coordinate 19,592,357 downwards.
TGTACTTTTGTTGAATAAATGGCTTTAACTGCATTTAAATTTATTTTTTTATGGACTTTATTGTATTTTTCAGAATCCTCATTAAATTTCCCAAAGGAATAATACAAAAATATTGGGGTTCAACATACTTAAGGTCTTTATCTGTAAGTTTAAGTTTAAATTTCTGTGTATTGATAAAAATCAAATAGCATTCATGGTGTTACTTATATGTTATAATGGACTTTAGGAGGTGTCAAATATTATAAAAAACTTCTCCATTTAATTAGCTTTAAAACGATGTATAATAACCCTATGATAGTCTTTTTTATTTATAAATTAAAGTTATATGTGGATAAACACTGTAAAGCTGAAATTGCATGGTATGTAACATTAAATAGATTTAACAAGCATACATGCTGATGTGTTTTGACATTTTAAGAGGTTAATGATACATGAACAAAGAAGTTACACTGTTAAGCTAACTTTTCTAAGAGATTTATCCATAATTACCTTAGTATAATAACATTACTTTTCCCATTAAGTAAAAATAAATAATGAATCAAAACGATATTTCACGACAATATATCACATCCCAAATAATTTAAAAATGTTTTAGTTATAGTACTACTATCCTGATGGAGATAGACTATTCTGCTTGAGATAAGAGTTTTATCTGCACTGGAGAAATTTTGCCTTATCGTTTATCTGATGCCCACTGAAATGATAGTATTGAATGGAGTCAGGTATTTCGCTGTGCACATCAATAGGCCACAAATGATAAGATAACAATAAATTTTTTTTAATTTTTCAAATGTATTTAAAGGAGGGTTTGGGCAGTCATAAGAGGACAGTGAACAGACAACAATGTCTTTTTCTAATCGTGAATATGCAGAAATGCATTTTGTGTACGGTTTATGTAATGGGAACGCATTAGCGGCTCAAAGAGAATATCACACTCGATATCCTGATCGAACTATTCCAAGCTCACAGGTATTTACAAGGCTTCACCAGCGATTGCTAGAAACCGGCTTAGTGCAAAAAAAACTAAAGAGGTGGGTCCAGGTCATGATGTTGCTGTAGAAGAACATATTCTTCAAATGGTGCAAGAAAACCCTGGGACAAGTACAAGGCAGCTTGCCATGGAAACTGGCATGTCACGATGGAAGGTCCACAAAGTTTTAAAAGGTAATTACTTCCATCCTTATCATTTTACAAAGGTCCAAGGACTAGAGCCCAGTGATTATGAGGCCAGGAGAGACTTCTGTCGATGGCTCCTTCAACGTGACATTGAAGAGTATCATATTTAAAAAAAGATACTGTGGACTGATGAGAGCCGATTCACCAGAGAAGGTATTATCAATACTCACAACATGCACCTTTGGAACGAGGAAAATCCACGAGAACGAGAGAAGCTTCTTTTCAGAAACGATTTGGCCTCAATATTTGGGCAGGTGTTATAGGGGACCATTTCATAGGACCTCACATTTTTGAAGGAAATTTGAACGGTGTGACATACTTGGACTTTTTACAGCACACCCTACCTCAGATGCTCGATGAAGTAGAGCCAACACGTAGGGCAGAAATAATATATCAACAGGACGGTGCACCTCCACATTTTACAGAAGATGTTCGTTTGTGGCTCACCCAGAACTATCCAGATTGGATTGGGCGTGGGGGAGTGATTCCTTGGCCTGCTCGATCTCCGGATTTAAGCCCTTTAGATTTTTTCGTGTGGGGCTACTTGAAGAGTGAAGTGTACGCAAGTGAAGTGAACAGTGAAGATGAATTACGAAACCGAGTCATAGCAGCTGCGGAAAAAGTAAGAGAGAAACTTACTTTCAAAGTGACTGTGGGCGCTATGTGAAAGCGGGCGAGGGCTTGCGTGAGACAAAATGGAGGGCACTTTGAACAGACATTGAAATAAGAGTTTACGGTGCTAAACTGTTTTAAGTGTTTTTTTAAGGTTTTTACTAACATTTAAAGATGTGTTGGATTTTACTTCAGCCAAGTTTTGTATTTCAAAATCTTTTTTTAATACTTGTCGCATTACAGTTATGTGTGAACAGTGTGTGTGTTATTTTATTTATGAAACTGAAAAATTAATTTTTTATTTATAACATTATTAGCTTAAAAGGTTCTTTCTAAGAAAACTCTTGGCAAACGTCTTCATCTTCTGGCGTAAAAGCTCTTAAGGGTAAGTTAAATTCACCCCCTTTTCAATTCACGTTTTTTAACCTAATTATGTTTATCCAAACATAACTTAAATTTATAGATAAAAAATAAGACCATCATAGGGTTATTATACATTTTTTTAAAGCTAATTAAATGGAGAAGTTTTTTATAATATATGACACCTCCTACAGTCAATTATAACATAGAACTAACACCATGAATGCTGTTTGGTTTTTATCAACAAACAGAAATTTAAACTTTAAACCCACAGTTAAAGACCTTAAGTATGTTGAACCCCAATACGTTTGTATTATTCCTTTGGGAAATTTAATGAGGATTCTGAAAAATACAATAAAGTCCATAAAAAATAAATTTTAATACAGTTAAAGCCAATTATTCAACAAAAGTACGGGAATTTTGAAAAAATGTAATTTTATTTATTTTTCCCTTACTGGAAGAGTATGGAACCTCAAATGTGCAACATTTTGTCACTATTCCAATGTATTTTAACACAAAATTTTTTTAACACTTATGACCAGACACCCTGTGTTTATTTATTTTAAAGGACATCTTTATTTTACATAATTTCAAAATCATTATATCCATGACTATCGATGATTTCATAATTGTAACAAATTATACAAAAACAATGATGGCCCGTTGCATAAGAATTACTGTGTCTGCGGAATCAAAAAAAACCTGACCCAATAATAAAATGCATTTCTTTCATCCTTTTCTGCTAGCTTTTTTAGTTTACTGGAGTTGTACCAATAGTGGCGATTTCAATACTAAGAGGCTGATTAGCTCCGTTCAAGCAGGTTTATTATTAATTTCCTGTTGGTTTGGTGGTGATGGTTTGTTTATGGTGTATATGGTATATACACGTTAACCATACGCATTACGTAAACGTAATATGGCTTTTGTGGTCGTAATAGTTTGAATCAATTTAAAATATATTGTGATAAACTATTTAACTCCACGTGATAAAGTACAGATCCGACGTGATAAGTATTTTCTTCGACATACTTTGTTATGTCCCCAGGCTTGGGTCGATTTTTCGACGTTTGAACGCAATATCCATCAATTCAAACAACTCTGCCGCCTTTTTTTATTTAATAACGCCAACATGTCTTTAGCCACATTGTTTAAAAAATCTCTTTTGCAGGCCCAACCTTTTGTCACGCATTTCCTTTCAGAGTAATGTATTCTAGTTTTAGTTTGTGGTAAAGCCTGATTTCGCCTCTGTCCTTATTTGGCAAATATATGAATATATCGCCATTCAAAATTGTGCCGTTTTGAAGTTCCGAGCCACTGTTTAAAAAGGGTTCCTCAAAGGTAACCCCAATTCTCCAATTCCAACGGGGTTCTTTTTCCAATGGGTAACTTTCGAGCCAACAAAAATGAACTGAAAACAGATGTTTCTGTGTTAGTATAATGAAAAAGCTTTTCTATTATTCTGCACGAAAATCAGCCGTTTTTCGTTATCTAAACACAGCGCAAAGTCGCACTTTTTTGTACTAGTACAAAAACGCACTCTGTGATCCTTTTTGGTGCCCTAACCTCAAACATTGTTATTTCAAAAAATAGCTAAAAAAAGTTCAAATTAGCATACTGTTATGTTAATTAAACAGTCCCTATTGGAGTTATGATCTTTGCATTTAGTGGCCATAAACAGGCAAAAGACGTAACTCCATTCTAAGGTTTATTTTCGTAATTTAAAATAAGGTTATGGGCTTGTAAATATTTTTATGAGTTTTAACCTTAATAACGGCCTTGGGGGAAGATATATTTATTGATAATAATTGCATTCAAACACAACTACACAAGGGTTAACAAGATATTATAGAAACACACGAGTACTGTACATTTCACGGTAAGAATTTTGTACAGAATACCGAGTTACAGCCCTCGCTGTTTAGTGGTGTGAGAAGATTAGAGCAACGGCCTATGATTATTTTTTTACGAAAAACATTTACACCCATTCTCTAAAACCAATAGGTAATGCGATAACCGGCAAAAAATAAAATATGAACAAAATCGCAGTTGACCTTTGCTCTGGCAATATTCTGCCAGTGGCAGTAAGAAAGAGCATTAGTTCAAAATTATCAATCAATACTTTTAGAGAACTGAGGCTCTATGAATTAAAACTGAGACGCAGCAATCAACTAATTCTTTATAATCAACTCATCATGATTAACCTTCGATAATTAACTGAAACTTTGAGAATTCAATTACAAATTCCAAGGAAGAAATTGATTTCTTTACTTCAAATCGCCACCAAATTTACTGATATTATGGGGCTGTATTGTTTTAACTTTTTTATACCACTGTTGTTTTATTGTAAGCGAGGGCCTAGGAGAGCAGCCCCAAGTAAATAAGGCTGTATAAATTATACAGTTCTTACGAAAGACTCTTTGAAATAGTAACATTTTAAAATGTATACCTACCAAACTTATACTATAATAGCTATATTTTTAAAATGACAATAGGGCCAAATCTTAAATAAAAATTATCGAATACAAAAGGTCTTTAATGTATAAACAGTGTTAAAAACTACATTACAAGGTGTATTCAAATCTGTTACATTGGTAACAATCACTTATTTACTTCGATAACATTACTACAATAGCAATTGAGGGTTACGATTTTCCTTATCGTTCATAATGCAACGCTTGAAAATTTACAACCCTTCAATAATTAAGAAGGGGGTCTTTAATTGGACACCCGATTTATTTATTGTATAGTAGTGTACACTAGCCTTTAGCGTATTCACAACGATGTATTAAATTCTCCAGTGTATTTGTGTTCATAATTAATTATTTGTTTGAAATTCATTGTTGGTGATGGTGATTTTATATTTTGATTTGGATTTTTGCGGACATTTGCCATCACTGATCAGTAAAAAACAAGTTTCACGACGTTTCGGGATCTGGAATCTGATCCCGTCTTCAGGTGGAAGAAAACCTAGAACATAACAAGATTAGTAACACATAGCCAGGAAAACCTGGACAAAAAACACAGCTAAAACAGAGAACTCAGGCACCACTCCATCTCAAAGTCTCATTGATTTCTATGCATTTAATAAAACACAGAGAGACGCCAAGTTTAAATTTGAAACTGTGACAGAAAGTGACGTTAAAAAGGCACTAAACAGTATATGTTCAAAGGCAGTAGGAAATGACAAAATTGATATAAATATGATCAAATTAGTAAGTCCTTACTGTCTTCCAGCAATCACGCACCTGATAAACCAGTCTCTCACCACTGGATGTTTCCCTGATGCTTGGAAGCAAAGTATCGTTCGACCTTTGCCTAAAACAAAACGGCCGACCAACGTTGAACATTTAAGACCGATATCACCGGCACTATCAAAGGTGTTGGAGAAAGTGGTTGTCAAGCAGGTAACAGAATTTATTGAAAAGGAAAAGATTTTGCACAAACATCAATCAGGTTTCAGGAAAAATTACAGCACTTGTACTGCACTTTTAAATTTATATAGTGATATATTTGAAACACAAGATAATAATAACTGCAGCTGTTTAGTTATGTTGGATTATTCTCAGGCATTCGACTCGATATCTCATAAATTATTGTTGGCAAAACTGCATTATCTGGGATTTGACAATAATGCAGTGAAATGGGTTGAATCATACCTTGAGGATAGAACTCAAATTGCCAAGATTGGAGATAAATGTTCTGATTCCATGATAAAAGAAAGAGGAATCCCTCAAGGAACTTGTTTGGGGCCGATTTTCTATAAAATGTATACTGCTGATATTACAAATGTGATTAAAAACTGCAACTTACACATATATGCTGATGACTGCCAATTGCATTACTCTTTTGATAAAATCTCCAGATGTAGAGCATTTGACATGATAAACAATAAATTAAATAATTTGGCAGAATGGTCAAAAAATCATAGCTTGAAATTAAATTCCGACAAATGTTCAGTTTTGCACGTTGCTCCTGAAAATATTTTGAATGATATAAAGGCTGACGGAAGAATAGAAATAAATGGATTTGAAATAGAAAATTGTAAAAATGTTAAAACGCTAGGAGTAATTCTGGACGAAGGCCTGACGCTAACCGATCATGCAAACCTCTTGTGCCAAAGAGCCTTTGGTCGGCTGCGAGGTCTTTACAAATTAAAAGACATGTTACCAGTGGATGCTAAAATAAAATTAGTCCGGGCCATGGTGCTTTCAGTCTTTGAATATTGCTTGCCAGTGTATGGAAACAGTATTTCTATAGGTGATAGGAAAAGAATGCAAACATTGCAAAATTCAGCAATAAGATTTATCTATTGCCTTAAGAAATATGAGCACTAACTCCCTTCAGAGAACAAGCACAACTGTTGACAATTGAAAAATTATGTTATCTACATAGTTTTTTGGTTTGGTTTTTACGAGACATTGCCTAAGAGTGTTTTCTGTCCTAAACGCGGTTCTAACTTTGAACTTCCTAGCAACTCTTCTAATTTTTTCCGATAATCCCGGCACATAAGGGATTGACATAGGAACGAATTTTTCAGTGTTTTCTGACTCATTCTGTTTAGCCCTACGGTTTTTGCTCTTTCTTATTATGGATTGAGGGTATCCATTCTTAGCCAAATCTTGCTCTACTTTTTTGATTTCCTGATTTAATCCATCTTGATTTGAGCAAATGCTCTTTGCTCTGTCAAATAATGAGTAAGCTACCCCTTCTTTGACAGATTTTTGTTGGTTTGATTGAAAATTTAAGTACTGCCCTGTGTGTCTTTTTTCTGAAAACAGTTGTCCTAAGCGTGGCCCTAACCTTTTCTACGCACACATCCAAAAATGCTAGTTTAAACGCAAGATTTGGCTCACACGCTAAACGCAAGATCATAACGTAGTTCCCACGGTTGATGCGATGAATTCGTGACGTCGACAACCTTTTCCAACGTAGTTCCTTCGATCGATAGTTAGTCTATCGATATTTGAATATTGGTTCACCACTGCAGACTACAGACAATTATTTGGGCTTCAGTCGGGTCTAAAACTGTGCATAAATATGCTCAAGGATACTATCCATGCCCTAAAAGTTTGTTTTAAACCAGCAAACTGGTTTTTTTCTCACAAAGAGACAGCCTGTGACTGTCACCACACTTAATTTTAAGTTATGCCTTTACTATAGTAAACCACCCATAACTGTGTTATGCCCACCCATACTGTGTTAATTTAAGTATTTTCAATCGGAGTTCTATCAACAACAAACATGGTCCTATGCAGTTGCGGTACTCAATAAGAAATAGCCTACTTCAGTAACTTACCAGTAAGTTTAGTCAATACTGAACTTGGTGGTAGCTAAATTTTGTAAAAGTTGAGTTCAACCAGATCATAACTTAATTATTTTTTATTTTTAAAATACAGCCTAGTAGTATAGCCAAGCCAGATCCTCGAAGGCCTACTTCTAAAACCTTATTTAAACTTTGTAAATTACAGTAGTTTTATGAATAGGCATTGAAAATTGCAAAGGATTTTTAAGTTTTAGTACAGTTCCTGAGATTATTACGAAAATGTAGATCCAGATCTTTTCACTTGAGTTTAATAGATTACACAGTTACTTATCATACCTTAATTCTGCAATAGTGCACGATTTGAATCTACAAGCAAAGTAACAAGGCTAAAATAAATGATGAAGTTTAACTGTAGTGGTATTAAGTGAGGCAAAACTTAATGAGTTATACCTTCAAGTGTGAAAAGACAAATTTGAAGTAAGTAAATAAATAAATAAGTAACAAATTTATTGTCAGTAAGTTACCGTACCAGAGTTAGGTACAATCTCTAGAAACTATAAATAACTAACTTATATTAGTTAGAAAAAACGCCTGAATTAAACCGCACATTAAACCGTTTATTAGAAGTTTTAATAGTCTATACGCCGAAGACTAATCATCTAAATATTTAAGGAATAAGTTAAATTATAAATTCTAATTAGCTTAACCTCTCTCGCGGCTGTGATTTGCTGTGTCTGTAGTCTGCAGTGGTGAACCGATATTCAAATATCGATAGACTAACTGTCGCTCGAAGAAACTACGTTGGAAAAGATTGTCGACTTCACGAATTCATCGCATCAACGATGACATCATCACCGGCTCTGCTCGATGTGAAATTTCGCCCACCTCTCAGCTCAGCTCTGATTGGGTGTGGACAAGGAGGTTATATTACTATACTGGAGGTAGCACTCCATAGTAAAACAGCGTGCCGGCTGTTTAGAACAAAATATCACAAAAATGGTACATCAGTTAGTACCAACCTTTGCAAAACACCTCAATTTCACCGACTTCCCAAAATGAACGAATCAATCGAGTGATTCAGTCGAGTCACGACTCAATTTTGAGCTTAGTTCATTCCGGAACCGGAAATCAATAATATTTTAAACAACGAATTAAACACTCATAACAAACTGCTAACGAGTACTTATTAGGTGATTTTTGTTTGAAAATAACTTCACCTAATTTATTTTTGGGTATATCTTTAATGGTAAAATAAAATAAAAATAGCAAAACAGATACCTGGGCTAAAAGTAATTGATATAATCAGTCACTAGGCAAATATGAGAATTATGGTAGAAACTTGGCAGGTAAGCAACATAAATAGTAGGACAATTTTCTTTTAGTGGTACAATATTGCTGAGCGACAGTAATGTTTGTATAATAACATGGCTGATGGCAAAATTGTACATAAGGAGTGAAGTTGTCATTTACTGGCCGGATACTAACACTTATATATTGAACTTTAAATTAATTATTCTTTATTCAAAGGTTTTAAAAAATAACATTTTCTATTCTATTATTTATATAATATCGTATGTGGCCTTACCTGTTCCAAGGCAAAGAAACCGTTCAATCATAATGAGAATCAGATCAACATGATTCAACTCTCCGAAATGATTACATCAGTTTTTGAATCAGTTGAATCGACTCAAAGAACGGTACATCAGTTAGTACCAACTGCGGCACGCTTTCCAATGCTGTTTGTGAAGGCAGTGCTACCTCCAGTATAAAAATATAACCTCCTTGGGTGTGGACGTGCTCTCTCCTGTCCGGTGATTCTTGATACTTGTGATTTCTGTGTTATTTTGTGTTATTGTTTTTCTTTTCAGCATAGTGTTTTTGTGACTGCTTTTACAGTTCTCTGTTTTAGCTGTGTTTTTTGTCCAGGTTTTCCTGGCTATGTGTTACTAATCTTGTTATGTTCTAGGTTTTCTTCCACCTAAAGACGGGATCAGATTCCAGATCCCGAAACGTCGTGAAACTTGTTTTTTACTAATCAGTGATGGCAAAAGTCCGCAAAAATCCAAATCAAAATATAATTAATTATGTTATAAGTTATACGACTCAACAAGGTTTTTATTTTTATTTTTGATAAACAATTTCTAAAAGACTATATATTTAGTTTGCCTATTTTTCGTCCAGTTGACCGTGGTTACACAGCATGATAGGTTATTAGCCCAGGTCAAATTTCTTTAGGTTATAGGATAGGGACAAATATAGGTTTTAAGTAGGTTAGGTTAGGTAAGGTGTTACCAAAAACTAAGTAGGTGGTACCAAAAACTCATCAATAGTTTAAAAACACTGTAATAAAATGTATTTCTTGAGGGTCATTTTGAACTTAGAGAAAGGTTGAATAGATTTAATGTTGGCCGGAAGTTTTTGGAAAAGTTTAGGCCCAATAAAATTAGTTTTTTCTTAAACATTGACAAATTTGTCTGTCATACCACCAAAATAAATGGAAATAGTTTACAATATTGTAGCCTGCATTTATTTAACCATCAAGAGTTTCTTATTATTATGTTGTATAAATATGAAACAATTAGGAACATAATTGTTTTAAACATATTTGAAGGCAACAAACAGCCAACGTCATCGTTGCGTGGGTGCGGGTTGCATAGTTTTGGTCACAGAAACGTGAGCTACCTAGAGTATAATACAACTATCCTATTACTTTAAATGAGCAATGAATATATATTTATATATTTATCTATGTCATATCTAATGTCTAAAAACAAGAACCATTTATGAAGACATACAATTATATATTTATATATTTATAAATCCTATCTCGAAAACAGCTCTAACGATTTTGATAAAATTTTGCATGTAGGTGTAGTTTTTATTTTTAAGTTCACCTACGTGGTTGAATTTGCTGTAGAAACGCAAATTTCTTTAAATGAGCAATGAATATATATTTATAAATCCTATCTCGAAAACGGCACTAACGATTTTGATAAAATGTTGCATGTAGGTGTAGTTTTAGCGAATTTCCTTAAAGGAATAAGCTATTACGGTAGTACTCATGGTAAGACCTAAGTCCGAGACCATGTTAACTTTTCATTTTGGGGTCCCCAGAAGCAAAAAACACCATTCGTTCGAATTTATATATATATAGATATATGTGTGTTAACCGCCGTAAATATGGCCCGATCTTAATGAAATTTGGTACAGACGTGTAAAGTGGTAATCACTCGGACGAGTTTGTGAACCAGCCCGATCGGACCACCGGAAGGGGGGGTAAAGGGGGGTAAACCCCCCCAAAAATGGGTTTTTGAGTTTTTCACATAGAAAAATTAAATTTATCAAATTTTTGTTGGCACCATTGGATTCGCCTCAAAAAAACAAACAATTTAGTACTTTGAATCATTGCTCTATGTTTATGGTTACCAAGATATTGAAAGTGGTAAACACAGTACGTTGTCCCAATGTTAACCTTATGGGGAATAAGTAAAATTCTATATCTTGCTCATTTCTCAACATGTCTTAATTAAACTTGGTTTGTGGCTTCATCTAGATGAGATCTAATGGATTTTAGTCTAAAATCCCCAAAATTTCCATTTTTGTGGCAGCAAACCTGCATAATCATTTCCCATGTTATCCTTATGGGAAATAAAAAAATTCTATATCTGCCTTGTTTTTGAACATATCATAATAAAACTTGGTATATGGCTTCTTCTAGTTAAGATGTACTAAATAATGAATTAAAACTAACCAGTTTTAACATACCTGTTGCAGCAAACCTGCATACTCATTCCCCATGTTATTTTTATGGAGCTTACAAAAAACATGTCAAATCTCGCTATTTTGGATTAACATATGTTGTTTTGCTTTCAAATTCGCTGAGTATGCAGGTCTGCTGCAACGGGGGTATTTATTTTTAAGTTCACCTACGTGGTTGAATTTGCTGTAGAAACGCAAATTGTTTAGAAAAATTAAATTTAAAATTAATCTATATATTAATACGCAAGCGGTTTTCTTTTCACAGTCCACCGCAATAACGGCTGGACTGATTTTAACGTTTGAGGTATTAAATTAAAGGGAATTTTATGTAGATTTGTCAACAAGTCTCAGAATTATAAAAAAGGGCGTCACTTGAGTACAGAAAAGGGCTGAAGTTTCGGAACAGTGGCGCTATTCATCGACATTTGATCAAGCTCAGTTTACTTTGTTTACAAACTGAACATATGGCCAAGCTCTGAAATAGTTCTACAGGTAAACCACAGATAGCAGCAATGAATTACAATTAATTTTTCGAAAAGAGCAGTTTTTATTTTTACAGCTGGTTTGGCTTTGTTTTCAACAGTTTTCTTTTTTAAAAGATTTATTATGTAATTTAGGTTATGTTATGAAGTTTTTAAAGCTGTTAAACATTGCAGTTACCGTTTTTACAATGTAGTTTAGTGTTTTTAAAGTGGTGCATTAAGTTAAGTGTTTTAATGTGTGTTTAAGTTGGTGCATTTATAATGCCACCGATGAGAAGACGAACGTTGAGCGGTCGGAGGAGTAGGAAAGAAGCACTGGCATCGCCCTCTCGATGTAACATTTGATGCTCCTTCCAACCCCAGACCAATGAACTACTAAATACCCCCGTTGCAGCAGACCTGCATACTCAGCGAATTTCAAATGCAAAACAACATATTTCAATCCAACATAGCGAGATTTGACATGTTTTGGTACGCTCCTTAAGAATAACAGGGGAATGAGTATGCAGGTTTGCTGCTACAGGTATGTTTAAACTGGTTGGTTTTAATTCAATATTTAGTAGATCTAAACCTAGAAGAAGACACTTACCAAGTTTTATCAAGATATGTTGAGAAATAAGCGAGATATAGAATTTTTCTTATTTCCATAAGGTTAACATTGAGACAACGTACTGTGTTTACCACTTTCAATATCTCGGTAACCAACATGGACATAGAGCAGTGATTCAAGATACTAAATTGTTTGTTTTTTTGAGCTGAATTCAATGGTGCCCAACAAAAATAAATAAAATAAAAAATAAATAATAATAATAATAAAATAATAAAATAAATAAAATGATAAATATTTATTTTTCTATGTGAAAAACTCAAAAAAACCCATTTTTGGGGGGGTTTATCCCCCTTTAACCCCCCTTCTAGTGGTCCGATCGGGCTGGTTCATGAACTCGTCCGAGTGATTACCACTTTACATGTCTGTACCAAATTTCATTAAGATCGGACCATATTTACGGCCGCTATCGTGTTAACAGACATATATATAGACATAATACAATTATATATATAGATATATAGATATATATTTATATATATAAAAATTCGAACGAATGGTGTTTTTTACTTCTGGGGGACCCCAAAATGAAAAATAACATGGTCTCGGACTTAGGTCTTACCATGGATACTACCGTAATAGCTTATTCCTTTAAGGAAATTTGCTAAAATGTTTTCATTGCGGTGGGGTTGCATTTCAAGAAAGAAAAGACTGGTAGAGTAGTGTGTCATTTACGCGTTTTTGCCACAAGGAAATGTTGCCTATAAAGACAGCCATTCCCTACAATATCTGTTTTGGCGATAATTATCAATAAGATGCAGCGGCATCCCCTAAACAAAGGAAGTCATTGCTTATTTGGCGCCAGTGTTTGCCCTCGGTCAGCTACATGTTGCTGTAAGCAGAGCGTGATCTTTTGCCCGGTGTTAAAATATACATTTCAGAAAAAGGGGACATGGGAAATGAATGCGTTCCCTAAAAAAATCGTTTACGTTTACCAGAAACTCCTGCGGTAGATCAAATTAACTTTAATAGTTTCAGTAGTTAAGCCATATTTTGTTAATGAAGTTAGCCCTTTGATTAATCTTTAAAAGTATATAAGTAGGCTTATTATTCTCATTATTTTACCACTTGATTTTTGCTCGATTTCGAGCTACGTGTAATCTAGTATTTTTTAACATGGGGTCATATGAGTTGCCAATAACAACAAAAAAAGTAAACAAAAGCTGTTCCAGCAAAGCCACTTAAAACTTTTATAGCACGTTGCCAGTACAGTAGAATAGAACAGGGATAATACAATAGAGTACAGATTGCTCATGGAATATTTCCCCTATCTAAAAATCCCAAACAGGTAAACAGCTGTGTTTTAGGTTAATTATAAATAATAATATCAAAGCAACAACGAGTATTTGTTTACATAAAGGGGATTTATGATTAAGATTTACTAAATTTAAATCATCAGTTTAATGTTTCTTAAAGTTCGCAAATACAATTTAGGAAATAGAGGTAAGCAAATTCTCAAAGATCTACAAAGATTAAGTTTATTTCATTAGGACAAGGTTCATATAAGAAAAAACGTGATATTATTCAACTCAACCCACCTCAAACTTCAGTTTGTACTTAAAAAGTTAGATGCTCAGAAAATTTATCATCATTTATGAAATTTATTATTGCTAGAGGCTTGAAGGGGCTAATAGCCCCTAAGCATAATCCTTCTTTACTACAGTACAAAATACCTTCTTAGAAAATAGGCTTTTGGATCCACAAAATAGCATTTTCAGTATTTTCCCCGAGTCCCTGAGATGGAGATCTTCAGTTTCAGCCCCCCCCCCCCCCCCCACATCCTGTAACCCTCCAAACGCTCACAATTTCTTCACAAAAATTTCGCTTACGTAATTATTAATTATATATATATATATATATATATATATATATGTATAGATCATTTGGTATTAAATCTGCATTGTTATAACACAAACTAAACAAACATACTTAACTTTTTATAACTTTAAATCATGAAAAACTCAAACCCTTAATTATTATAAAATCAGAAAATCTTAAATTTAAAATATTTTTTGTTATAGTACATTGAACGTGCATAGTTAGCTGCATTTTGAAACAAATCCCACATGTCAACATCTACCATATGGCTTTGAATCAAGCATTAGCACCACATGTTTAATGTAAACAAAGCAGACGTTTTTCAATCTTTTCAATCCCAATGCATTTTAAATGGAAAATATTTTTCGTTACTTCTCATTTTCTGGTATATTTGGACATAATCTCTATTTTTCCCGACCCCCTGGGGCCGAGAACTTTCATTTGAGCCATCTCCTGTCATCCTGCGAGCTGGCAAACTCTCACAACTTTGATTTTTTTAAATCGCTTACAGAATTAATAATATAGATAGATAGATAGAAGATAGATTATTTGTGACGTAAGATCATATAATTTGCATTTTCTACGCTATTGTAATCTGTGATATTGGCAGTGTCGAGCAATTCATGAAGGCACCGTTGGGATATACATCATTCGTCACAGCGCTTGGCCACTGAAACGAGCAATGAGAGCATCAATTAGAAAACAAAGACCGGATAAATTCAATGAACAAAACTTAAACCTCAGTAAATCAAATTACAAAGCTAATTATCATTGTGGGGAGCAATATGAACATGTATATTTGAAAATGTCACTGCTTTCCCCCGAGCGAAGCTCGGTCCCCATATATTTAGTATAAAGTGCGAGAGGGAGGGAAATTTTACTTAATTATCTTCCGCCAGCGACAGGGATGTCCCCACGTAAAAAAACGAAAATCCAAGGGCTTAGTTCGCAAGATCCTGCCAAGTATATCGGCTGGAGCATTTAGTTTTTTTGTCCCGACGTTTTTCCTATATATTGCATGAATCATTTAGTTTGTTGTTGTGTTTATCTTGTTTTAATAGTTTTCTGGTTAACCGCCAGATAGGTTATTGAGTTAAACCTACAAGCTACAGTCGAGAATGTCACAAGAATGACATTTGCGGCAAAGAAACAGCCAGGAAAGTAGGGGAGTTGAAAATAACAGTTATTTTTCTACCACCTATTTTTTGACAAACAAAACAATAACAGTAATGGTTTTGAGGTAAACATAACAAGATGTTCTCATCAACAGTCACGGTGTTGAAAATCTGAATACTTTATAAGGTTGAGTTTTCCCACAAAGATTCAAAGATTTATTCGACCATTCGGTACAAGTACAATAGGCCACGTCCTTAACCTAATAACAAGAAAATAGAATGAAAAACTCTTGACTAACAAAAGCAGTCCATGCAAAAAGTCCATGCTTCAAACCATGCAGCAAACCAGTCCGAGGCAAAAAACAAAACAAAAAAAATAAAAAACAGCACTCAAAAAAACCAAAAAATAAAATAAAATAAAATAAAATTTAGAAAGCAAACCAGCATGCTCCTAACTCAGAGACAGCCCAATTCAAAACAATATTCAGTCAGTCTATATCACAAGTAAAGTGTCTAGATTCGCATTCCAAAATTCCTGTAGGCTATAGAGTGGGTTTGCAAGCAGCCAAGTCTTCACCTTCCTCTCAAACTGATTACTGGGCAACAGTCTCACTTGCATAGGCATGGCATTATAAAACCTAACACCTGCAACAGTAAAACAGTTGAGCGACTTAGTTAACCTTACAGGGTTTCTAAACAAATCCAGGTTATGTCTAGTTTGGTAGCTGTGAACATTACAATTCAAGGTGAGATTAGCTTCATTACCCTTTGTTGCTACAAGGCATTGGTAAATATAGACATTGAACACTGTCATTATCTCCAGCTTAACAAACAGGGGCTTGCAGTGTTCGAGCAGGGAGGCTTCACACAAGATCCTCACAGATTTTTTTTGGAGCAACAAAATTTTGTGAACACCAAAAGAGTGGCCCCAAAGTCTGGCACCATAAAGGATATGTGAGTGGAAAAAGGCAAAGTATGCCAGGCGTACAAATTCTTGAGAAAGGTCAATTTTCAACTGTCTGAGCAGATAGATCACTCTACTCAATTTGCAACAGATTGTTTCAATGTTAGGCACCCAATTAAGCTGCGGATCCAGCGTGAAACCAAGCAGCTTCACAGCTTCATCGGTATCTAAACCATTCCCAAGGCTGAAACTTATTAAGGGGGCGGTCTACCTCAAGTTCCGAGCGCTAAAACAGGGTTTTGTATCTTATTCATTGATAGCTGGATTTTCATATGATTTCCAATATTTTGGTGTCATTTTAAAAAGGATATGTTTTTGTAGGTCGCTATAATTTTAGAATTTTTGATTTTATCCCCGTTTATTTACAGGAATTGTGTATATCTTTCAAAAAAAGGTAGTTTTTTGTTAGATTTTAAAGTCTCATAACTAACGACAGAAACGCTTTATAGAAAAATAAAAATTGTAGAGAACTATAAAATATTCTGAAGAACGTGAACCCACTCTCATTTTTATTAAAACTTAAAAAATGAAGCTTTTGTCGTGCAGATATGAAACGTCTCCATGCGTACTTCAGCGTGCTTTAGCCCTATCTTAACAATGTTATTTCGCTCTGTGACGGAGATTTTTCTGTCTAGGTAGACCGCCCCCTTAACTGGGTTTTACTCTGGTTCAGGGTCAACTTATTATCCCTAAACCAATCAGAAGCTTGTTCAAGCAGTTCCTGTACAGCCATTTGGGATACATGCTGAGAATCAGGATCACTACAATAAAGAGATGTGTCATCAGCATACATTAACACATTACCAGCTACACTGTAGTAAATATCATTAATAAAAACAATGAATGTACCTTGAAAATCGTAAATAAACTAAGCTTTTCAATACTGTATATTTCACAATATACAGTATTGAAAAGGTTTAAAGGCTTAAAACCCGACTTTTAATTATGAAAACCCAAAAATTTTCCGGGGGAGGACCACGGACCTCCCGTTAGTATGGGGGTAATCCATACCCCCAGACCTTCCGGTGGTCGTGCCCCCCCCCCATCTATGGCTCACACAGCGCCTCTTAATTTCACGTCTTTTATTTATATTATTGCTCATGAAAATTAAAAGAGTTTGGGATCAGCTATAAAGGTAAAAGTGACATGGATTTTTTTTTTAATGTCTCTTTCATCAAAGGTTTATAATTCATCCTAATTCTGTCCGATTATAATGGTCCGATTGTAATGATCAATAGCTCAAATGAAAGCTGATAGTTTACGCAATGTTCTAAACCATTCCAATCAACATGCCAATTTTTAGGACTGAAAATACTAGTCCTTGTGAAATAATGAAAAAATTTAATTTTATATTGATTGAAGGTCCGTACCAACCTCAAACTCAACCGATTTAAATGGTCAAGAGCTTAAATGAAAGCCAATAACATGCTGAGTTAATTTAATAGCCCGGTTTTGAGTCTCTGTTGGTTCTGGATGTAAAACATATTTATTAATTGTTTATAAATTACTAAATTAAAAAAAGGTTTTACGTTAAATGAAAGTTCTTAATCATTCTTAATCATTTCTTAATCATTCTTAATCATTCTTAATAAGACAGGTACCTCATGGAGGACGTTACCCTGAATATGAGTGAAGGATGAGTGTGATGATCGTAATGATAGTGGCGCGATCTTGTAGCCTTGTTACTGACTAAGGTTGGCACGTTCCTTAGACAGGATTGTTAATTAATAGCCCAACAACCAATGGCAGCTGGCTCCAGAAACAACCCTTTAAAAAGCTATTAACTTTTCTCGGGATCGATCCGGCTGCCTGCAAGTTTGTAGGCGGGCATTATAACCACTACACCAACCAGTTCATGATTCAAATTAAGTCAGTCCAATTTTCAAGGGCGGTAGCTCATGAAAGCCTTTATTTTATTAGGTGATTAAAAAACGCCAGAAAGTAATGTTGCCCTTTTAGAAGCCTGCGCTGTAAATATTTGTCAAAAATAAAATCACTCAGTGATTTAACGGCTTTATTCTAAGACCAAAACAATTAGAATATATTTATTACAACCAAAGATATAAGAGGAAAAAATACAGAAAATATTCAAAGTTTGTAATAACCAAATGAAATTCATAGGGTTGAATTTTTATTTGAGCATTTGTTTTTAACGAACCAAAATTTTTCAAACAGATTTCGGTATTGTCTTTAGTGTGAAAATCTGGTTAAAATTATGTGTCTTTAACACCATGTTTACGTATCCAAGATGGCGGCCAAAAATAAGTACCCTGCAAAATTAAGAACCTATCAAGCCAGTACTTGGTTATCATGATGAGTTGGTCAGCCTAAAGATGGTTATTATTCCTACAATAGAAGGAAGTATTTCATTTGTGATCTCAGACAATGTGGACCGGGAGCTGGGAGGTCAAAAATGACGTCATAGGGTGCACGAGTAAAAGTCATGCCATTTTCAAGAGGCAATATCTCAAAAATGAAAAAGTGATAATGCAAAACTGATCCTGGCTTTCAGTTTAACATGAAAAATTAGTTGAAAGTTATGGTTCACAATACCACCTTCAAATTTGAGAAAAAAACTCATTTCAAAGTGGTTTATCCAAGATGGCACTTGAAAATGTTAAATCCGGCAATATCACGTGGAAATGGCTCACCAGGGACTGCTGATGGTTACTTTTTACTATCTAGTTTTATTTTGAGGTTACAGGCTTATTTTTACAATACATAATTTTAAATTAAAGTAAATCAAAATTATGAAAACCCTTAATATTTTATGAGTGAATCAATATTTTTTCAAACGGATTGCGAAATTGAAACCCCATAGCCTCCTAACATATTATACCTACTTTAACTATCCTAACATTGGTAATATAGCAAATTAGGGCATTTTGACGCCTTCAGTGCCTCAGTGATGATGGACTATGAAGAATAGGAGAAGTAAGAAAGATAGTGAGTAAACCAGTGTAGAAATATAGTTTCAAATTATCGGTCACAACACCACCTTTATATTTGAAAAAAATCCATCCAATATGGCGGATCCAAATATTTACTACTCAACAATGTTTAGGGGTAGTCAGGGATTAATATTAAAAAAAAGTGGAAAAAAGTCAGGGGGACATCTTTAAAATTTGCCCTGTATAGCCCTTTATATATATCCAAGAAAAAAGCTACTATTTCAACACAATAATTGAAACGTTAACAGTTTGCTCGTATTTTGTTGATAATAATATTAAAATTTCAGGGTGATAAATACTATTTTTTTGGAATGAAATATTATACAATCTAGAGGTGAAATACAGTCGCTAACTCGAAACTCCACGGGGCTGCGATTTTTCTTTGTGTTACGTATAGTTCGTCGTAGGCATAGTTCAAGTTATAGAGGTAAACCAAATGAAAATTCGTAATACACAGGTAAAGAAAAAGTAATTTATTTCCTACATCTTCGACAAATCTAGGCTTTTAACTTATTTAAATATTTTATATCAATGAAAAATGCAGCATTTATAATATAATCACCTGTTAAAGCAAAAACAGATAAGATCATATTAAATCTGATTAAAACGTCCGTAATCTTCCTCTGCTTAAACATGTAAAAACAAATTGCAGTATCGATCATAATTTTTATTAAAACAATAATATAAAGAAACTTTATTACTGTACCCCTACGGCTACAAAAATTAACTTTCAACTTTCATTAATGCCACTGATTAAAAAGTCCGTAATCTTCCTTTTGTAAAACAATTAAAGTATCGATTTTAATTTTTATTAAAACATGCGCTTGACTCCGGATATGATTCACTGACAGGTTCCATCCTGAACGCCGGGATTTCCTATTACAGAGGTCCATTCTGAAAGCTTCGCGGTATGGAGGTAAACTTCGAGTTATGGAGGTAAAACGGGAATCAAATTCGTCTTATCTACTGAACTTCGTGATATAGAGGTAATTTTTGTGTCCCTTCGAGATATAGAGGTAAAATATAAACGGAAAATCAGTTCGTGTTATGTATCTAATTTCTTCGTGTTAGACAGGTTTTTCCAAGGGGATTAAAAATAATTCGTGATATCGAGGATTTCGTGATATCAAGGTTCGTGTTAGCGAGAGTCGACTGTATATACCTACAGGGGACAAGAGAATAATAGCAAACATTCAAAGATTACAAATTTATAATTAATCACATTAAAAAATTATAATAAAATTTGAAAAAAATAATTGTATTATTATAAAATAATTATTAAATTATTATAAAATAATTATGTCTTTAAAAGATATAATTGAATATTTTGATAAATTATGTAATTCCCTTGGGAGCAGACTGCAAGCGCTCACTAGTAATTAGCATACTATAATTACATCACCAGGAGATTGACAATGAGTAAGCCAGGCCTCTCTCAGCGCGGTAGCATTGTAATTTTACTTAAATTATCAAAGTTTTGTAACCATTGAAATGATATTTTCTATTTCGTTGCAGTCCAACCATGAGCATTAGTCAACCTTAAGAGCCGGTCTGCACGTACAAGTTTACTTTCAGTCTTGTACGATCATGCCAGGTTTTACAAATAAGACTGTACATCTAGACAATGGATTAGACGTTTTGCTTGGGTAAATCAGGTTTGACAAATCAGGATGGACTCGATCATTGTGATAATACAAGGCTGACGATAAGTTGAAACGTGTGGACGGGCGGGGGACTTATTGGTCAAACTTGTGCTTCACTCCGTCTGAATAATGAACGTTGGCTATGAGACTTGGCACAAATATTCTTTACAGGCTCCAAATGTATACGAAGAAAGGATTAAAAATATTTCCTCTTAATAGGCTAAACTAATGCATCATAAAATTCAAAATGGTTTTCAGTCATCATAAAGTCAGTTTTCAGAACTAGGATTGAAAGACCTGTAGAATAATATCAAAGGATGACAAATGTTCTGAATCCATTTTGCTAAAAGAATAAAATATTAAAACATATTACAATAGTAATATTGTGCAGAGATCATCTTGAATGCCATCTTGAAAATGAGACACTCCCGTTGGTCAAACTTTGGAAAACTTTTATTATGTTGTCCTATGTAAAATTAAAAAAATAAAATGTATATGACAGAAAAATACCTTTGGTTGCCTTTGCTTGAGTTCAACCGAACAATGATATACTCACAATGCTCAACTTAACTAAATGATAGCTTAACTGAGACTGAAACTGAGATGAAGGCGGTATTAACCTATAAATGTTTTGTATTTTATCTCGCGAAATCTAATGCCGCTATCCGTTTTCACAAATTGTTTTGTTTTTGAGATTCCGGTATTGGCTTTGTTCAAATTTTAAATAGAGAAATGCTAGTATTTCAAAGGAAAATTATTTTTTCTGTTTGATCAAAGAAAAAATATACTACAGTTTTATTTAAAATCTGAACTAAGATAATACCTCAAAAACAAAACAAAATGTCCAAACGGATAGCGGCATTCTATTTTGTGAGAAAAATTACAAAACAGCTATAGGTTAGTACCACCTTCATCTCAATATCTGTCTCAGTTAAGCTATCATTTTATTATATATCATATTATTTAATTTTAGTTACTAAACCCCAAATTGCAATATTATTGACGGGAAGAGAGTTGAATAGGTTATTACGATAAAGCATTTACATATTCATGACTACCGGCCTCACAATTGTCTCACTATGTTATGATTACATCACTTTCAGATTCTGATACAACTCATTGTATGCTATTATAAATTTATCACCTTATTCCCGATTTCAACACCAAAGTTATTACAACGTAAATTCTGAAAACTCTAAAAAGCTCTGGGTCCAATTCCGTTATCTGCTCACAAATTTATATTTGTTCGGAATAGATTGAACTAAGAATGATTATGTAAGTTTAGGTTGGTTTAATTATCTCACGTAATAAAAAAAGTTGTTACAAAAGTGTGATTTTGCAAATTGCAATAACATTGTAAATGACAATCGTTTACAACGTTGATACAACTGTGGGACTAACAGCAGTGGTTTTTAACCTATGCTAGTGCTGTCAACAAAAGAGATATGAACAAAAAATACTCTACACTAATGCAGGATGTCGTTTACAATCTTGCATAGAAATCTCGATTCTGAATTAGTTTTCGCTTACAACATTACTTGCGGGATCTCTTCATTTTACAACACATTTTAATTTTAAAAGTAAAAGAAAAAACTGGGATATAAATTAAATAAACAAACCAAATAAACAATCTAATATAAATAATCACAAATATCTTGAAAAAAAGATACGCTACAAAACATCTTTTTCCTTCCCTGCGAAGAAAATCACCAAAATCAAGGGGTTCCCATGGCACCCTAAGAAATCCGCCCATGAAGCTGGTCATAAAACCTAAGTCCAGTGTCAAAAAGATAAGGATGAATTTCATCAAATCTGTTACTTTGGTTGGAGCTGTATGTGATGAAGTAAAATTGGTTGTTTGAGTTATGGAGGAGGAGGTTGATAAGTTGGGACGGTCGGATCAGGCAGGGTCTTCCCACCCACTGTTCACATGTTTGCTTGCACTGATGTAGAGAATCCTTAAGATAACTCAATAATAATAACAATAAGTTTATTCACATATTAATAATACATTTTTACAGACATAATTCAGACAGAGGCCCCCACATAGGCAAAGCCTGTGCGTGGGGGCTGAAACCTTAAGAGGCTCTCAGACTAACTCACATAATATTTTGTGAAGGAATGGTGGTGAAGTTAAACTTAGCACCAAATTAAATAAATGGCAGCTATAATAAAACTATTATTTCTTTACATTCAAGCTGCAATACTTATTTGTGGGTTGAGTGAATAAAATACAACACTGTCTCACGAGTGGAAATGTTGGCGCCCGAGCTTGCGAGGGTGCGTGACACGACCCCCCTACAAATCACAATCTTTAAACATCGATCTCATTGACTTAGTAATTAACAAACAATATCCATTTTGTTTCAATCAGAAATTGTGCTTGCATCCAAGTCTGCAATTATTCATGCATCAGCAATCAGCTGATTGTTCCACATTCTTACCTGTCTCAGTAGGAGACGTTCTTACAGCTTATTGTTGTCAATGTTAATCTTATGTAATTATTTATGCCACTAAATCAGGTGTTAGCGCCTGCATTTGCTGAGCTGCAACATATTTACTTGAGTGCGTGGAAATTTGAAGGCACTCTAATTTTTGAATTATTGATTTCAATATTATGGGTTTACTTTGTTCCCGCCGGGAGACAAAGTAACCACTTTACTCCCGCTGGGAGACAAATTATTATTTTACTCACGCATTACAAGGAGTAAAAAGCATCTAAACATAGCAGGTGGGGAAAGAATACACGGAAAAAGGGATGAAATATAATTTAAGAATATATGTATATTCCTTCCATATAATCCCCTTATTTTGGAACTCTGAATTAAGGAATTTTTTATCTCATATGACTTTTTTGAAGTGATTGAGCCAAAGCCTTGGAAAAGGCCTGTTTGTGTTTAAACCATTTATGAAAAACGTAAAATTTCAATACATGAAAACGAAAATTCCAATCAACACCTAAGCCAAACCATCGCACCTAGAAATGACAAATTTTGCACATATACTCCTCTTATAGCATAGACACCCCTTAAGAATGAATTGTTTTGGATTTCCCATAGGTCTCTGACCTTCATAGAGTCAAAGTGTGTGTTTTGTGTTCATGGACGATGCTTCGCTTTGACAGTTGCCTGCTATTTAACACAGCTACACTTAAACAGCTGGTTATTTTTCCATATGATTATACTGTATTGGAAAACACCCAGCTGTTTTGATGTTTTGAACATCGCATTTATATGACACCTAGTATAGCAGTCCACATCACTTAATGACCTAAAATCTACATGAACTATAGTTACATGTTGAATGTTCATGGAATTTACAGTGTAAAACACATTTTGATGAGTGACTGTATTTTTTTAGTTTTCTTCATAAAGTCTTTGTGAAAACAAATTACCATTGGCTGCACTTCTCATTTGGGCATACTTATAAAGTCAATCTGCGACTTAAGAAGTCATAAACAGTACGATTATAAAACTATTATTTCCTATACAGTATTGCCGCTGTCGTCATTGTTGGAAGATAACTCTTGTTATATTATGTTAAGTGTTAACACCACTTGATACATATTTCCTTCGATATGCTAGAACACTCACTGTTTATATCGCAACATACGTATATGGTATTATTGTCTTGTCATGGTAGCGGGTACAAAGTACAAAGCAAGACCTTTTGTCTGCTTTGTGATCTTGTGCTGGTAATATCGTGGCAGACGAATCTCATCTACATTGCATGAAAAACGACATTACACATCGTGTAATTGGGAAATTGGGTATTTGACTTTTAATTCTTGATATTTAAAGAATATTTAAAGTTTGTGGTGATCCCTGTTTGATTTTTTGTGAAAGAAGAGAAGTCAAATCAATTAATTAGAACAAAACATGTTTTGGGTTATATAAATTTTCCGGGAACATATACTTTTTTGCATAGAAATAACTAATTCTTTCCTTCTTTCTTAAAACCGTACCAAAAACGTGATATGAACATCAACTTATTTTTTACTACCTAGCCAAAATACACAACGGAATAGTCAAGATCATAACACCAGATTTCGTTGAGAGTTGAAAATTGCAAGAGTTTCATTCTGTGGTCGTACTTCTGAACTATGTCAAATTGTCACCATTTGTCACTGTTTATTAATAAATATGAATTTGAAGTAGTTCAGAAGTCTATTAACAGTCTATTTTTTGTTGGAATTTCCCAAAGCTTCCAAGGTAAAAACAACAGATGGGATGTTTTCCAGACCCGCAAAAGGCAAATATTGAGTACCTACATCTAGAGTAGTGAGCAACATGTTGATGCTTGAGTTTAGTCTGTGACGCAGAGAAGGAAGAAAATCATCAATGAAGTGGAAGCAAACAGAGCCATGTGGAATCGCTACTACTGTACACAGTTCCACGTTCACCTTTCAGTATGGAATTGCTAAAAGCAATGTATTTAAAATGGCAATTTAAGTTGTACTGGCCTAATTATATTATTATCAGCTGATGATTTTACAATCACATGCTGCAGATATACCATGTGTTCCAAAAATCCCGGAACGGTTTAATATCTTTTAAAGTAAGCCATATACCAAAACAATATTTTGCATACCTTTTAGTACTAAAAAAAATACTTTTTCATGTATGTGTCATTTCTGCCCCTGCCCCTGAAATTGAATTTTGGGGGGGTAGCCCCAAAATTTTAAATATAAACCCCCATCGTGCGACTGCTTATTTTAAAGGGCTTGTTAAAAGAAACACAATGCCGCAAACTGGAGGTCGATATATGCTCCAGTCCAAAATGGCAGCCATTCAAAAATTAAAAAATGCTGTCCATCAATTAAAATTAAGTATTTTCTGTGTTCAGCAATTCACATTAGAATCAAATAAGAACCACCAAAATACATATTAACTACTTAAAAGATACAAAAATAATAATTTCTTGTTGTCATCATCAAGGCACAACCCTCCAAATTGTTTTTGGGGGAGTGGGGGTTTTTCCAACCAATTCCAGTATCAGCTCACATTGTATGACCACTCATTTCAATATGCTGAATGAGTAAAAAAATAAGCCAAAGCTTGTTATAGTGAAATTTTTTTTAAATTAGTTATTTTTTTATTTTTGGTAACCCTCTGCAGGTTAACTTTAAGGCCGCTGAGCCAAAGGTCGCATTAAGGGGGATATCTATTAGTATGTTAGTTAAATAATTTTTACACTAAGAAAATTCATTTATTTATTGCAAGTAAGGTAACGTTTTTGAAATTTAATTAAAACAAGCTTTGGCTTTTTTTTACTCAGCAAATTAAAATGAGTGGTCATATGATGTGAGTTGACATTGGAATTGGTTGGACAAACCCCCAACCCCCCAAAACCATTTTGGAGGGTTGAGCCTTGATGTTGACAACAAGAAATTATTACTTTTGTATCTTTTAAGTAGTTAAAATGTGTTCTGGTGGTTCTTATTCGATTTAAATGTGAACTGCCGAACACAGAAAATACTCAATTTAATTGACAGACAGCACTTTTTAATTTTTGAATGGCTGCCATTTTGGACTGGAGTATGATATCGACTTCCAGTTTGTGGAATTGTGTTTCTTTTAATAAGCCCTTTAAAATAAGCAGTCACACGATAGGGGTTTATATTTAAAATTTTGGGGCTATCCCCCAAAATCCAATTTTGGGGGCAGGGGCAGAAATGACACATACATCAAAAAGTAGTTTTTTTTAGTACTAAAAGGTATGCAAAATATTGTTTTGATATGTGGCTTACTTTAAAAGATATTAAACCGTTCCAGAACTTTTGGGACACACAGTATATAGTAATAATAGTAAACAAATAAATAAACTTAACAAAGGTAATAGACTAAAAATCTCTCTAAGGCCTGTAATGGAAGGTGAACATGGAACAGTGTTTAATTAAACTCACACTGTAATTTAAAAAGTAAACCAAAACAAATTATTGAAAACAACATTTGCTCTTTCAATAACAATCAATAAACAGGTGAAATGTTTTGGTTTGTTTTGTAACAGGTGATTGACACAAAGAAATTCATAGTTGAATCAATTGATCAACTGATATTATTTCTTTCGCCTCCTCTAATAAAAATCTAAATTTATCCGGTTTTGTTTTTAAATACCCAAGCTTCTTCATGTTCCTCAGTACCTAAGCTTTGTTTTAATAGTGAATATGTACATTTAGGGGTTGATATGCTGCAAAGAAAAATTGAGAAATTCTTTTGGTAATATAGATACACTACACTTTGGATTATGCAGATTAATGTGGCTGAATGCCGATCTGAATAGCAAAAACTGTAAGTAATCCAAAGTCATTATGATTCTGCCTAAGTAGCGATCACGAACCTAGTTCCTACTGCATCGATGCTGCAAACATCGTGTCAAGACTGTAAAACATGTTAGTTTTACACCCACTCATTTTAAAACTTAATGTCAGTTCGCCAGGGCCTGCCTAGGGAGCTTGCCGCCCTGGGCTTGATCGGCATCCTTGCCTCCCCCCCCCCAATTCTGCTAGCCACGTTTACTTCCAGTCACCAACTTTTCTTGAGTGACCACCAAATTAAACCGCAACATCTCCCTAAACTTATAAATACGTGCTAAAATTATTTCATTTATAGTAGAAATAATACAACTATGAAGCATGAGAGGGAGCGAAATTTCACATATCCTTCACCAGCGCCAGGCATGTCCCTCAGAAAACAAATGAAAACCAACGAGTAGGTATTAATCGCTAGATCCCGCTAAGTATATCATTGGTTGGAGCATTTTGGTTTTATTATGTTACAGCGTCGTTTACAATTGGATGAATAATTTGGTTTGTTGTTTATATCTCTCCCTAAAAGTTTATTGAATGTCCGCTAGATGGTATCACTGAGACTTTGGAATTTTCGGATATTTCGGAACTCCTCGTCTGTTTTCGTCTGCCTTCGAGGGGTTGGCCTAGCTGTCGCTGGAAAATGAAAAGTATAAATTTCCCCCCCTCTTGCACTTGATAGTTGTATTAATTTAAGTATAATAGCCAATTTCAAAACATGATCAGGGGTGCCGATCCCCCCCACGAGCTATGACGCCAATCCCCCCCCAAAAATTTCCAGAAGTTATCAAATATCCCCCCTCCGCATATATGTACATCTTATTTCAGCACACAACATTAAAAATAATCTGTGCATCACCTGAAATTATAAACATATATTCGACTTAAATTCAACAATGATAAGTACTGTACATGAAAATGATTGTTTCATGAAACTACGATATTATTAGTTGTCATTAATTTCCGGAATGGCATTTTGGGGAAGACGAAAAGGAGCCTTTTACAATTTTATATCCTTGGTAATTTTCTTTTAGTAAACAACACAGTGTTATCAACGATTATCGATGCTTATACGATTTTAAAAAAAGTTTCAACCAAGGACTAAAGGCGACCGTATGATTTTAGTTATTGTTGTTATTTAGTTACCTACCATCTGACAAAATCATCGTTATAACCTCAAAGTTTACTTCGATGGGTGTCTGTGTCTATATAAGGGGTTTTCTTTTCCATGATTACTCGAGAACGGCTGGACGGATTTTAACGTTTGAGGCGTCAAATTAAACGCATTTCGACGAAGTTTTAAATACGTCTCAGAATTTTAAGAAAGTGCATTATTTAATTAAAGGGATGAATTTGTGGTACAGCGGCGCTATCTGTCGACAGTGGATCAAACTCGACTCATTTTGTTCTTAACAACACATATTATGGATAAGGTTTGAAATTTACGGAAGCACTTGTTGCAACCGAGTAATATATGTAGTATAAATGAATTTGTGAAAGAATTAGTTAATTAATTAATCCTATAAGTATTCTTTATTTTGCTCACATCTCAAGTGACGTTCCTTTTAAATGTGTTTTTGTTCACAATCCCACCATAAATACCTTTATAGTTTTAGGGAACTGAAAATTCCCTACTTTTCCCACTTATGAATAACAGGAAAATTCTCTATTTTCATTTGTTAATTTTCTAATACGTAGTGTCTGGAAATTTAGTGTACTATTAAATTAAGAATTATTTCATTCTTTCTCTAGGTGGGACTACGTAATTTTGTTATAACAAATTTTAGAACTGTAAAGATGTTGGTAGTGATTTTTTTCATTGAAGCTTTTGAAGTGTGGCAATTTTTATATCCTCGTCCAGAATGTATACTGTAATGTATTTTTAGACGCCTCTTACACCCCTAGAAATAATATCATTCAAAACGTCAATGCGATATTAGGGGGATGATTAATTTATTTTGCTATTATTTTTGTATCCGATTGAGGTTTTTCCCGTGAATATCCCCCTCCCTAAAATGTGATGATAGGCTACTTTTCAACACCCATTTCTCCAAGAAATAACTCTTTAAACGTCATGGCTATATTGGGGGGGGGGGGGATAGTAAAATTCACTAATTTTGCTGTTACCAGTTTTACATTTTCTCCCTAAAAAAGTAAATTTGCATTTCAATGCGCTCTTCCCCCCCTAAAGTAATTGTTCAAAGCTATATTGGGGGGGAATAACTAGTTTTGCTTTTACATAGACACCATTTTTCATTTTCCCCCCATAAATAGTTTGACTAAATCATCGATATTGCAGGAAAAGGGATATGCTGAAAGAACCTTTTTGTGTTTTATGGGAAAATACTGGTTCGTTAACACTCCATTGTTGCCGTAGAAACCCCTCTTATCAATTATTTGTAGCTTAGAACTATATTGTATTGTTTTGGGAACGAATTCGAGTGGTAATGCGGCGATGAATCTAGCCCGCTTAGTTGTGTCCGCAGCCTCGGCCTCGAATGGGAGAGACGTTCACGTTGACACTGCACAATCGCGCCGTGCAGCCGGCGCGTCCTTATTAATTCCTACTTCGTACATTGAAAATAAGAATTTTACTGTTTATACCAATTTAAATAGTATAGTATTTCAGTTTTTGAATGACTTGACGATGAAATAAGTAGTACACTAACTATTTTTTACTGTACAACTTGAAAAAGAAATCTTGAAAAAATCCCCCCCAAAAATTCTTATGACGCATTTGGCGTCATTGTCCCCCCCTGTAGGCACCCCTGAACATGATAGATGTCTGAATGACAGGCTTGAAGCGCCCTAAATTCCCTTAGTGAGAATAAGGAGAACAATATTTACTCTTTCAACCCTCCCAGAACTATCTCAAAATAAATTAGCTTTTTTCCTGGACTGAAATGGAGAGTAAAAGTTACCCACAGTAAGTATGAATATAACAACTACCCACTTTGGTCAAAACCTATGGAAACACATATAGAAGGACACACAAACACACATGGAAGCACACACAAACACACAAGCATACTGGAACTACTACATTATGACCTGCCAACAGCTTAGAAGCTAAGGTAAGGACTGAGCTAAAATTTAATATTGAATGACTTTCATTTTTATATACAAACTAGAGGCTTGAAGGGGCTAATAGCCCCTAAGCTTAATCCTTCTTTACTATAGTACAAAATACCTTCTTAGAAATATAAGGCTTTTGGATCCAAAAAAATATGACTATATCTATAGAATTTGGCTTTAATTAAACAAAGCAGACCTTTTTACATCCCAATGGTTTTAAAATGACAGCTATTTTACGTTATTCGTCATTTTTAGTAAGCTTAAAGCAATTTCAGTATTTTCCCCGAGTCCCTGGGATGGAGACCTTCAATTTCAGCCCCCTCCCATCATCCTGCGACCTTCCGAACGCCCACGATTTCGGCGCAAAAATTTCCCTTACGTAAATTTATATATATAAATATATATATAGATCATTTGCTATTAAATCTGCATCGTTATACCATTAACTAAACAAACGTACTTAACTTTTTGTAATTTTAAATTATGAAAAAACTCAAACCCTTAATTATTATAAAATCAGCAAACCTTAAATTTAAAATATTTTTTTATTATAGTACATTGAACGTGCATAGTTAGCTGCATTTTGAAAAAAATCCCACATGTCAACATCTACCATATGGCTTTGATTCAAGTAATAGCACCACATGTTTAATGTAAACAAAGCAGACGTTTTTCAATCCCAATTCATTTTAAATGGAAGATATTTTTCGTTATTTCTCATTTTCTGGTATATTTGGACATAATCTGCTATTTTTCCCGACCCCCTGGGACCGAGACCTTTCATTTGAGCCATCTCTCATCATCCTGCGAGCTGTCAAACTCTCACAATTTTGATTTTAAAAAATCGCTTACAGAATTAGTAATATAGATGTCTGTTGCCTCGTGCTGATGAAAGGTAGCAAGCCCATGATAATCTCAGGTTTTCTTGCTGTCTGGCGTTTGAAAAGTTACTGTTTTTATATTTGGACTTCAAATACAATTAATTTAACAACTGTAAACACAAGTGACAGTAACAAATTACCCCCAAAATTGCCATTGGTTACGCAAGTTTGAGTAGATCAGGAAAGTAGCCAAGGAGGTGGTTTGTGGGGCCCGGCTCCCTGTTCCCATTAGACCTGGCAGAATAATATCCAAATTTGAAATTATGTCTTCTCTCCACAGGATATTTGAAACTTCTTCAATAAGAATATCTTA
Source organism: Flexamia atlantica (assembly GCA_035578135.1). Lineage (NCBI taxonomy): Eukaryota > Metazoa > Arthropoda > Insecta > Hemiptera > Cicadellidae > Flexamia > Flexamia atlantica. The sequence goes on along the minus strand of JAQJVK010000006.1, from coordinate 19,561,031 downwards.
TTCATCATCCGAGATACATTTTAAGCCAGTGTTATCAAATCAGACCAAAAGGCAAACCTAAATAGGAAATATTTTAGTGATAAACAATCTAAAATAAACCACTAATATTTTCATTTATACCATACTGTACGAGAAACAGCCATTATTACTTTTCTTTAAATTGTGTGCAAAATCTCCCTTTTTGGTATTTATACTGGAAAATTTGGAGTGATTTTTTTCAAAGCACCAACCTCAAACATTATTATTGCTCCATTCCTCTGTACATGCTGAAATCTTGGTTCTAGATATTTTTCTTTGATTCTGATTGTAAACAACTAAAATGTAAACATTGTAAATTATGGAGACGCGCCAAAGTCTACCAGCGTCAAGGTCTGCCAGCATCAAACTCTACCACTTTTGAATGGTACAGCTTGTCCGGGCCGGAACTGCCAAAGTCCACCTTGGAAGGTGGTGACTAAAGTGGTGTGGCTTGATGCTGGTGGTCCTTGTCTCCAGTGGTCCACTTGCAAAAGTGGGAGAGTTTGGCGGGCTCGACCCGTCAAGCTATACCACTCTCTGAGCATAGTTTAATGAGGATCTCTACCTGAAACTTTTCAATGCACGGCTTAAATGAGTGGTTTAAAACAGGCATAGATAGGTAAGTAATTCTTTCGTACAGTATACATGTAAGATTAATTATAGTTATCAAAAGATTTCATGTATGATTAAAAAGTTATCACCTAAATTTATTTTAAATATTTTTATTTATGGTCCTGGTCTATTATAATAGGATGTTATGGTTGAGAAAAGGGTTTTGTGTCTTGTGTCTTTCTACGCCAGAGGCATTTTTTTATCGTTTAGTTCGGGAACGGTCCAAACCCGGGTCTTGTTACTATCTAATGGCGACCTTTTTGTTAGATAGCATCATTAATTCATAGCCCAATGACAGGATTATGATTCCTCATAATCCTGCTCGGGATTATGAGGAGGACCCTCAGGTCCTCAGTGGGTTCTTTAGGCGACCCTCAGGTTATGAGGTTAAATTTAACTTTAAATCATTTAAAAATAATACAATCTGATGATTCAAAAACACATCATTAGCCCACATTATTAATGGCTGATATTAAAAGTCTACCTAGTTTAGTTACAGTAGGTAATAAATAAAACACAGTTAAAATTCCCGAGATTTCAAAATTTGTTCCTAATAAATGATGCAACATATTTAGCTTAGAACAAAATCAATATACTTTTCAATGCTTACTTTTCAAAAGCAAGCAGAAAAGACATAAATTAATAAACAGTATTAATCATTTAGCAGAGAAATAAATAAATAAATAGTATTCATTGTCCACCCGGCGGTAGCGGTGACAGAGGGAAGCGTTAACAGCTAAGACACGGCCTTAGTGACGGTAAAAGTGGTAGAGTTTGTGGGAATGGGCCAAATAAAAAAGTGGTACAGTTTGACGGCCATGACAATCTCTACCATTTAGGAATGTGGATTGGAATGTGGTAAGGCTTGACACTGGCAGACCTTGACGGTGGGAGACTTTGCGGATTTGATCCAAATAAAAGTGGTAGAGTTTGTCGCTTGCAGACCTTGTCATCATCCCATAAATTACATTGTACCAGTTTACCTAAAACAACCAACTTATTGGTTTTCAACGATTAAAAACTTATTTGCTAATTGAAAAAACTTAGTTTTCCACACGGAGCAAAAATGTCTTTTAGGTGCCTGATCGTTTTTGTATGCTCGACTTCATCCTGCTTGCATGTAAGACACACATTTGCATACCAAAAAGACCACTTGTTCTCCTTGTGTATACTTAATAATGTATACTTAATATTTATAAATAAATATTAAGTATTCAGGGGTGCTGTAAAACTGTAAATAGCTTACTATCTTTTAACTGGATTGTTTTCAATATTCAATTCTAGCACATCAGCTTTTAAGCAGAAAAACTATTTCCTGAATGAAAGTGGGTTGACCTGGTATGATTAATCTTGGACCGAATGAACTCGGAAGATCACTCGGATTCCACTTGGACCGGGCAACAATACATCTGAATAGCTCTTATGTAAACAAATCAGCCCAAGCTATTTGAATGGAGATATTTTCTCGGATACGAGTTTTGATTTTAAATGGATTTAACATTGGACAGATTTAACGATTCAATCCCAGTCCTAGCTCACAATCCTTCCATTAAACTCGGGCCAAGTAGACTCGGACCAAGCGTGCTCTAAATCAGTCCAAGTAAAAATCAAACTCGGTCCGAGATTAATCAGACCGTGTCAACCCGCCTTAATTGAAGAATTCTTGAACCTCAGTGGGGGTGGCCCCGGAAAAGCCGGTCAATACTTCTAAATACTAAATATAAGGATGGGTTGATATGTACATCAAAATTTAAGATTTTTTACGTAGATTAACCCCTCCAAAAGTGAGTTTTTTACACTTGTCACAAATAAAAATTAAAGAAATAAAAGTTTTGTTTCCATCATTTAATTTAGCTTCAAAAATCAATCATTAATATTTTTAATTATTGCATTATTACTGAGATAACATTAGTGGTAAACACAGCATATTGTCCCAACGTTAACCTTATGGGAATTAAATAAAACTGTATATTTTGCTTATTTCTCAATATATCTTAACACAACTTTGTATGTGGCTTCATATACTTTATATATACTGGATTATAGCCTAAAACCCTCTATTTTTCTATTTCTGAGGCAGCAAACTAGCATACTCATTTACCATGTTATCCTTATGTAGAATATTGAAGTATGCTCATCAATGGAGATACTTGATAAAAGGTGTTATCTGAATCATTTATTTACAGATTTGAAATTCCCTGAGTATGCAGGTCTCTTGCAATGGGGGGTATTAAAGAATTTAAGCCTTTTTATTTCAAGGATGCCTAATTGTAGAACAGGTAAAAAAACAGGAATTGTACAAATAAAACTGTTCAATGTATATTTTAAAACAATTTACAATTTCACATTTTTAAATGCACATGTAAAAATTTATGATGTCTATGATAATATATTACTTTAAACAACGTATATTTTTAATAAGTATACAACTTTAAATAGCCTTCTAGTCTTATGCATCAGTAATGAATGCTTAAAAATTCTATTGTCATAATCTGTGTTATACGAAAACTACTACTTACAAATAAGTCTTGATTTGAAAGTCTACTGAAATTGTTAAAAACTATTAGGTATGACAACAAGTGGGTTTTATTGCCCTATTAAAATGAATTTGTATTAAAACTGTACAAGAAAGTTATTAGGCTTATAAGGGCTTATAAGTAGTGTGAATCATCAACATGAACAAAATGAAAACAATAAGCAAAAAAAATTATATAATGTGGACAAGTAAGGAAAGGTATTAAATGGACAAATAATCAAAGGTCTAAAAAAAGTTATAAGTTGTTTTTAAATATTTAATTACAAAAATAAAAAATGGCAGTATTTTTAAAAAAGAAAACTCAAACTACAAAATCCCTATCATTAATAGTTTGTACTTTACATGTTTTACAACATAAATCCACAGCTATGATGTTGTGTAGTTATACAAAGAGTTTAAAATTGACAATATGAACAGGTAGGAACAGTTGTGGTAAACCAATAGTTTTAATATCTCATTTTTGCAAGCGAACTTCCAAAAACTATATGGCTCTATTAAAATATCAACTTATGGCAAAAATATATTCCTAAAAATAAAATCAATATTTTAATTAGGTTTATGTCAAATGGTTGTATGTGAAGGATTATTTTATTGGAAGGATTATTTATATTTCCTTCAATTAAAAGGATTATTATATGTTACTACAATTTAACCTAATTCATGTGTAGATTTTTACAATAACCAAAGCCAGAGGCGTCGCCCTGGGAGGGGTGAGGGCGGGAGAAGCCCCCCTCCCTAGAATTTGAAAGTAAAAAAGTTGGGAATTTCTAGCCAGCTAGTTGAAAAAAATTGAATGTAAATTGCAGAGTTAATTCAGTTTAAACTAAAACTTTATTTGCAAATTTGCAGTAAGTTTACGACCAAATTTAAATTACTGCAATACTCTAATCCTACTACAACAATGATAAAATTTTTTTACTCTTACTACACTTAGATCTTGAATTCCCAACTATCTTTTTGGTAAATCAACCTACAGTACAACTGGTCAAAGTAAATATAATTTTAGTGTTAATAAATGACATTCAAGTGCTGTAATATTGTGTCCTACTATTCAATTTTTGGTTAAGCTTCAATTCCAAAGAATGAAGATCACACACAGACTCACAGCTCATGACACTTTAAGATTCTAGTAATCACACGTGGCAATTTTGGAATACCTAATTTCAATTTCCCATCTCTTAAGTTCTTTAAGAGGATGTGATCAAAAATGAATGTTGCGATCAATATGGGTTTTTGAGTTGAATTATTTCAGTTGGGAAATTCAGATTCAAGAATTGGGAAATTCAAGGTAAACTGTTGGGAAAATCAGTTGACCTCCCCCCCTAGGGTGCAAACGCCACTGACCAAAGCACACAAAAATGCTGTTTATAAAAAAAATTCTTGAAGTGGTTGCATGACATTGAATTATTGAATCAAATAACTCATAATAAATACCTGCATTTATATTTGGAATTTTTTGAATCCTGACGGTGCTTTGTTATGCAGGTTTTAACCTTATCAAAATTGGCTACAATTTAGAAAACATCAACATAAATAACAGCAATATTTGGAAAATTACTCACTTTTATACTTTTTATGAAATGCTTTAGTATATGTTAATGGAAATTCGCTTTGTGAATTCAACCTCGCTACATCTTCATCTTATTCATAAAATAAATCCTTGTATTTTTGTGTTACACAGATATGTGAGACTGAATTAACACAACACACATAAAATAAAGTACGTATATATAGAGTAGCCCCCTAGTGGAGCATTGATGCTTAGACTGTACAAAAACCTACATCTAATCATGCAACACTGAAGCATGTCCAGGTATGTACACGGTTGTTAGTCTGGTGGCACGGACAACGGTGCAAACTAAAGGCCCCTCCTCTACTCTGCTCACTCCACAACACACTTATCAACTCTTGACGCAATTTTAAACTGTAAGTAACAATTTTACAACGTAATTATAAACAGCTTTACAGTGTTTTTTAAGTGACATTTTCTATTAAAAGATTTGATGTGAATAACTAAAAGCAATAAATAATTTTCACACATAACAAATACCCTAAACAATATTTTCATAATAATATTACAAATATGCGTAATAAATAATAAGTTATAAATTTTATAACAGAATTTCTTGCCCTCGAATTATAATACAAAACTGTGTGGTTTGCCCACTCCCAACAATCCAGCCTGCTACCATGGATCTAAATAAGTCTTTGGGTTTGATCATCATTCACACAACAAATACAAATTAGATACTTTTCCTGAAATAAAATTTTCATAGTAACATAGACAATTACTATTTTTGTGGGCAAAAAATGAATAAGACTGCATGATCTTTGACACTTATTTTATCACTTTTACAAATATTTCTGATGTAATCACTTTTTTTCTGATGTGCAAGCTTTTGGGCCCAGTTTTTTACAGCCTTAACAGTTTACGCTAAAAAAAGTTGGGCAATATTTAAATTTTTTACTTCTATTTTAATTTTATTGGTCAAAACAAAAATAAAATCAGTTTAGAATGACAGTTGAAGCACATAAATAATAATAAGACCACTTGCGTCACAAGTTTCAAAGTGTGTGATCAGTTCCAATCATGATTATTTATTGCAGTTAAATAACTTCGTAAACATTTTAAGATGCAATATTTATTATTAATTTAAAAACTGAAATTCCTTTTTTGTATTAATTTTTTATTCAGTCAGAGAGGGGCTGGTTATATGATCAGGAGAAAAGTCTTTATGTACGTAATTAGGTTTCATCAATGTCAATTGTATCTTTTGGATATTACATCTCTCATGATCCGCTTAGCTATTAAATAATTACGAATTAACTAAAAATATAACTTTGCAATTTGCCATACTAGTAAGCGAAACAATTATATTAAGACATATCACAGTTTAAGCATATGACCACAACTAATCTAAACATTCATTATTCTTTGTTACCGATAAAAATAAAGATTTGTTGTTAGCGAGGTTAGGTTAGCAGGCTGTCTTGTAGGTGAGCCGACCCTACGGGAGGAGAAGGAAAAGACAAACACACAGTGACCACATCACAATAATAAATAAGCTACTGACGATGGAAATATATACAAAATAAAAGAAGAATCTATTGGTGGTGGTCCAATGCAGCCTGGGCGGTGGGGGGTCGAGTCGCACGTGGGGCAAGGCTACGTGTGTGGAGTGGGAGGGGCCTGATAGTCAGTAGCACTTCTTGGTGCAAGCACACTTGCGCACGATCTCCACATCTTTGGTGTATCGTGTCCCGTCGTTGCATATTAAACGCACTTTGCGCCGCTTGGTCTTGCGCGCGCGGCAGCAGCTGGAGCCGCAGCTGCCCTCGCACTTGGCCATCTTGACGGGCTTGCGGGACCGGCAGCCGTTCTCACTGTAGTACTCGCGGGTCTGCTCCTTGCGGCAGGTGGGGGCTGCAACACACAGACAGCACACATCCTAGTTAAATCATTGTGTATCTCATTGATATTCTTTAAAGAACTGAGAGATTTAGTTAATACATGTAAATGTGAAAAGTGTGTCAGATCAGCATTAGTGGGAGACAAGAAAGCAAATACAGTTAAAGCAGAGAACCATACAAGCAATAATACTTTTGTAATAGCAAGGTATTGCAAATTTCCTAAAGGTTTGGGTTTAAAAAAATTCTATTTTGAAATATTAATAATATTCTAAAAAATTAATGTTAAATTTACGATGAAGTAGGCTTTATTTTAATTTAGAAACTAAAGCATTCTTTGAAACATAATAATTTTTTTTCAGTTAGATTTGGATCAAACCATGGTACAGTACAATCTCGATTATTCAAGACCGAGGCTACCTTGGATACAGAGAACAGATAATACTGAGGTCACATGCATTTTGAGATTAGGATGTAAAAGACCACTATTTAAAAGCGTCCAATGCAATAGCAAATCCTTTTTACCAATAAAAAGAGGGTAAACGATTTATGAGTCATTTTTAGCAACAAATAATAATTGATTTCATAAATGTATGTAATATTATTTTTTGAGATATGAAATAATGAAATAATGAAATAATGATCTTTATTCCACAATATACAACAATTTACAAACTTTATATTGCCTAGGAATAATTCTAACCACAATTCCCAGTATTTGTGGTTAGTCAGTAGTCATCAAGATAGTGAACTAGTTTCTTGACTTATTAAGAGTCCAGTCTCTACATGTTACATACCATAGATAAAACGCCTCCTGCAGTGCCTGTGACTAGATCTATACAACTTTGACTATACGACTTTGATGCTAAGTTTACTATTAAATTTAGTCTACTATATTCAAAACACATTTTACATAAACCATTTTTGCTGGGGATAAAATCATAAAAAATAGCTTATCTAATGTTCAATTCCTCGAAAACATTACTGGAAGGTAAACAATTTAACTGACCTTAATACTGTGCTTATATTTTTTTAAATTCTCAAATTTGTGAAAAAAAAAACACCAATTGTAGTGACGATTGAAACACTAATTATTTTAGAAAACTTACATCTTGTGTATTAAATAACCATTTAATCAATTCTCTACAAAAAGATTTCACGTTTTCACATTGCTTGATTTCCATTGGCAATTTATTGAAAATGTTAGGGCCTAAATAAATAAAAGAGCTTTTAAATATGAACTTGTTAACTTTTGGTTTTATAAATATTCTTTGATTGTTACTTCTCATATTGTAATGAATTCTTGTATTACCTCTATTGCCACTTATTATGTAAAAAAGACGCATAGTTTTAAATATGAACAAATGTTGTATTGGTAAAATATTTAATTGTTGGTATAAAGGGAAAGAGCTTTCAAACTTAGATTTTTTCAGAATAATACGCATAAATTTATTTTGAGTTTTTCTTAAATTGTCTATGAGGGTCTTTAAACCCCCTCCCCAACATGTTATTGCATATTGCAACCTAGAGTGTATTAGGGCAAAATAAAGAGTGCGTAAAAGAGTGATGCTACAAAAGTTTCTTAAGAAATAAAATTTTCTAATATTATATTTTAACTGATTATGTAATGTAGAAACATGCTTTTTCCAAGATAAGTTTTCGTCGAGGATTACCCCTAAGTACTTGATGTCACTAACTTTTTCTAATACTGTGCAGTTACAAGTATTATTGTCAGTACAATTTGTTTTATGATATTTTATTGGAGATTGGAAATCTATACTGTGATAATCGAAATTAATGAATTTTGTTTTTGTTGTATTCAAAACCATTTTGTTACATTGACACCAACAATGCATACTTTTTAAATCGCTATTGATCATTTGGGAAATTCTGTCTGGAGACTTATCAGAGTATACTAAAGAAATGTCATCTGCAAAAGCAAAAATATCTCCTTCAAAATGTTGATTTAGTAAGTCATTTATGAAAATTATGAATAAATTTGCAGACAATACCGATCCTTGAGGAATTCCCCCCAAAACTATATGAGGGGTGCTAAAACTTTGGCCTATTCGCACCTGTTGAACGCGACCTGTGAGGAAACTAGAAAACCAGTTTTGTGCAACACCTCTGATACCTATTGCTTCCATTTTTGATAATAGAATACTATGGTCTACTAGATCAAAGGCTTTTTTAAAATCTACAAAAAGACCGGAAGTTATATTACCAAGCTTTGTAATTTTGAAATTTCCAAAATATTTTTAAGCCTGTAGCTACCTTGTATTACCTGGAGTCTTGTATATCCGGGGCTTGGATAGTCGAGAGTGTACTGTGTGTTTATTTTGAAAAAAGTAAAATGTTACAATGTAATGTAAATGTTGCTGATTTTGATTTTCAAATCAGCTTTAATATTTAATTTGCAAGAAAGATTGTCGTAGAGGATTAGCACAAAAATCTGTTTCAATAGTTGGGGTCTTGAAAAGTATCCTTACCCCAAACATGACTACAAAGATGTATAAATGAATAAAAAACATCATTAACAATCACATGTTAAACAGATGTTAATGTCAACTAATAAGCACTTAATTCAGCCATTTCTCAAAATCGTTTAAGAGAAAATATTTATTGGATACTTATTACAAAAACAAAAATTTAAGGTTTTAAATACAGTGGAACCTGGATAATTCGAACTTGTATAATTCAAAATTTTCTTTAATTCGAATATTTTTCTTGGTCCCTAGCATTTTGTATCCAAACAATACTAAAAAATCGTGGATAATTCGAATTTTATTTTGGACAATTCAAATTTTTAAGTGCCAAATTAAGGTACATTAATTTCATTCCACGACTGGAAATAGTTACAAATTTATTGGAAAATACGTTTTACTACGACGTTCAATAAAATATTAACGCCAGACCTATGGCGTGACAGGTTATGGTCCAATGACTCATCCCTTTCACCTCCCTCCCTGCCCCAACTTGTAACTCGACAGCAATAATGCAAACTAAAACAGGTCAGAACGATGGCTGGGTTCGGAAAAGGGTTGCGCTCACCGTGGCAGCGCCACTAGTCTTTTCGCGCTTGATTCTGTGTAGAACGGCTCCTGGCACTCAAGCCATGCGCCAGACCTGATGCGCAGTTTTCTGTGTCGGCACAAAGACTACTCAACACTGCGACCCCCTTCCCTCCCTCCACCTGCCAAACTAACTTCCGAATTCCCAATTCCAGTGCAGCATTCCGTTGTTTTCTATCGTCCTTCAAACAAAGTGTTTTTTTTTTTTTTATGTGTGCAGTGTCTTGTTTTTAAGTGTTTAAAAGTTTTTACGTGGCATTACATAAGTGTAGTGACCATGTCTTCAAAATCTCAGACCTATAAAACACTCAATTTAGCGGAAAGTCAATGAGCGTGCAGTTGTTAATGTTACACGAAGTCAAGTTGGTTTCCTGTATCAAGTTCAGACGTAGCAGAACGTACCGTATTTTTTCTAGCAGAAATTTCTTTGTATTATCGTACGTCGCATCGTGTCGTACGGAGTTTCTACTTTAAGGTAGTTACTGTATTTCTGTTTTATGATTACTGTTTTTGAACCCTTATAATTAACGTTTGTTGATAAGTTTATTCTTTTAGAGCGTCAATTTCATAAAGAAGTTAAATTCACAATGTGAAATTTTAATGTTTTGGCCCCATTCTTTAGAACTTCTTTAATTCGAAATTATGTATAATTCGAAGTTTTTAGCTGGTCCCTTGAGGTTCGAATTATCCAGGTTCCACTGTACTACCCTGACTCATAAATTTTTCAAAAAGTTGTTTTTGAAATATGAATCACATTTTTTCCTAGGCAAAGAATCAGTAACTAGAACAGAGACCTAATAAGATGCTAGGATAGTACACCTCGGATTATTCTGATTGATGTGACAGAGTTCATTTCCAGACAACCAAATATCTGGGTAATAAAGTTACATAAAAACAGATTGTGCTATAAAAAAATTGCAAAACATATTTCTTATGTTGCCATCATCATCATCAGATTGAGGCAGAAGATTTTCATTATACTATTGAAGTATTGAATGACATATCTCCCTTAATGTAATAAAAAAAATCAGTTGAACATATGAAAACAGTATTGTTGACTTCTCAAGTACAGTGCATGACACAAAATTTGTCCCTCCAAAGACCTCGAGGCAGTATCACAGCAGACAAAGCTCATCTTGTTTGTGTTAAAAATGACTGTTGCTGTCACATATTGTCTCACATGTTATAAAATTTGAGATTCATCCGTCAGATTCGAAGAGCAAACCTTATAGTCCAGGCAACGAATGCTCAAAAACAGGTATAGAGGGAATTGCATGGAACACAATTTTTGACTGCAGCTTTGTTTGGACTTGTTAGGAGGTGAACATATCAAAAGTCCCCGTCCGTAGCCCTTGAGTGGGGGGGAGGGAGCGGGGTCTAAAGGTACCATTTTTTGTTTTTTCCTAAATATTTTGAAAACTACAAACTTTTAGTATTCCCTATTAAATTGGAAAATTAAAGAAAATAAAATTTCCTGTAAGAAAAGTATACAATATGTCTACTTCGGGCGAACCATTAGCACATAAGCACCATAAGCACAAATTTTATTATTTTTAAAAAAATATCCCTTCCATAAGAAATACATGTAAATTTGTGGGCAACATACATGCCCAATGGGGCAATGCTTTTTCACCTAAAGGAAAATTAACAGCATTCAGGAAATATTGACAAAATTTCCAGTAATTTGACACCTCAATCATAAAAATTGGTCTAAAATTAAGGTGTTGGTGAGACCACAAAAAAAGTTATTTTTCAAGGAATTATTACAATTTGTTATAATTCATTGAAAAATAATGGTTTTTGTGAGCTCGCCAACACCTTAAATTTAGACCAATTTTCATGATTGAGGTGTCAAATTATTGGTAATTTTGTCAATATTTCCTGAATACTGTTCATTTTCCTTTAGGTGAAAAAACGTTGCCCAATTGGGCATCTATGTTACCCATAAATTTACATGTAATTCTTATGGGAGGGATATTTTTTTTAATATTAACAAAATTAGTGCTTTCCTTGTAAATGGTTGGACTAAAATAGATATTATATACTTTTCTTATAGGAAAATTAATTTTCTTTAATTTTTAAATTTAATAACGTATACCAAATGTTGATAGTTTTCAAGATATTTAGGAAAAACCAAAAAATTGTACCTTTAGACCCCCCTCCCTCCCCCCGCTCAAGGGCTGCGGACGGGGACTTTTGATGTGTTCACCTCCAAAAAGTCCAAACAAAGCTGCAAAGTCAAAAATTGTGTTCCAAAAATTTCCCTCTATACAGTGGCGGATCCAAGGGGGGGCAAAGGGGGCAATTGCCCCCCCTCCCCTCCCACCCTCCCCCGAGAATGAGAAAAAATCAGAAATTATCGGGAAAGTGAAATTCCCGATTTTCGGGTGCGATATAAATTAGCTTCCAAAAATTTTAGGGGCGGTATCGTTTTAGGGATTGCAACAAGTGTGTAGCTTCATGAACTTGCGATCCGCCGCAAAAAACGATCGTGTTTATTTTTTGATCGCGATAAACGGCAAATGTAAATAATGTGCTCTGGATCCGCCACTGCCTCAATACCTTTTCGTTCCTTCATGGACTATTATCTGAAGGTTGTATGACATTAACAAAAGATTGAGTGAAAATATTCCTTAATTGAGGTGATAATATTCCATGTGATCTTTCTCACAGTTTCAGTTGAAACTGAGATATTAAAACACTATATACTCAAGAGAAGAACAAAATTTTAGCCGTAATTCAATTTTTTCTAGCTTATCTGGATAACCCGGAATCCATATAATTCGAGGTGTACATAAACGCATATCTATTTAAAAATTAAAAATTATTTTTCTAGCTCTGCACCACCAAAATTTCTACAAATTCAAAATAATTTGTTTGGGCAAAGTATACAACGTTTTGAGAACAGGGCCTTGTGCATCACATCAAGTCAAGACAATACACCTCTGTTAAGCAATCCATTTTATTTCTATTTACATTGTTTAATTTGTTAGCTGAAAATAGTTTAAAACTCGCCAATATTTACCCTGTTCACAATATTTGCCACTCCATCCCGGCTGGCACTTGCACACGTATTCACCCGGTCTCTTGGCGACACACTTACTTCCTCTGCGACACTGGTTGTTGCGGCAGGGATCCTCCTCCTCATCCTCCTCCTCCTCCTCCTGGTCCATCCTCCCCCCCTCCTCCTCCACCATCTGATCCTCGTCCTGCAGGAGGGAGCAGCCGGGCGTCACCTTCTGCTGGCGCGCCGCGTTGGTGAAGTCCACCTGCTTGTGGTTCACCCACAGCTCCCTCATGCACCCTGCACCGACACAACACAGGGTTAGAAGAAATGTAGGTGAGCTTTTAGATTCCATATTGCACACCCATAACCTTTTGGGTTTTTATCGGCCCTTTTGAGCTGTTGACAAGGGTCAAATGAGCAGCTGACTTACAAAAACAATGTACAACAGACACAATATAAGTTGTGGTGAAATAAGAATAATCAGCTGCCTGACAAAATTGCTGCTTTGCATCTCAACTGATATCAGAGTGGAATCGGAGAACAAGGCATATACATTTTTTATTTTCTCTGTGATAAGATTGTCTATAACTTATTCAACATTTAAAAATTCTGCCAAGTTAATAACTGTCTACCAGAGAACCCTTTTTGTAAAACAAATGCACTTGTAGATGTGGCTAAAAAAATAATTTTAAATTTTTTTCTTTACATAATCCATTTATGTATTTTAAATGCATATTAATTTTATAATAATTTTATAATTATATTTACATTTCTAACTACTCATAAATATCTCTTTAATATTTGCAGACCTAGCAAAGACCCGTTTAAAAATTTGACTATAACGGCTGCGATTTAAGGATTCAATATTTGATGTGTCAAAGTAATGAGGATAATCAGTAGATTTGCTAAATTTCCTAAGAATTTTATTTTTCAGTAGGCCCTAGAGGCCTTTGAAAGACAAATGAATACTATTCCAAAGGTAAAATATGACTAAATTATATTACAGAAGCTGATGAGCCAGAAACAAAACAGGATGGGAGCAAGAGCAGTTGTATTAAGATTTTAAAATGTGAATGTCATTGCAAGCAAAGCTGCAACAGTAATCTGCTACATATTTAATGTAAAGCACAAATTTTGGAGTTTTAAGATCGCTCATTCTGAATCCTACCACATTGAGACTTTGAGTTATGGTATGCAAGATTAGGGCCACGTCACATTGGCCGAGTAACTCGGCCGAGTTGCTAAGATCAGCTGATTCCTATTGTTAAGAATTGTCAACTTTCCTGTCAATCTATCCGCTCATTTGTCAAGGCTGTGTCAAATTGGTCAAGTTGACGGTCGAGTCTAACTCGCCCTCCTACTCGACCAGTGTGACGTGGCCCTTAGTGATGGAAAACTGACAACGTAGCTCAGTTTGGAAGATGACTTCCAAAAATTCTAATACCAAGTTTTTACCTTTTAAACCTCACTCAGTTACAGGTATAAATATTGTCTGTATACCTTGCAAAAGTGTACTCAAGCATAGTAAACTATTTGAACAGTTGAAGAGAGAGTTACCGTTGAAGCTGGTGAGGTTGCGCAGGTGCCACTGGGAGAAGGCGTTCTGGCCGGGCTCGGGCGGGATGCCGCCGATATAGAGGGGCGAGGTGAGCCGCAGGAACTCCTGCTCGCCCTGGTTGATGATGGAGCGCGCCAGCCCGCGGTCCACCCGCAGCGTGAAGTTCTTCTTCACGGCCAGCAGTTCCACCACGTGGTACTTCCCGTCCGCCACCATCTCGAAACTGCAACACATGTTCCGTTGTTGGTAATATAGACTACTATGAAAGAGTAAAAGATGTCAAGGTTGTAAGGCCCAATTCACACCGAACAGACGTGAGGTGGGCGCAGAGCAGTCGTTCCCCTTTACAACAACATGGGAGCGACTGTTCTTCGTCCGCGCCACCTCGCGTCCGTTCAGTGTGAATTGGGCCTAATAATTTGACCAAAATAAGATGCAGATTTTTGTAGATTTTTTTCTTAGGTTGTTCATTTCTTAGGTTTATAGGGAGTAAATTACCACTACAAAGTTAGTTTTACATAAAAAGTATAAGTCCAACACTAGACAAAAAATTATTATTTGAACCTGCCCAATAGATGAGACTGTAATTAAAACCATTTACCAAATAAAATCAAAATAATATCATTTATAAGTTCTTTTATGGCAAACCCAGAATTGTAAAATAATAAATACATTATTTTTCCAGGCAAAGAAATTATTGTCTAATTAAATGTATAGTCTAAATTGTTGGCTTGTACAATTAAATGTAAATTGTAAAATTATTTGTACAGTTGTAAAAGATGCTGGTGAAAACGTCTGGATCAAGAGGCTTATCCAGCATGTCAACAGTATATAAGGTATGCCAGATTTTTAGTAGGGAAGTTCTGCTTGGGATCATTTTCAAAAAGTTCACATGAATACTCGATTAATAATAAAGATCTTAATACTATATTTCAATAGACTAATGTTAAGGATTCAACTTTCTCTCTTTGTAGTAAATTTTATACAGTACCATAAATAATTTATTCATCAATAATTTATTTAAGATCTAACAATAAGTGTTTTCAACCGCACAGTTAATTGCAATGTTTAGTCAGAGGCAGACCTGTACATTGTGGAGACGGGGTAGTTGCCGACGTCGTAGCTGACGCGGATGCGGCCGTTGAACAGCTCGACGGCGAGGTGTTCGTTCTGGCCGTCGTACATGATGACGCCATTGTCCTGGGTCGTGGAGAGGACGACCGTCACGTTGGCCTCAGGCTTGGTCCGCAGTGGCTCCAGCTCCACGAACGACGTGTTGTGCACAAAACTCAGGCTTGTCAAGTACTCGCACCGCTTACCTGCGCGCCAGTCGGTCAAAACAATCAGTATGTAATTAATATACAGCCTTGACACCTGTGATTACTATTTTTCAAATTAATTTACTTACGTAAATTTTATTGCCATAAGGTGTCAAAATTTTGTTTCTTCATGCTGGACGCATATCAGGTGAATGACCGCATATCCTCAGCAACAATGAAGATCATTAAAATTAGTCTATTGTTACTCCAACAGTTGGCAAAACGCACGAAAAGCGTTGAAGAAACAAAAGTTTGATACCTTATGGCAATAAAATTTACGTAAGTAAATTAATTTTAAAAATTGTAATCAGTATGTGTTTGTAATATCGATTTCCCATTTATGGATACACCAATCAAAATTAAATACAAGTTTTCAGGTAATATCTCAAGTATAGTTTTATATAAAGTGATTTTCTCAAAAAAGATAAATTTTTAACCATAGAAGCATACAACTGAAGTTTTCAGGTGCACACGTTTGTATAAATATAGGCATCTTCAAATTATAAAAGAGCAAAGTTTAATTAAATTGATGAAATTTACTTAAATAAATAGGTTATTATTATCTTATGTCTTCAATCCAATAATCCTGTATAGGATGACTAGTTTTGTGGCTGATGTCCCATTCTCAAATCCTTACGTCAAACATAATTATTTACACTACTTATCTTTGTCAATTTAATAAAATAATCTTCACACATTATACAACACTTTCACACACGGACACAAAACACAGAGTTCTGGAATTGTCCTTGGCCGGCCACGCAATGTTAATAAATGTTTTACGTGTATTGTGTCCATGTACGTAAGTGTTGTATGATGTGAGAAGATTATGGTACTTTGGTATTATACGGAGGCCACCCTCATACAGCGCGCTGCGGCGGTTGTGTTAAGTTAGGTTATCATAAATATGTTAGTAGGTGTTTCCTCATTTCGTTACGAATCGAATGATACAAAATGAGTCTTACTTTCGCCCGCCAAAACCCGTTGACAGGTGATGCGCGAACTCCAGTCAACGACCAGACCTGTGCCTATTTGGAGGGGATTTGGCGGGCTAAGTATGACTCATCTAGTATCATTTGATTTGTAGCATAACAAGCGAAGTCCTAATAACATATTTATGATAACCTAACCTAACATAACCGCCGCAGCACGCTCTGTAAGGGTGGCGATCGGATGTGGACGATAGCGGCGGTGACGATTTGAACCCTCAATCCTAACTGACATCACTGCCTTCTGGGAGGCAGAACACAAATACCGTTCATCATAATCAAGTCAAATTTGGACAGTAAGTCGATTTAAGTACGTTCTTCCTAATGATGTAGTTATATTTGGTGTCCAGCAAAACAAGCTCTCTAAAAAACAGTGGCCTCCCTATAATATCAAAGTACCAAGATTATTTTATTGAATTGGCGAAGATAAGTGTAAATGATTATGTTTGATACAAGGATTTGAGAATGGGACATCAGCCCTGAAACTAGCCTTCCTAAACAGGATTCTTGGATTGAAGACGTAATGTAATAATAACCTATTTATTTAAGTCAATTATCAATCTAGGAGGCAAATCATGAATAAATTTTTGAAATTGTTTAAACCTGTTAGTTAAGGAAAAAGAACTGTATAATGGCACTAACCAGTGTAACCTGGAGCACACTTGCAGATATAATCATTAGAACCCATTGGCTGAAAGCAGATGCCGTTTTTGCAGTCGTGATGTTGGCAGGGAGAAGTCTGAGGATACAGCATTGCCACCATTGGAGCAATCTCACAAAACTTGCCAGTGAAATCCCCAGTGCACTTGCAGCTGTAGTCATTCACACCATCGACACAAGATGCACCATTCTACAACAGTAGATATTGTTAACACTACTTATTGCTTTAGCATTATAATCAACAGTAATAAACCAATATTACTTAATCATTCTTAATAAGACAGGTACCTCATGGAGGACGTTACTCTGAATATGAGTGAAGGATGAGTGTGATGATCGTATCAATGTGATGATGACTTTGCAACTGATCAATGATCTATTAGAATAAATCAGTGGTACACTAATCATTCCATTTAAGTCCATTTTTAAGACTTTGACACCACAAATGGTGGTGCTTTAAAGAGATTGTGAATTAAAGCTTCTTTACTTGAAATGATCAATTTCTGTAGCTTTTTGAGAAAATAATGTGATGGGGAGAATGCCAGAACTAAAACTGTATACAGTCTCTAATTTTCTCATTTGTGACCCTAAGGGGCGCTTTCCCCAAATCTCGTTTAAATCCGAATCTAGTTTAAACGCTAGTTTAACCCACGGATTCACTTTCTCCAAAAAAATCTCCGTTTAAACTTAGTTTAATTTATCCCGCGCAGGTCAGATGAGAAGTATGGTTTAACTGAAGGACATAGAGAAAGATCCTTTGCATAGAGAAGTAGAACTGCTGTTTGACAATGTAAACTATTATTGTTTACTTAACAAATAAGATTTTTATGAATGGAAAAATAATTTGGGCTTTGTCACGACGTTCGTAAAAATAGGTCCTTTATTCAGTAACCATTCCAGGTTACTTTAAAGTTGTATTAGGCCTACTCTATTTTGTTATTTTAAATTTTTGTTTTTTTACAGGTAGTGTTTCATTTTTTTATTTATTGAATTTAACCATTATTTGAATTTAACTAAACGATCTTTCAGTTTTTAACCTTAATTAAATATGGATGATATAATTTTACTACAGAATGAAGTAGTTGAAGAGGATTTCAGCAGAGAGCTTCCTAGAACCAGTAGTAGAGGTCCCACGAAAATGAGAGACCGGGCCGACCAATTTACAAACAGGGACAAATTCAAATTTTCCAATTGTTTCAGAAAGCGTAAAAGAACAGCTAATTTGGTCCTAGATGCCATTACAGACAAAGTAGTTTCCTGCACAATTGTAAGGGAAGAGTAACAAGGTTCCATGATTAAAAATAGTTTCTATTATAGTATCGATAACTGCCAAACATACAATATCAAGTTGGCAGAAATGAGGAAAAACAAGAGGAAAACTCCAATTTGTTAAATCAGCTGAGACAAATCGTAGTTAAACTAAACCATCATAACCATGCGTTGGGGAAAGTCATTCGTAGTTTAAACGTCCGATTAAACTTAGTTTAATAAACACGTTTAACTTAAACCATATTTGGGGAAAGCGCCCCTAATTCCTGAATTGGCACTTGACCCTTTATGAGAGTTAAGTTCAGAAAGCAGTAGCCTAAGAATAAAAAATATTAGATAATGGTTTGACATTTAACTAGAATCACACGTACCTGACACAGGTGGTTCTGGCAGTCGTCTATATCCACCGTGCAGTTCTCCCCAGTGAAGCCAGGTTTGCATTCACATGTGTAGTGAGTGAAGTGATTCACACAAGTAGCTCCGTTCTTGCAAGGATTGAACTCCTTGGTACAAAAAGGAATCTTCTTTTCACAATATTCACCTGGAAGAAATGAAGGTGGTTAATGCTGTAAAATACTGTATTATTAAAAAAGTAAAAAAAATGTATAGTCTGACTTTGCTAAGCCATAGAGAATTTATTAATCCGAAAAAAGTATCTCCCGAAAGAAATGTTGATTTACTACTGTACTTAATTCTAAATACTGTTATGATATACAGATTAAAGTAACACTTTCAATAACAAAAGGAGAGGAGAAGTTCGGAAACCTAACAACACGCAAAGTTCGGCAAGAAGTGCCATTATAGAAAGCCATTATAGACTGATTTCACTGATTCCTGAAATAAAATTATGTTGCTTTGACTCCAGACCAACAAATCAGCTAGTTTGTGCACGCCCCTCAACTACCGAACATTGATACTGTAAATCTCCTACTGTAAATCTAGTCTTTTAGCGAATTTTCCCCTATAGGGAAGAAGCTGTTACCGTAGTACTCATGGTAAGACCTAAGTCCGAGATCATGATAACTTTTTGTTTTGGGGCCCTCAGAAGCAAAAAACACTATCCGTTCATTTTCATAAAAAAATATATATATATTATTATGATACATAATTTATTAACAGAGTACCCTTTTTTTAGTTTAAAAAACATTTATTAATATATATATATGTGTGTCTTTAAGCATGATAACTCGTGTAAAAATGGTCCAATCCTAATGAAATTTGGCATGGATGTGTAAAGTAGTAATTATTCGGACGAGTTCGTAAACCAGCCCGATCAGACTACCGGAAGGGGGGGTAAAAGGGGGTAAACCCCTCCAAAAACCAAAAATGGGTTTTTTGAGTTTTTTACATATAAAAATAAGAATTATTAAATTTTTGTCAGCACCATTGAATTTAGCTCAAAAAAACAAACAATTTAATACTTTGAATTACTGCTCCATGTCCATTGGTTGCCGAGATATTGAAGGTGGTAAACACAGTATGTTGTCCCAATGTTAACCTTATGGGAAATAAGTAAAATTCTATATCTCGCTTATTTCATAACATATCTTGATAAAACTTGGTAAATGGCTTCTTGTAGTTCAGATCTTCTAAATATTTAATTAAAACCAACCAGTTTTAATATACCCGTAGCAGCAAACCTGCATACTCATTCCCCATATTATTCTTATGGAGAGCTTACAAAAATATGTCAAATCTCCCTATGTTGGATTGAAATATGTTGTTTTCCATTTGAAATTTGCTGAGTATGCAGGTCTGCTGCAACGGGGGTATTTTAGTTTTTAGTCTTTTTTTAGTTGTGTGTTGACTGTAATTTTAATTTTAATAATTTTAACAATCCGAAAGGTGAATTTTGTGTGATGAACAAGAGTAAATATGTGACTGCTGTCTGAGGATGCTGTAATCGGCAAAATGAGAAACAACATTTTCTCAATTGGATTGCTGAGAGGCAGTAGTTAATAATAATATATTATTTATAATTAATGTATTTCAGAAACTTTATCCCAGAAGATATTGTAAATAGAAAAACCAAGTCAATAAATAAAATAATGATTACTTTTTTAACTTCCAAATTGGTTAGCTGCCTCAGCGGAATCATGTGAATAGAGGGGCATACTTCAATGACTTATCCAGGGGTATCCTGTCAAAAATGGCTTAGTTGCTTTAGCAAGATATAACCAGCCAGTGCTTACCCATGTAGCCGGGCAGACACTTGCACTCGTAGGCCAGCACCAGGTCCACACAGGTGGCGTTGTTCTCACACTTGTTGGTGAGGCAGTCGTCGATGTTGCTCTCACAGCGGATCCCGGTGTAGCCGGGGGCACAGTGGCAGCTGCGATACGACAAACAAGTACAGTTAACTCAAGTTTTGTTTGATATTACAATAGAAACTTGGTTACATGAAACTCAATAACACGAACATCGATAACACCTTAAAAAGGAGGTCTTCTTTTCAAATTCCTATGAAATTGCCATAACATTATACATAATACACAATGGCGATCTACCCAGGTAGGTATTTTCAGCCAAGCATGAATGACAAATGAGTGTAGGATGATTGTGGGGTGATCTTATAATCTTATTACTCACTAAGGCCAACATGTTCCTTGAACAGGACTGTTAATTAATAGCCCAACAGCCAATGGAAACTAAGGGTCCTACATTTTAACGTGGGATCTGAACCACAATTTTGCCTGGTTTACGATTTACCAAAATGGTATAGTTATGAGGACGCTCCTATTAACGTAGTATTCAGTATTGCGGACATTAATCCCCACTAGGGAACACCACGTCTACAAGCCATCGCTCATAACTACCGGTATCCACAATTCATGACCTTCAAGTAACTGGATAGCAGGATACGTCACCGTCCCAGTCTTTAATTGACTTTAATAACACCCAATATTTAAATGACCTCCCAATTTGACGGTTTTTGTACAAGCAACCCGACAATATAGTTTTTTTCCAATTCATATCGTAGCTCTGAACCTTTAAAATATGATGTATTCAGGAATCAACCTCAATGAGATGGCTCCACATTTCATATTGTACAGTTCTCATGCACTTATGGGTAATCGGTAAGCGAATCAACAAACAGGATGTTTCGGGGTAAACAACAAATGTCTCTTCGGATACAAAACCCAACTTGGAAACCCCGCTCTCCCTTCTCATCCTTGTCAGATGTCCTTATGAAATGACAGGACAGTTGTGTATTCAATGTCAAAACAAATGACTGATAAGTGATCATATTGATATCGTTCTTAATTGCAAAATTGTTTACAGGAAAAGAATAACACCAATACAAACTATACTTACTTGTACCGACGTTTTAATGAGGGCTGCACTAAAATACAATTAGTATAAAGAAGCTGATAACCAAACAAGCAAACCTTGATATCACGTCTCTCAGTAACAAGAGATAAGAAGACTGTTTCCAAATCCCTTTGAGAGTCGTCTTATCAAGGTTCTTTTTACTTCAAGATTGAAATTCATATTTGAATTTCTTCTTTCTGTTTGATACAAGCCTGATGGCTGGTGAACTCCATGGAGGAGTGAAATATATTATTGTCGTTAAGTTTTTAACAAAAACTAATCTCATGATAGGTTTGGGCACCGATAGAATCAACTGTATGCTTATAGTCACCTCCCCTCTGCCAGAAAATTTTATCCCTCGTGTGTTTACAGTTCGCGCATTATATCTCCGGCTATGACCACAACGCTACTAACCGTGTCATATGATATTTTTAACATATGATATTGGTAAACACAGCATTTGACAAGCAGCGGTGTTTTAGAAAATGTTTTCAGAAAAGTACACCCTCTCCCCCCCGCACCATACAATCAGCTGACTCAGTCATAGCCGGAGATATAATGCGCGAACTGTAAGAGATAAGTTAGAAATAGTGCGTTTTTAGTATATATTTAAGAAATTTCACTTAAATCAGACTGACCTCAAATCAATGCAATGGGTTTAGTAAAAAGTACCACTATAACTAACTGGGTGTGTTGTGGACCTAGAGAGTTTAGGGTTTATCGCTAAATATAATGCAAGTATGTTGACATACCTAAATCTGCCCTCCTCGAGCAGCTTGCAGGTGCCGGAGTTGCGGCAGGGGTTGCCGTAGCAGGCGTCGATCATGTACTGGCAGTGGTTGCCGTGGTAACCGGGTGAGCAGCGGCAGTTGTACTGGCGCTCCGGCAGCGGCTCGCACTCGCCCTCGTTGGAGCACGGGTTGGTGTAGCAGGCGTTGCACTTGGCCAGGATATCATTGCTCACCCGTCCTGTCAGACAATCCTTAGCAATTAATATTCATGTATGTGTTGAAAATATTATTATCAGTCTATGATGGCGGTATATTTTAAGCTGTAGAATTAATTCACCCACTTATAAACGGTTCTGAGATTTTAAAAGATTGAAGACTTATTCATAATGTTTCAGTAATATTCTGTAATTCATTATTGAGTCCTAATGTGAACAACCTCTGTAATGGCCAGATTCTGGTGATACTGCCCAGGTTCTGGTCATAATGGCCAGGTCCTGCACCACATTGGCGTCACACCAAAAAATTGTAGGGTATGAAGTTACCTGATTTCCCAAACTCTTGACCTCCAATTTCCCAACTCTTGAATCTAAATTTCTCAACTAAAATCATTAAATTTATTTAAAGACCATAGGAGTTAGGAAATTTGGTAATCCAAATTGCCGTTGTGTAGTCACTGGATTCACTGAATGCAGAAAGTGTCATGAGCAATGGGTGTGTACCAAGAGCTAAGGTACATTAATGTTATCAAAGCTAAAATTAAATTTAATTTGATCAGTTCTGAAGATTGATTTACAAAAAGATAGTTAGCGATTCAAGAGCTAATAATAAAGATTTTTAATTGTTTTTGAAGGGGATTTGTGTTTTTTTTAATTTGTACTTTTGAACAATTAATGCAAAATGTACACAAAAAATTGTTTTAACTCATTAACTTTTCCTTACAATATTTACTAATAATTTTTCATCATAACATCGCATTAAACTACTGTTTCAAATACTCTCAACTGTGATAGAAACTACTGTTACCAGGTGGTTGTGTAAACTTGAATGAAAAAACTGGAAAAATTAATAGTGATGTCAAAGAGTGTTTACAAACATACAAATATAAACATAGTTGATTAAAATATGCCTGAATCTATATTAAAAAGAGCAAATTAATTATCATATGTTTTGTTAGTAAACAACAGAAATGTAACACTAATATAACCTCCAAAATTGTTAACGTACTAACAAATTTTAAAATATTAAATAAAAGGTGGTATGATGAAAAGTACCATTCTTGACTTGTCCGAAAATGCTATACCGATACTCGATAGAATTCGATTACTTGGCTTCGCCTCGTAATTGAAACACTATCTCGTCACGATAACAGCCACTTTCCGGACTAGTAACGAAATGTACTATAATTCTTCAATATGAAAAGTTTCCAGTTTATCTAGTGCTACCAATTACAACACAGTACTGACCCTTGCACTGGAAGGACGTGGCGGGGGTGGTGAGCAGCAGCTTGTCCTTCATGCTGGGTGGCTCGACGCAGCGCGCGATCCCGGGCTCCACGTAGTCCCGCTTTACCCACTCGGCCAGCCAGCGCAGGCTGCAGTCGCAGTACAGCGGGTTGGACCCCAGCGCCCTGCCACAACACAACAAGACATCACCTACTGACAATGAGACACAAGACACTGTCTCACTCGGCCAGCCAGCGCCGGCTGCAGTCGCAGCAGTGCAGCGGGTTGGACCCCAGCGCCCTGCCACAACACCATACGACATCACCTACTGTGTACACAGAACACAGTCTCACTCGGCCAGCCAGTGCAGGCTGCAGTCGCAGTACAGCGGGTTGGACCCCAGCGCCCTGCCACAACACAACACGACATCACCTACTGACAACTGTACACAGGACACAGTCTCACTCCGCCAGCCAGCGTAGGTTGCAGTCGCAGTAGAGCGGGTTGGACCCCAGCGCCCTGCCACAACTCCACACGACATCACCTACTGACAACTGTACACAGGACACAGTCTCACTCGGCCAGCCAGCGCAGGCTGCAGTCGCAGTACAGCGGGTTGGACCCCAGCGCCCTGCCACAACACCACACAACATCACCTACTGACAACTGTACACAGGACACAGTCTCACTCGGCCAGCCAGCGCAGGCTACAGTCGCAGTACAGGGGGTTGGACCCCAGCGCCCTGCCACAACACCACACGACATCACCTACTGACAACTGTACACAGGACACAGTCTCACTCGGCCAGCCAGCGCAGGCTGCAGTCGCAGTACAGCGGGTTGGACCCCAGCGCCCTGCCACAACACCACGCGACATCACCTAGTGACAACTTTACACAGGACACAGCCTCACTCGGCCAGCCAGCGAAGGCTGCAGTCGCAGTACAGCGGGTTGGACCCCAGCGCCCTGCCACAACACCACGCGACATCACCTAGTGACAACTTTACACAGGACACAGCCTCACTCGGCCAGCCAGCGCAGGCTGCAGTCGCAGTACAGCGGGTTGGACCCCAGCGCCCTGCCACAACACCACGCGACATCACCTAGTGACAACTTTACACAGGACACAGCCTCACTCGGCCAGCCAGCGCAGGCTGCAGTCGCAGTACAGCGGGTTGGACCCCAGCGCCCTGCCACAACACCACGCGACATCACCTAGTGACAACTTTACACAGGACACAGCCTCACTCGGCCAGCCAGCGCAGGCTGCAGTCGCAGTACAGCGGGTTGGACCCCAGCGCCCTGCCACAACACCACGCGACATCACCTAGTGACAACTTTACACAGGACACAGCCTCACTCGGCCAGCCAGCGCAGGCTGCAGTCGCAGTACAGCGGGTTGGACCCCAGCGCCCTGCCACAACACCACGCGACATCACCTAGTGACAACTTTACACAGGACACAGCCTCACTCGGCCAGCCAGCGCAGGCTGCAGTCGCATTACAGCAGGTTGGACCCCAGCGCCCTGCCACAACACCACACGACATCACCTATTGACAACTGTTCACAGGACACAGTCTCACTTGGCCAGCCAGCGCAGGCTGCAGTTGCAGTACGCAGAAAAGAGCTGCGTGGGGTTGGGGAGCTGGTGTGGGGTTGGACCCCAGTGCCCTGCCACAACACCACACGACATCTCCACTTTTTCTACTTTTCTACTGCATAAGTTATTTATTTCCATAATATAAGCTTGCAATCATCTTTTGTACAGTAGACGCCCTCTAGTTAGGCTTCAGTTAGATCGGCTGCCGGATGGTCCGGCTGGTCCTAGGAGGGTGACTCATATCCGTCATATCGCCACGCCGCACCTTCGAATTGAATGACCTTCGACAGGATTTATCCTGAATGTTTAGTTTCTGGCCGTAGAAGTAAACTGTTTATGTCAGTTTAGTTTTTAGTTTACGGGCAAGCTTGTAATTGATGGACATACTTGACTAACTAATAAACGATGTTAGTTGTTATACTTTAAATCAAAATACTGTACAGTAAGATTTGATCTGGGATTTTGTGTGTGCGTTTTTTGCTGTTTAGTATTAGGATATTAGGACTGTTTTCAGGAGTGAATGTTGCGAGTAATTGTTAGCTATATGTGTAAAAATTTTCTTTGAGAAAAATGTTTTTTTAAATGGTTGGAAAAGCTTAGGCTTAAACAGACGTTTGTGACAACGGAACAAAACTTAGAAAAAAAAAATTTTCCTACAGTACGTTAGTTTCTCTGTTCACTTTATGTCCTCAGTACAGTATCGGCAAAAAACGTACCTATCTACGAGTGACGCAGTATAACAGTTCGTCGCAACATAGAGCCATCAAAATATTTTCTTTGGCAATCAGTCACTGTAAAAACGTTTAAATAATGTGTTTTGTAGATTTTTAAGCATAGTCAATGAATTTAATAGGATTTTTTTGCATTTTGATAGTAAATCCGGATAGTCCGGCCATTTTGGAGTCCGGTCCCGGAGGTGGCCAAACTAGAGGGCGTCTACTGTATGTTATTATTGAGTAAAACTAACGTTTCATAGTTAGTAAGAAGGTTCAGTAACCTACTTCCAGAAGCTGCTGACTCGGGTGCGAGTCACGGATATGACGTAATTGATACACCGGAAATAAGGTGTCTGGTGGCTTTATTCAGCTATTTTAGGCATTTATGTGGCTTTTTGAAGTAAAATTGAGTTAAAATTTATATCCACATTTTTTAAGTGCAATGCATTGGGTTTTCCGCAGCCAACGCCTTAATCTCTACAGTTAATTACAACAGCTCCTCAGTTTATTTCTTTTGTTTTTAGCTGTTTTATGAGTGTCAGATTTCATATTAGGAAATATCAAATAATTTCCAATATCAGAATACTTACAAATGTGAGATTGCATGTAGGTCAGAGAAAGTACCATCTGGAACCATGGAAATGTCATTTCCATGAAGAGATCTGAAAACAGATGATTTGCTTAATTCCTCACGATTTAAAAAAAACTACACTATCTCCTTCACTCGAAACCCTTTTTTAACTAGAAAATTTAAAGATGTTATCACCAAATCAAAACTACTCTAGATAAGAATCAGTTTATTGGAAAAATGTGTGATTTTCCTGATATTTTCCTTCTACCTTGGGTTACCAGATCAAATTAAATTAAATTACCATAAATTTAACTATAACAAACGTTTATAAAGTCAGGTCTACATTAAAAATTTATCGTGAATAAACATTTTACAGAAATAAAAAAAAATTAATAACTTGAAAATAGCTTTATTTTACAATCAACATCTTCAATGAGTTATTGAGGTAGCAATCTACATTGCCCGCAAACACAAACTGACCAGTGCTGCTCCATGACAGTTGAGAGCCGAACTGCTTCACAAAGTAACAACAGTTGCTACAGACAGCACATTCAATAAAATATTTTTTCATCATACTGTCCGGAAAACAGCCTTTTTTAGTTCTCTAAATCGTATGCAAAATGATCGTTTTTTGATCACTTAGAATAGGAGTACTGAAAAAAAATATGGTAAATTTGCCGTACTCTAATGTCAAAATTTGTTTATGTTACGTTTGAAAGGTTGAACGATTTCTTAACTTGTGTTTGTAAAAAACTAACAGATGTGTAAATGACGATGACAATTTTGGATAACCTCAAAATTATGTAGTCTAATTTTTTAACGATTAAATGGTTATTTATATATAATGATGAAAATAGTTGTTCATCACACGGAGCGAAAGTGGCTCTTTTTGGTACGAGATCATAATTTACAGGCGAGGCACAGCCGAGCTTGGAAATGCGATTGAGTACCAAACTACTATTATCTCTGAATCATTAAAAGGATTTGTTAAACCAATATTAATAAGGAGGTAGATAACCATTTAATATTATGATTTAGTGTTTGTAGTTGTTGGCAATGGATATGAACATGTTAAAAATATGACTAAATAATTTACTAGTTATTTCAAGCAAAAGATTTTATGCTATTAAAATACAACAAAGTTTAAAAAAAAATCATTGAAAACAAAACTATTTATTTGTTATACTTACAAAATCTTCAACATTTTTAGTCCAGCCAAGGCATCCCTCTCAATACACTGCAGTTTGTTGTAGCTGATGATTCTGTAAAATAATTGGCATGTTAAAAAACAAAACATGTTATATCTGAGAGATTCATAGATTTATGAATACATATTTACAATTATAAAGATCTAAAAATTAAATAGATTACATACCACCTCTTTACTTCAATATCTACACAATGAAGTGGTAAGGAGTTGAGATGTTCAAGACTCGTGTAATAGTTCAGTATATTTGATTTTTTATTTTAGTATGAGTACTAAGTACGAATACAAATTGAATCAGTCTATTTTTATTTTCTAACCAATATATATACCTTTTAATACTATTATCATTAAAAATCTAATTCTGTGCTAAGAAACTAAAAAAAATATTTAAATAATAAAACCAATAAACTATAACTGATTTTATTATTCCTCAATTAGTGTGTAAGGTAATTCATATAAATGTCACCGCATCAGTGTCAAAGTACAATTAATCACCCATCCATTATAGTACATATCAAGTCTTTTTCCTCATTAAAGCAAGTTTTATTGGATGCTGACAATTCCTTTTGAAAATAGCATTGTTTGATAGTCATATAAATTTAGTTTTACTTACAAAATCATGGATTACTCTCAAAAGTACTAGTTTTACAAACCTTTTAGATAATAATAAGCAAGTCTAAGAAAGTTATAAAAGGTGTAATTTTTCTCAAGGCTTTTAGTACTCACAGGGTTTCCAGTTTGCTGAGGTTGACAAATGTAAAGTTTGACAGAATGTTTATCTGGTTATTGCTGAGGTCTCTGGAACATAACAACAAAATATCAGTTATGTTAGTCATAATTTAGTTGTTATGTTATGCATTATTTTAGTTGGAAATAATTACTTTGAGTTTTTAAGGCATGGAAAAAACATAAAAAATATGATGATAAAATAATGGTGAGACAATCAATGGCTTGAATTTAAAATAGCGAGAAAGATATATTGTTAACTTACAGCCTCACTAAGGACTTGAGATGGCTGATCCTGTCTTGGCGGATGCTTTGGATTTCATTCACATCAAGATACCTGGAAAAGAATAATTGCCGATAACTTTTCTATGTTTTGAAAAGTTCTCTTTTATTGCTAAAATGTTCAAACTAATTTAGTATCAATCACGAACGATATTTAGTCTCCATAGGTATAAAGGACACCCGAGTGCTAAAAATCATCAAGATGGTTACCATGTAATTTTCTGGGCCATAAATCAGAAAAATTAGTAGGCTATATATGTTTACATATAAAAACTTGCAATCAAATCATGTAAAATTAAGAAAATTATTTGAGTAAATCATATAGGAGAAGAAAACTATTTGAGTATAAAATCGTTAACACAAGGCATTACGAATGCATTTAACACATGAGATATCAAAAATAACTATAAAGCAGCTCCTATAACCAGCAGTGTGGACTCACAGCTCGGACGTCTCGGCAGGGATGCCGCGGGGGATCTCCGTCAGCTTGGCTCGGCTGCAGCGGACGATGGTGCCCGTGCAGCTACACTTGGGCGGGCAGTAGTTGTCCCCCAGGCAGCCCTGGTCGTTCTCACCTGCCACGACACACCGCATCAGTGTCAAAGTGCGATTAATCAACAAATTGTTGAATAACAAGAAAAGGAATTTATATATTAATACGTGAGGGGTTTTCTTCTCACAGTCTTACCACGACAACGGCTGGACTGATTTTACATTTTGATGTTTCAATTTAAAGGTATTTCTATGTAGATCTGCTGATACGTATCGAAATTTTTAAAATGGGCGTCACTAGAGTACAATAAAGAGTTGAATTTATAAAGTCATGCTTTGAAATACAGTAGTCTATCCTAAAATGAATGTTTTACAAATTAAGTTGAGACCAGCTTCATCAGTTGTAAATGAAGCCAAATGAGGTAATAATAGAATTACACTGGAAGTATAAAAAGAAAATAATTTGTATTATAGATCCTCAAATTTGCAAGCCTTTGGAATTAGTCTTGAAAAGTCCTTTGGAAATTATCAGCATTTGCTCACAGAGAATCTTACAAAGCATTTAACTCAAGTCCTTTATATAAAAATAGGAGGTTTTTAAATAATTTTACATACTGAGACATTTGAACTCGTGAGCGGGGAGCTCGTGGATGGCGACATCCTTGACTCGCGTGGGAGCCGCGCAGCGCGGACTGCCGGCGACCAGCTCGCGGCGCCGCACCCACTCCGCGAACCACGCCAGGTGGCAGTTGCAGACAAACGGGTTCGACACCAGGTTCCTGCCGGACCAACAGTCGTCAACCAACAGGGACAACAGGGGGACAAAGGAGAGATGTTGAATGCAAAAGTAAAAAAATCAAGAATCTACTACTCTAAGACTATAATACACCGAGGAAAATAGTATAGTGTGCAATTTCAAGATACTTTATGGGGTTAGCTTTTTTAAATTGCCTTTATATGTTTTTCCCTTGTACGTTAAAAAGGTAAAACAATATATTATTATTTTTAGGTAAAATCTGGCTTGAAAAAACCTCAGGATGAATCATGGAGAACTGGATTTACCTACATGTTAGCATATTAATGACTTAATTTCACAAAAAATTGAAAAATCATGAAAAAATTAAGAACTTTTTTACTTATAGTAAAAATTTTCTGAGAAATCGGGTTAGATAGGATAAAATCTGAAAATTTCTGAGATTTCACAACCATTGCAGTGGTAAAATTAAAAATAAAATAAAATATTAAGTATTCTAACTAGTATTACAAATGCGAAAGTTTAGATGAATGGATGAATGTTTGTGGCTCGATCTTGTGAAAACTACTGAACTGACTGGATGGTGGTGGTGAAAACTGAAAGAATGGATCTAGAACCAAACTGAACAGTCCATTCATGGTCTGAATGGACTGGATGATGGATCTAGAAGTCATGCAACATATAGGCCTATTCACTTCCTAAAAATTACCTTGGGAAGTCCAAGGGACGTTGTCATGTGAACGTCCTTAGTTTCAATATTTACATTTTAGACTATAAACATTCAAGTACCAAAATGAAAACCGCTGTTGATACTAAAATTTGACGGTTCAAA
Source organism: Flexamia atlantica (assembly GCA_035578135.1). NCBI lineage: Eukaryota > Metazoa > Arthropoda > Insecta > Hemiptera > Cicadellidae > Flexamia > Flexamia atlantica. The sequence continues at coordinate 19,529,917 of JAQJVK010000006.1, read as the reverse complement.
GAGCAGAGGTAAAATCAGCTGTAATTTTTATTGTGAGCGAAGCCACGAGCAACTGCTAGAAGTAAGCATAAAGCGATGAGAATAACAAAAAATCACAACACATGAACAACATTAAAACTATGATTATACTTACAATGTATGCAGATTTGCAAGGTAATCAAATGATCCAGGCATGACACAGGTGATTTCATTCCCATAAAGAGACCTAAATTGGAAAAAGATAGGTTAACAAAGATAGAACACCAAAGACAGATATAAGAATTAATATTATTGGCTTAACACTGAAATCCTGTTTTAATATTTCCATTGCTGTGGTAAGTATGTTTTTAAAACTGTTTTCCTCTAAATTATGCTTCAGTGGCTATAAAGAAAAACTAAAAAATCAGTTTCCAACTTTATTGCAATGCCTGATAGTCCAGGCGGTATCTGTTAAAAAAAGCACATGGTTGGGTAAATCGTACAGTCTCCGAGATTTTTGTGTTAATGGCTTCGGAATATCATTAAAAAAGAAAATTTCACCATGCGTACAAATATAAACCTGTGCAAAATTTTTTATCGAGGGAAATATTAAAATTTAAACAAAAATATTTACGTTTTTTGCCTGTTTTTTGAGGATATCTCCAAAACTATTCACTTTAGACAAAAATCAATGACACCAAACGTTTTGTTATAAAATTTTACATTGAAAAAAGTTATTTTCAATTTAGTTCTTCCTACAAAAAGTGCATTTTTTAATCGAAAATGTAAAAAAATTGTACAAAATTATCTAAAAATTTACGTTTTTCACGATTTTGTTGGGACACGCACTCAACCAATGACCTTCAAACTTTTCACAGTAAATATTTGTATTATAAAAAATAATTACACCAAGTTTCATAAAAATCAGCCTAATATCTTCAGCATAATAGTCATCTAATAATCGTACTGCCAAAATATTGAATAATTTTCATATTCATCTAAACCGCAAAGTACGATCCGCAGATACATGAAATTTGGACCAAATATAAAGGAAAAGTAGATCTTTAAAATAAATCTTAAAATATTGAAATTGGTTCACTAGGAGAGCCTAGGCAGGTGTTTAAATATAGTAATATTTTTGGCAGTTTCTAGCAATTTCATTAATTTCCATAATTTTCTATTAAAGTATATTTTTTAACCTGAAAAACATTTATTTCAGGCCTGAGTGGCCTTAACATTGAGTTTGACCTTCATTTGTCAAAGTTCGGCCCCCAAAACCGCAAGGGACGCCTTTTATTAGCAGTCCTCGTACAACGCGATCGAACCGACATTCGCATGCATGAAGCTCGGCCCCCAATTACATAAATCCCTTATCTCTACCTTCCCTTCGTCAAGCTCGGTCCCCGAACTGAAACTTTTGCTGATAGTGAGCAGTGCACGGTCCCTCATGGGCAATTAGTACACATTCTCATTTATCCCTGGCTTGATTCTCAATCTGCAGAAAGCTGTAATTGTACCCTTATTCTTTTATTCCTCAAGCTCGATTCCTTAAATTTACCCCCCCCCCCTTATATTCAAAATTATTTTATATTATAAAGATTTATTTAAATGTATTCTTTTCTTTTGAATACATACGGAACTTTTCAAATTTTTTTACAAATATCATTTTAAAATATTTTGCATTTGTTTAATGCAATTACACTGTGATAAAACAACGTGTAAAAGATATTCAGGCAATTTATGTGAAATTAATGGTTTTAACTGTTTTCCACGTGAAATTGGTTCAAATTTTATAAAATTCTTTCAAGGAATTTAGATTCGGTAGTTCCTCCTTTATCGAAACGTTCTTCTCGAAACGTTTATTCTTAACTACCTTTTTACAATAGAGAAACGTGCTACACACCTTTTTGTCTCCTTCTTCTGAAGTCTAAAATGTACTGTCCATATACCTTAGATTTTAATAGGAAAGAACAATATACTGGACTCTTAGCGTTTTAATTATTTTCTGTAACAAAAATTTAGTTGTTTTGTTTGTTCATGCACATAGAGGAAGTTTTTTTATAAGGAAGTATTTTTTAGTTAAAGCTGGTTTCTATAGCCTTAATGGTTTTACTTAAGCCAACACGAACAGACTCCCACTGGATTTTAAGGATTAGACGTTCAGAATTCTGAAACATGTAATGTAATTTAAAGAAAGTATTTGAACAAAACATTTTATTTTACTATGGAAAAAAGATTATTTGATTTATTGTGAAAGGGCTATCAATGATGTAATAGTACATTCTAAGCATGCGCGTCTGTTATTGTGTGTGTCCTGTACGCAAATGCATGATATGTGGGGCGGTGATCATCATATTAAGATGGTGAGGCATGTATGTAAAAAAAGGTCATGTTTGCTGGTAACAAAAACTTTCTTCCTAATATGTAATTTATACCTTTTATTCTTTTTTTCAGTGAAGATTGAAAAATGTCAAAGTGAACCATTTTTTAGACGAGTGTAAATGGTTTGATTAAGATGAGGACTATTTCTATTTCCCTGAATACTTGCTACAGACTATGTAGGGAGATATTTTAGTCACTGTAGACTTTTGTTTTCAATAGTGTGTATTTTACTAAATAAATAATTATAATTCTTGTAGTTGTCTACGTAGAGCTCATAATAGCAGTTTTAATTACAAGGAGCGACTTTATCATCTGTGAAAATAAGCTTTTAGTCGTTAAAATTCTTCTCTTAAAAGATTTTTGACGTTAGAACGCAATTTACAATGTTTACATTTCTGTTGTTTACAAACAACACTTTTCATCTTACAAAGAGCGACTTCCGCATACATATATAAAAAAGTGGACAAGAAGGACCTTCCGGTTATGAGAGAAGGCCACAGGAAACTGAAGTGGACCTTTTCGCTTGGTAATTTATCTTCGTATAAAAAAGTCCTATGATAGGGGCTGAGTATTATTTAATAAGGGCAACATGTTTAATTTGGGGGACCGAGCTTGGCGAAGGGAAGATAGGCATTAGGGATTTATGTAATTGGGGGCCGAGCTTCATGCATGCGAATGTCAGTTCGATCGCGTTGTACGAGCACTGCTAATAAAAGGCACCCCTTACGTTTTTGGAGGCCGAGCTTTGACAAATGAAGGTCAGACTCGATGTTAAGGCCACTCAGGCCTGAAATAAATGTTTTTCAGGTTAAAAAATATATATTTTAAAAGAAAATTATGGAAATTAATGAAATTGCTAGAAACTGCCAAAAATATTACTATATTTAAACACCTGCCTAGGCTCTCCTAGTGAACCAATTTCAATATTTTAAGATTTATTTTAAAGATCTACTTTTCCTTTATATTTGGTCCAAATTTCATGTATCTGCGGATCGTACTTTGCGGATTAGATGAATATGAAAATTATTCAATATTTTGGCAGTACGATTATTAGATGACTAAAATCGCTGAAGATATTAGGCTGATTTTTATGAAACTTGGTGTAATTATTTTTTATAATACAAATATTTACTGTGAAAAGTTTGAAGGTCATTGGTTGAGTCGTCGTGTCCCAACAAAATCGTGAAAAACGTAAATTTTTAGATAATTTTGTACAATTTTTTTACATTTTCGATTAAAAAATGCACTTTTTGTAGGAAGAACTAAATTGAAAATAACTTTTTTCAATGTAAAATTTTATAACAAAACGTTTGGTGTCATTTATTTTTGTCTAAAGTGAATAGTTTTGGAGATATCCTCAAAAAACAGGCAAAAAACGTGAATATTTTTGTTTAATTTTTAATATTTCCCTCGATAAAAATTTTTGCACAGGTTTATATTTGTACGCATAGTGAAATTTTCTTTTTTAATGATATTCCGAAGCCATTAACACAAAAATCTCGGAGACTGTATGATTTACCCAAGTCAAAACATATACCGCCTGGTCTATGAGTTTCTTGGTTTAATAGATTGACCAAAATAAAATTAATGATTACTGATAGGATGATGCAGTATTCATTTTCATATACTATGACTTATTCTTTATACTTACAATGATTTTAGATTGTGAAGACCAGTAAACATCTTGTTATGGACTTCCCTTATCTTATTTTCAGCGAGAAGTCTGTAAGTGGAAAATATTAAAATTTAGTGATTTTAGTTTAGTGATTTAGTGATCACAGAGAAATCTTTCTTTCTCTGTGGTTTGATGGTTGTTATTAAACATTTTACAAAAAATAAATGAACATATTTATTGAGGGTAATTCATTATTTAAGTTACTAAGTGCAAAATTCTACCAATTAAAAATAACAAACACAAACATGTTGTAATAATGTGATATTGAAACACGATTGTGGTTGGAGACGGATTTAATGTACTTTCATGAAGTAAAATTTTTAAATAAGAAAGGTTAGATCAAAGGTTTGTTATGAAAGACATCTGGAAAACAAGTAGAATCCATCAACAAATAATACATCAATAAAAAAATTAAGGAAGAAACAATTAGTCAAAAGTACTTACAACTCAGAAAGCCTGGCACACCCTTCAAAAGCATTCTGCTCAATACCAGTGATTTGGTTCCGACGTAAATCCAGCTTCACTAAATTCGGAAGTCGGCCAAACAAGCCGTCAGACTTGATGCGGCCTATCGTGTTGTCATTCAGCAATCTGGAAAAAATAAAATGAAAAAATAAAACGATATTGAAAGGCATTTCAGAGTAATGAATAAAATGTTCTATATTAATTGAAAATAACATTAGGCAACAAAGGCATACAATATAGGCATTTTAGCAACAAAATTTCAAACTATAAGACGTTTAAGAGGAGGGTATCTCTGAAGAATATAGTAATTATCTAGATGTTTAAGCGAGAGAAAAATTAAAACAAATTGCCATTTATACTCTTAAACCATTGTTCATATTTTTCCAATCAAATTAATGATAATGGCACGAAACAATGAAGCACTGATATTGTTTGTTGGTTTTTGAAGGCTATTTATCAGCAGAGAAGCGCGTGTTGGGCCGGTGGAATGTGCCTTGATGTGGCTCTGGCTTTGTAACAACTATCCAATATTGCCAGCTGTTGTGGCCACCATTAACTTTGAAATTATTGCTTTCTGAGAGCTTTGGCCCTGCGATGAGATAATCCTCACCTTCTTGGTCCATGGGCGCAAAACAGCTTCAAAAACTCTGGTGAAACATTTGTTCCTATCAAACATTTAATTGGTTTATTTAATAGTGAAAATTATTTTTTAAAGCCTCTTCTTCTTTTTTGTTTTGTTTCGGCAGGCATATATAAGTGGTTATGTCTGTCAATTTTGGAGTGCTTGGATTATCTAATGTTTGAACAATGTTATAACGATTCTGTTTAATGACTCTGAATTCGAAGGATGTGTACTCTAAAACCAAGTATTGTGGTAACAACGGTTTTTTGATTTTGGAAGAACAATTTTTTAATATAAATTTGTTTTTGATAATTTTAGTTCAGAGGCAGATAGTTAGAATTAATTAGGATTTTTTTTTTTTGGGGGGGGGGGGACAGCTCAAACTCAAGAGGCATCCTGGAACTGGTGTACTCACAGCTCAGTGGTGTACATGGGGATGTCCTTGGGTATCTCGGCGAGGCCGCGGCCGGAGCAGTCGACCACGGTACCGTCGCAGGAGCAGCCACCGGGACACACACTGTCGATCAGGCAGTCGCCGGCGAACCTTGTGCGGAACTCCTCCACACCTGCACCCACACAGCCTCCTCAACACATGCACAGTAGACTTCCTTTTATCCCAACACCTTTGAACTAGACATCAGTTTAACCGGACTACTTAGTGTGGAAATGACATATTTTAATTGGACGATTTAAAAAAACATTTAAGAAAACATCAGTTCTACCAAACTTGATCAGAATTAAATTATTATCGACGAACCTCATGGGAAAGATTTAGAAATAATATCTTGCACCCTTCAGAAATTGTAATCGTTTGTCTGTTAAATAGGTACAAAGTCTAAACTTATTTTCCAGTGTTTTTTTGTTCACAATTATCTCCCAAATAGTGTTTGCTTTCGTATTTACTATTTTTCATAATATTTACTATTGGTTTATATAGGATGCTAGATGTTATAATTTAAAGAGTTTTTGGGAACAACTGTTCAACTGGAAAAACCCGCTATCCAGACAGGTCTTGGTTCCCAGGTGTCCAAACAAGAGGGGAATCTACTATAATAACAAATACTTTAGTAAATAAATAAGCTAAGATGAATTACCTTGATATTAGAAATTAGTTTTACAAAACAAATATTGCACTACAGGCATTGAAATATAAAACTTATAGGAATAAATCTTGAGCAAATTTTAAATTGATAAAAAATTCTAATAAACTTTAAAATTTCTAGTAGCTCTTAACAATTAAAAGCATTTTTGTGAGAAATAAATTTCAAAAATATAATAGTTTACAAATTTTTTAGCAAGATACATACTTTAACATGTACACAAGACAATTATTTTTTGAAGAAGCTCCTTTATTTTTGTTATCGTGCACACACATAAGTTAATATAGACTCATAAGTTTTTTTTCTGTTGTAATTTATTTTGAACAATCTTTTACATAAATGCTATATCAATATTAATTGTTTGTGCTGCTGAACTGAACTATATGTTAATATACTTATTAGTTTAATTAGTTATCTGAGTAATTGATTAAAATTTATGTTAGTGACATTTATTAAATAATTAAAATAAACAATTACTCACAATAGCAATAACACTAATAACACATCTCACAGTGGTTCTAAATACTCAACAAGGAATTAACTGTACATACAAAGGAAATTCACTCTAAAAAACAAAGACAAAACCAGACACCCCAAGCATAACGGTTTAGGTTATTAGGTGGTGATCATGGTAGAGGATTTTATGGGAAGGAAAGATTAAACAAATGGTTTTGGAATAGTTAGTTTTGATTTCTATGTGATTGAGGTATTATAACTAATCTACTGTTACCAAATAGCAGTGGAAAATAAGTTAATGTAATAATCTCATTAAAATGGAAGCATGTTATAAATTAATAAAGCATAATAATCTTATTTGCCTGGTTATCAAACTATGAATTCCATCACAAATATTATTTCAACTTCAGTTTTTTTGCAATTCTTGGGCTTATAAAAAATTGAACTTTGATTCGTTTTGATTACAGAGTTCTGAAATAAAACAGAAACAAGTTATTTGTTTCATTCACATTGACATACAACTGTAGTATTAATATTTATAAGTAAATAATATTAAAGTGGTATTCAAGTTTTCTTGACCCAAAACAACATGAAATTAAAACAAACACTAATACCTTATTTTTTATCCCTAAATTTATTTATTTTGTTTACTAAATCAAATGAATTATAAAGTTAATATTCATTTTAGCTTTGCATAAACATCTTAAATCTGCTTGTGGAAGTTCTGAAAAAGTAGTTTGTCAATAAATAACACATCACATTTTTCCCATCTCACAAAGTGTGAACAAGAGTGACAAAGTTGGAAGTGAATGAGAAAAAGAAGAAATGAATTCAGGCTGACAACTTGGTTGATAATGTTAGGAGCATATGTTGTTGAATCCTAAACAAAGTGAACCCCTTCATTCCCCTCCCAAACAAACAGCAGCTGGCAGGGAAAGTCTGTTGTCCTTTTCTGAATGTTAAACGTGTGACTTTTAGCACAAAAATCCGAAATGGAGAACTTGAAGCTCCATATACCAGACTAGAAATGTAATAAAATTTTATTGCACCAAGTCTGCACAGTTATTATTATATATTTTTTATTTTGTATTATTTTTTAACAAATCAGACAATTCATAGCTAATCTGTTTGTTGTTTGTTATTGTTTTTCAAGCTATTTTTACCATGTTAAATTAATTATTAAATAACTTCTTGGTTAATTAATCATTGTATCAGGTCTTGTATCTTATCACTTATGTTATAGCAATAATCAATGTTAGTAAAAAATAAAAAAGAGGGTCAGCAATCATGAATTATTTTCAATTTTCAAACTTAAATCAGCAACTTCTACATGCAATATAACATTTTAATACTGCTAATCCCCATCTCCATTAATCACCAGTATATTTGGTTCCATTAGGTTAGATTTAAAAGATTTCATTCAGGGGTTCCCAAATATGTGTCAGCAAGAAGTTGTATAAGTTAATTGTGATGGTTAAAGAAAGGTAACAAATTATGCAAAATTATTAATAAAATTAAAAAAGCTTATGATGATAAATTATTTAACATATAGAATGGGTTCCACCATACAAATTATACCATTATATCTACCCAGAATTAGTTACATTACACAAACAGTTTACTGAGATATAAAAAGAAATGTAATTGTTGACATCTTTCTGTAAATTAAGAAATGCCAAGAGAAAAAGAAAAGATCGGTTTCAGTTATAAGAAGCCCATAAAACCACAGAGAACATGAAAGTCAGGAGTGGCAAATCAGACAAAGGGATGTTAATACACAAGGTGAGGTTAGGCTAGGAAGGTGGACAGCACCGTTAAATGCGAGGGTACGGCTGGTTTCGCTTACCCTTACATTTGAACTTCTCGTCGCGCAGAGCCTCGATGCGGCGGCGCTGCATGCGCTTGGGCGTCTCGCAGCGCGCACCCGACGTCTCGATGGGGTTGCGGTGGAGGTACTCGGCCAGCCAGCGCAGGTTGCAGTCGCAGATGAACGGGTTGCGGCCCAAGTGCCTGCAAAGTCAACCACTTTCACCTCCACTTTCAAAGGCTTGAAGTATGATAGTTACTACTATGTTGGTTAAAAATCCTTAAGGGAGTTATCAAACTACTAGTTATCAACTACTAGTATGTTCTAATGTGATAAAGCAAGTCTTTGTGAAGATGTTAAACAATTAACTTTTATTTGTGTTGTAAATTAGAACTAAGTTTGTTATTAACAAGTTATTTTTAAAAGACAATAAAGTTAAAGCATTAGAATCCTAGCATTCCTTGTACGATACTATTATTCTTACCTCTTATTTTCATAAAAAAACAATCCTTCAAATATTGTGCCCCAACATTTTTTAATTTACTTCCAACAGAAATGTGTTTGAGTCAAAACATTAAATCGTTTTTAATGAAACTGAAACATTGGTTGTTTACTGATTAAATTGCACTTCTTAGTTATTTTTCAATTTATGACATTTTTTATTAATAATGATTCTTTACTGTATACAAACTCTTTTTCCAGTCTTAGCTTTCATTCATTTATGGTAAATATTATTTAAATTTCCACTGCCAAATTTTTAAGGACGCAACTCGAAGCCAACGCATAGGCACTAGGGCCCATGTCGGCTTATTCCCACATTTTTTTACAGTTAAATGCTAAATTATTTTAATATGTACTTTTTTCCTAGCATGTAAGTTTGTATGTATTTTTTTACGTCAGTAAATGCATTCAGAACAAGTTTTTTTTTTATTAAGTACAAATAATTATATGCTGGAATATTGTATATACTTTTATACTGGAATAAATAAATTGTTCATTAATTCATTCACTGTTCTGGATATTGAAGTGTTCTTTTTATAAAATTTTTTATTCATCTGTTTTTTAGTTCTGAAATGGTTTTGTGTGCGTTATTTGGCTTATTTGGATTTAAGTGTGATTCTTAATACAGTAGTTACTTTTCATTGGTTAATTCTAAAGGGCCATTGTTATTCATATTTTAATTTAGATTATGTATTTTATTAAAATAGTATTGTAACATCAAGTATTTATTTGTATTTTTCACAGTATGTCTGTTAAAGATTGTGTTGGTACCTCAACACGAAATAATGAGGTACCTAGCTATTTATTCTTCCATTTTTAATACAGTATCTATGTTTCATATTACAACAAGATCGTGAATAGATGTAATTTTAACTGTTATGTTGTACTGAATTTTAAATGAATGAAAATTTTTTTTAATTTTAATTTTTATTTTGATTTTTTTTATAGGCTGATATTACGTTTTAGTATGTATTTGTAATCAAAATGAGCAAAGATATTTTTTAATTAAACTTTTTACAGTCTAAAGACGAACATTAATTTATAATTTATAGTGCTATAATGTATGGGAGGGAAATCAAAAGATGCTAATTTAATAGTAATCTTTGATAAAATCTTAAACCTTAAAATCTTTGTATTAAGAGAAAAGTTATGGATTGTAGATTTTACCTAATGAAACAAATATAATTTAAGGTATATTATTTGTTCAGTTGTAAATGAATTTACCATCACATACAAATAAATTTAGCCTCGTTTAAGAAAATCGTTTACAACGACACAAAGTAATCTACTGTATTTACGTCGGCACCACGCCGGGCGTTAGGCAATAATGTTTGTGTATCAATATCACGTCAACATAAATGAAGGCGTGCTCGAATTTCAAAAATGTTCGTCGCATGTGTATCACTATCACGTCAACATAAATGTAGGGGCCGAATTTCCCTCAAGTTTCAGTTACTATTTATTTCGAACTCTAAGGATATAATTCCACGGCGGGTTATTGAAAAACATTCATATCTGCATCGGATGGTATTCGCTACGGCGTGTGCGGCAGAGTGGGAGTGCCAGCGGCAGGGCGCGTTGCGCTGACAGCGCGGCGGGAAGTCCGGGACGCCGGGGCCGGGTGGCTGCGTGCTTTGGGAGAACAGGGTCGTAGATTTTATAGAAGCGACCATACCGTGACAAATTATCACAATGAATTTTGTAAAGACCTCTATTCATTTTATCATTAATGCAATTAAAGACTAATCCATATAAATTTGCATTAAAACGCTTCCTCGGTTTAATAAAATAAGGTCCCTGCTATTTTTCGGGGTTTACGATAACGTAAAGTAGCGTCTGATCGTTTAATGCATAGCTGAGTCTCAAAGATATCCCAAAAGGAATATTGGAGATGTTTAAGCTGCTGTCGATAGCGCATAGCTTGTTAAAATTCTTCCTTCCTTTGCAAAACAAGGATGGTATACGACCGATTTTTTCCCTATATAAGGCTTTGATATTTGTCGAAAAAGTCCTGTACACATTTCTAAATAAAGGTAAGTTAAAAATATGCGTTAAATGTACTGTTTCTTAATAATAGAAGCGATAAATTCTTTTAGTAAGGAAGTATAATTCGTCGCATGCCATGAAACACTTAATTCAGCGTAATTCAGTGGTCTAGACGGACTTGATGAGCAATGTAGACACGCTGCGATACAGTCTTCATAAACGTGATGACGTCGTGGAGCGAGTTACGGACACTTGGCTGGCGAATGAACACCCAGTCGCAAACTGGCCAAGTAATGCACAGTGGTAAAAGTAAGTACTAAATTTTGTCATAAAATCTTAACAAACAACTGATGCAATTTTACTCTTGTTTTACATTGCTTCAGATTTAACTATCGAGAAATTTAAAGAATTAGGAAATTGGAAGCAGAGAAAGATATTTTTATAACATTTTACTTCGAGTTTAAATTTTACAATGACTAAAAGTACAACAAAGTTTTGTTTTTATCGGTACACTCCGATTTTACTAATAGGAGAAGTACATTTTGTTTTGATATTGTTTCATCCTAATACTACTGTACGAGATATGGGTATCGATTAACACATGACATTGATCGTAAGTATTAGTGGTATGACACGTACTATAAAGTACTGCAGTTATAGTTACACTAAGTGCGAGATAGAAGAAAGTAATACTCACAGAGTTTGTATACTGCGCATTGTGTCGAAGGTTCCATTTGCCAATGACTGGATATTGTTGTCGTACAGCGATCTAGAAAAAACACACAAAATAAAATAATACTTTGGGGTACTTTTTAAAAGGCTATAAGACAAGTATCTCGTGTTAAAATACATAGTTGGTGAAGTACTCGTGAAGAGAAAATATAACTCAAATCACAATTTTTACATTAAAATAAAAATGCCCGCACTTACTATTAATATACCGCTTAATACATTATAGTAGGCCTTAAACTCTACAGAGCCTTAATACTACACATGTTTTGAGATCTAGGATTTGTTATTTGCCAGTGTAGCGATATCGCCTCGTCAATAAGCTATGTACTTTATACTAAAGAAGTCGTTTCACCCGAGTCAATAACCTCTTAAGATTGCACCATTCCCGCTCTGCTGGGTTCAAAGTCGCTGCTGAATTTATAGTCAATAATGTCGGAAGTATATACAGCTACATAAATGTTTCTCTGAGCAGCATAAATACGCTTGGTCATAAATCATTGAGGCCTTTGAACTTTCTTACTTCGAAATGCAATTACTGATATCCGTGTAATATTTTGCTATGAGACGTTATGATTTAAGTTCTAATTTCGATTTGGTCATTTTAAACCAGAATAAAATACCATTATCTTGGGATCAGACAATAACATTTAATTTTAGTGAGTCTTTTTTTCTAGTTTATAGTTCTCACACCAATTAAAAGTTGCTAAAATGAGACAATAATAATTTTATATTTTGTTCCTAATAAGATTGCGTTGAAACACTGTGCCAAATAATATTTTGTTCTGTGAAAAAGAGATTTTCTATTTAAGAGAGAGCTGCCTCCATAAAGCCCGACACGAGAACGCTGTCGCCGAGGAGGCGCGTTATCAGTGGAGATCGCCCGCGGCTGCTGATAACGGTATCTCCGGGCGGCATCGATCTGCGGGGATTGACAGCAAATACTGCGGCGGCGTCTCCCACGACACTCTCCTTGTATTGGCTGGGAAAACGCCGACAGACTCAAAATTGTATTTATTGTTTTAAGCGTACTCAAGACACACCTTAAATATAGACGAGTTGAATTAAAATGCTTAAAAAATCCAGCTAGCATTTAATTTTAGCATATCACTCAGTTTATCAGTCATATTAGAGTAGAAACATATTGATATTCTGGTTACGTATGACTTTGATGATAAAGGAAAACCGGAATATATAAAAGCAAGCATGTAGACACAAATAAAAATTAAAAGGGCCGAATCGGCACAATAAATTTAGTTTTAGAAATATCAAACCATTCTCTCGGTCTCTCGGTGGTAGCTTACTTCCCAAAGGTTGAAGGTTTGGAGTTTTTCAGCCGAAATTAAAACCATAATACATCACAGCAAATAAATTCATGGTTTTACAGGCTATTCGTGGGTTTATATTTTGTGAGGATGAAAACAACTGAATGCATCTTAAGGATTAGTCACTTAAGTTAGTTCATTACGCGTAATAATATTCGTACATTCATACAGCAGTAAAGTTTTAAATTGTATTAATAATATAATACTTTTATGTACCGTTCATTGAATGTCAGTATTCCAATTGTATCGCTTTCACTCTGATTACGTCATAATAATGTATAAATAAAGACTTGTGAATGATTTAACTAAAACACAGTTTTTTTTAACAGGACAACAAATAATCTAAGTATCAATATGAATCAAGGGCGAATGATGGTAGTACCAGCGTCGCGTCGTTCGGCTTATTACAATAAGCCGAACACGTATATTACTAAAATAATTAATAGCATATTCGCGACGGTGAATGACCGTTGTGCCGCTGCCCAGTCGAAGAGTCACTTTATGCCGGCTATAACATAGTAATTAGACAGGTATGTTTAACGGGTATTTAACTTAACGAACTTCTCTCTAGATAAATTAGTTGTGAAAGGAATCCAAAGGTGGCAAAATTTCCTATAACTTTCACAAGTTGATTGTGGTATTAAGCATACTAGTTAAGGAAACGTGAAACTGAAAACCATATAAAAATTAACTTTATGGTCAATATAAAGTGATTACAAAACTCAGGTAATATTGTGCGTAATGTAAATGACAATCAATTAATCTCCAACAATGGAAATTCTGTTAACTCTGTTAGACTCTGTAAGTTAATTTAATAAGTTTTATTACCAAAAAAATAATAGATAACTATGAATGTTACCTAAAAGTTTATTAAACAGATACGAATAATAAAAAGGTTAATATTTTAACGAATGAATGCAAGTTAATATAAGAAGCGACATACTATAAAATATACTCAATATGCAGTGTTTGAGCCAAACAAATGCCGAGTTTTCAATTTAGTCCTGTCCCAACACTTTTTCTCCCCCTTTGTGACCGAGTCATTATTTGATTCGCAGCAAATTTGTCTATTTAAAAGTTTTCCACATCCAAGATGAGGGAAAGCGTTCCACCCTCTTTTTAATTTCCGCTTCTCTCTCATTTTTACATCCTCAACTCTTGCTCCCCAGCCCCACCGCCGCCCTCGCCGTGCGCAGGCGAGGCGTGATACAGGTGCTGCACCGACATCTTCGCGACTGTCACTCGGCCTCAGGCCGTTCAAACTAAAGTAACAAAACTTCCAATACAATATCACAGTGGTTAAACGTTGATAAACAATAAACACTTGACAGCTTTATTTAATTACTGTTATGAATATTCGTTCTGGGTACAAGATACAACTTGTACTTTTCAAGACTGCTTCGAACATAAACAATGAAAGGATATTGAAATGAAACGTAAACATGGATAGTCGGTTAGTTGACTAAATAAGTATTCGATAAATCTTTAAAACGACCCTTAGTTTTATTGCAACTATTAACTGTATAAGAAAAAAAAGTTAAGAAATGGATTTGAATCGCATTATTCTAATGGACACCTTAATTTTTTTTAATTTAAATCATCTTAGCTTTATCACTTGAAAAATGTTTTTCGTCAATTGGATTAGCAATTAGGTCAATATAAAGTCAATATAATCCGTCGTCAGGGAGCGTAATTTTACTCCGTAAAATTGTTCATTGTTCTCTGTAACAATATGAACTATAAAAATACTAGGTTACTAACCTTTATCGTCGTCAATCCATTGGTTTTTGCAGACAACTAGTTTCGGGACATTTGTCCCATTATCAAGTCCTTTGGTAAACAATGAAATCACATAACACATATCTTCATGTAAATGTACACATCTTACACGCGTGTAAATGTACTTCGTTTTTGTCCGTGTCGTAATACAACCTTTTTTAAACAAATGACGACGATATGTGTAATATGATTTTATTGTTTGACAAAAGGACTTGATAATGGGACAAATGTCCCGAAACTAGTTGTCTGCAAAAACCAATGGATTGAATACGATAAAGGTTAGTAACCTAGTATTTTTATAGTTGACTATCAATCCAGGAGGCAAACCATGAATAAAAAAATATAAATTTAAAAGTAAAAGTGTTTTTTATTTTGGGTCTTTCTACGCCAGTGGAATTTTTTAACGTTTTGATCGGAAACGGTGCAATCCCGGGTCTTGTTTCTGTCAAACGGCGACCTTTCGTAAGATTAGCATAATTAATTCATAGCCAAATGACAACTGGCAATTGGATTTGTTTTACAATGGAATTTGCTTATCACATTAGGATTCTGATTTTATGCTGTGGACCTTAATATCAAATGCCTAATTTTAACATCACTGATCAGAACACGCATAAAAGGAAGAAGGTAAAAATCTGACTTCGTCGTGATTTCTTTATTGAATTCGAAGCGACAGAATTTCACGCTAATTGGCAGCACTTGAAAAGCGATTAAACTATGACACACGCCAATTATTTAACGAGTTTAACAAGTCAAGACCGAGAGCAAACGACGACACAAATGTGCTAATCGGATTGCCGAACTCCCAACTACCGGCGCCGCGGATTACACCTCCACATCATTTGCATAAGCATTTCATTAATCCCAACCTTCTTGGGCTTCTCTCCTTTACATAATAAGCATATTTTATTATTTAATGTTATACCCATATTTAATATTAAAATCCAAATGTTCTTTGCTAATGCTGAAATTATCAAGCTGCACATATATTGTAGTACAATCCTACTCTTTAGTAGTTATTATTACAAATAATATTATTTATTGACATTTTTAAAGCTTGTTAAAGTGTAGAAAATTAACTCGCTAGAAGATAAAATAAAAACAGGAATTGAAATAGCTGTTAAAATTAATTATAAACATCGTATCAAATAACTCTTTTTTTAGAATCTTTCACATATCATCCCGTTTAGAATAATAAACTGACATTTATGTAATCAACGAGCACAAATCATACCCATAACTATGAATGAAACCCAAACTACCCGTAACTTTTGAGAAAACCGTAAGGCTGACCCCATCAACCTATCCTTGAATGAGAGGTCTCGGAGAAAATTCCGGGAATTACAATAGCTTTTTGATATTATATTTCCTGCACAATATTTCTCTATTTTTGCACAAATATAAAGAGAAGGGCTGAACAGCTGATGCATTCTTTTTATTCACAATTATTTCTTTACTTTTTTATAGCGAAGCGGGACTCTATCGGCTAGTTAGTATTAATGTACTTAAATTAGGTCGGCTTGTCTAAAATACAACGAATTTCCAAAACTATAAGACCTATAGAGCTGAAATTTTGCACGTACGCTCCCCTAAGGCCGTAGGAAAAGTGCAACGATGCACACAATGCACACTAAGACACGGTTTACAAAATTCCCTTACAATTGACTCTACGGTACTCCAAAGTTGCATTGTTAAACTATAGGTAATCTTATGCCCTAGAACCTTATATTTTAGAATTAATTGAGTAAAGTTTTCGCATTTTTTTCCACGGGTGAAATCGAGTTTAACATCAGGATCAGTGTTCAATGGGAAAACAAAACGCTTAGTACAATAATTAAAAGGTTACAATTTTACAAATTACATATAAAATAAAAAAATTAAATTATTTTTAGGTAACAGACAAACAGTTTATCTTTCGCTGCTACGTAGTCTAATGCAAGTAGTGTGTTTATTATCTCGCCTGGCCCGATCCCCGACCTTCCTCCAAAGACGCACGTAGGTGTTCCTTAATTACGAACACCGTGTACCTCCTTCCTAGCCCGCCCCACTCGCCGTTTTTTGTGTGTGTTTTTAATTACTTTTACCATACTCCGTTCTTAATTGCTGTCACTGGACGTACAGTATAATTATCAGAACATGAAAATGGGGACAGCCTACGTTCTTCGGGTTATTTAGGAGACAAATAAATATGTATTTCTTAAAACCAGGTTCTCTGTCCTTATGTTGTTTTTAACTTTAATTAATTTGGAAGATACATATAGTGATTTTACAATAAAGTAAAAAGATTAAATGATTTTTCTTTTTTACACTATATATAGACAAGAAAGCAACGTTCTTATACCAAATTAAAGGGTAGGTTCAATAATGAACAAACATACTGACTGTTAAATTAATACAAAATAATAATTATGAAAAATCCTAATGTATATTGAATCAGCTGATCTTGATGTTGTGTTTGCGTTTGTAATATATTGGGATAAATAATTATATGTATAGAAGATTATAAGTATGTTATTATTTTGTGTAGTTAGAAACACAGCAGTGGCGACGAGGCAACGAAAAACACGCGCCAAAAGACCTGAAATGCAAGTGCAACCACAAGAAAATGTAGGACACTTAAACAGTTCGACCCATGCGAATAAAATGTCTTATTATTTAGTGTAGTTAGAAAAGCAACAAATCCCACTTATATATTTTTCACCTTATTACATTAATTAAATAAAAATTCAAAAGTTTAAATTTTAAACTTTTGAATTTTTATTTAATTTGGATTGATATTTTATTTTAGAAATAAACCGAAATATGTATGCTAAATGCTCAAAATTATTTATACTTTTTTTGTTTATTACTGTTACACAAAGTTCATTGCAATCATATGACTTATCCCTCCACGAGGTTTGTCGGTACAGTTGGTACATCGTCAGTCTCGGGGTCTTCTAAGAATAATATTAATTTGTTAGTATATCAAGTTTAAATACAGCATATTTTCGTTGACAAATAAATTCGTCATAAACTT
Organism: Flexamia atlantica; assembly: GCA_035578135.1. Classification (NCBI taxonomy): domain Eukaryota; kingdom Metazoa; phylum Arthropoda; class Insecta; order Hemiptera; family Cicadellidae; genus Flexamia; species Flexamia atlantica. Next base: position 19,512,116 of record JAQJVK010000006.1, on the reverse strand, counting down.
TGAAAGATATGATAAAATATTTTTCCTCGTGTATCCATGGGCGCCATAGACCTAAGAAATTATCAGTAAAAAACGTTGTAGCACACTTCAATATGATTCTTCTTTCGGAAATAATAAATTATAAAATTAAATATTAAATAACAAAATATTAAATTATATGCATATAAAGTGTATTATCCTCCTAAAATGCTTCATTTCCTTCTGTTGCATCCTATATTCTCCATATTTTATGTTTTTATGATTGAGTAATGTTTATTTTTACATGGAAACATGGAAGTTTCATGAATCTTGTAAATATTGGAATCTACAAGTTTTATTAAGTGTTGTTGAGTTTTATCAGTGTTGCATTGTGTTTCGTGAAGGAATGTATAGTTAAGAATAAATATAATTATTTTAGCAAGAATAAAAATGAAAAGCGTTTTGAGAATTTATGAAAGAAACTCTGTATTTGTTTGTTTCTGTTTACAATGTTGAATTAAAATTAACACATGTGAAATATTATCATATGGTAAAATATTGTGTACAGTATATTAGAATTGTCAACATTGTTTTGTGTGAGACTCATTCCCCGCACACAGGCCAGATAAGGTTCATGAGGTTTTCCCGCACATTCCCTTCACACAGGTCTTCATGAGGGTTTTTCAAATATTTCCAATGTACGAATTTTTACTGTAATATAGTGAAAATTTGAAAACCAATATTGGTTGTATCTAATTTTATTTGAAATGTTTTAATATATTCCGAAGTAATCAAACGTTTCCAACTCGACAGTACCAGACACTTACACCGATGGAACTCGAACACTTGTCGTTGACTGATGTAAACTTATTAGAGATAAAATGTAAATCAAGAGAGTTTGTTACAATTTACATTCATCAAGTGCGATATTTGCCAGCTGCACGAACCAGTCCAATTACCCGCTCGCAGTGACGTGTTATAATTAACGTGTCACTAATTGTCGCCGGAGTAATCCCGCCCAGTGTGTCACGATTTAATATAAGCTTTTAGACGTACTCGAGACGTGTGAAAGTTTACCTGGAATTGGTTCTGCTTGGATGACGCACGGATTTATGGGTGAAAAGAGAACCATGTTTGATGCTGTTTGATGTAATACAGCGTATAACTAATCAGGAAAACATAGGTCAAAACTTCTTACTGAATAAAACAAATTATGTCAAATTAACTGTTCACTCTTCACGAAATTTAATTCGTGAAAATGTTTAAAAACATTAAAATATCATTAAATACATCAATTTGTATCGCTATCGCTACAAATAAATTGTATCAATTTGTGTCGCTATGGGTGTTCCGCTTTCGTAGGATCGTTACAAAGTTCACGTTTCTTCCCCCTATTTTAAACTATGGCTTGATGAATATTATCTTGTCATTTGTTCAATTAAAAAATTAGTAATCTGCATATAAATGTTAGAACTTTAAACCTCGTAGAAATACCTGCCTTTTAATAAATAACGACAGAAAATTTAAGGACTCTGGTTTTTATGTGGAACATTTTAAAGACATCGTACTAATTTAAGAAAAGAATAAGAGTTTTACCAAAATAGTGGCTCCAAGTAACGGAATTTAAAGAGGTTATCGTCTGAGGGCAAGGGAAGCGCTGCGGGAGACGGATCTCTATATTGATTACTGCACTGGATTACAAGTTGATTACTTGTTGGCAGATTTAATCAACTTGTCCAAGACGATATTCTAATACCTGACAAGCGAGCCGGACAGCTAATAGTCGACCACCCAAACGGAGCGGCTAGCATTACCATTACCGCTCGGTGCAGTCCGCTCTTCAAATTGACCTGTCATTTGATAGGCTCCGATTTCCTTTCAAGATGGGGTAGGCCTAATCATCGCCTTCAATACTAAGTACATCTCTTAGTAATTGACGTTTCCTTATTTAATATCATAAGAATGGAGTTTCTCGGTTTATACTATCGGAATTAATGTTCTGATTAAAATACGTGTTTTATATCTTTTGCTTTTAAAATAAATTGTTTTAGTGGTTTATTTCAATATTAATATTATTTTAATATTATAAAATAAAGCCTGTTACTGAGCATCTGAGTTTTAACGCAAAGCCTTTTTTGACGAGTAAATCTTGAAATATTTATCCCGTTGAACATTGTAATTATGATAACGAATCTTTTAAAATAGTATAAACCAAAATATTTTGGAACTTTACAATCATCATGCACAATATTATTATACCTCATTAATAATATGTCCTTATCTATAGTAATATTAATAATACCCAATTATTACTCAAATATTTTTTTATAAAATAAATAGAAAATTAATATTTCTCAATTAATCTTGCTTTTTATTAGTAATACCATTTTATCTTTCTTTATAATTCGCTTGTACGATTTTTTAACAATATCTTTTCTCGAAACAGAACCCAATCATTCTAAAAAAAATCAGAAATTAATTTACTGTTTACTTTATTAATTCATTCGTTTTAAAATTTAAATAACGTAACTTAGTTGTTTGGCTGAACTATGGAAAGCGCTTGGGTTTCTCCTCAACTGGGTAGTTCCAAGATTCGACAAGAATGTCTCGTAACAAAGTTGCAGTGTCACTAAAGCGCTTTGCATGGTTGAAGAAGTCTCTTTGCTGATGTTCTACTCGCTCCGCTCTTCAAAAACTCTCTTCACTACCACCTTTCAACGAGAATTCTGAACCGGCTTAAGCGATCTGCTATTGAAAGGCAACCAAACGAAAATTCTTATTCGCTGAATACCTTGATGTTTATTTTGAAATGTTTTCATGAGATTTCGTTTTTAGTAGAAGGAACGTCTTGAGTTTTCTTCATTTTTCTTCTTGAAAATGTCCGGTATTAGTGGACTGGTATTTATTACTCCTATATGATTTTACAGTTGAAAATTATTGCGGTTGTTAATGTTCAAATTCATTAAAATAGTTCAGAGGCACTGGAGAATCAATTCTAAGGAGATAACATAGTCATGGGATCGGTGACAAAATTGTACAAGAGTCACTCGTCCAGTTGACAGCCTGACACCGGAAAAAGCAAGCTGCACAATTTTGGAGTACTATCCAACAACATAGAATTCAGATTGATCACCTAACTATATTAGAATTAATACTACTATGAAGCGGGAGAGGGAGGGTAGTTGATGTACTTATCAATTGTTAACGACAGGCAAACCCTATGAAGCACACGAGGAATTCTGAATCTCCGAAAATTCATTTGTCTCAGAGTCACTATCTAGCGGACAATCAATAAATTTTCAGAACAAAATATCAAAAACAAACCAATTGATTCATCGGAATGGGTAGCGACGTCGTGACGAAAAAACAAAATGCTCCAGCCAGTGACATACAAGGCGGGACCTCGAGAACTATAATAGTCGGTTTTCGTTTGTTTCGTGAGGGACGTGACTGTCGCTGGCAAAAGATGAGTGAAATTTACGCGATTCATAGTTGTAATAATTCTACTATTGATTATAAAGAAAAAATAGATAGTCCAAGCAATATTAAATTTTGAAGCTGAACATGTGATCATATACAAATTTTGCTAAAAAAATTGTGCTCCAAAAATTTGCATATTCTGGTAGATAATCTTGTTAAAGAAATTCAAAATACCTTTTTTATCCTCTCTTTTGCACTCCTTGTTTTGAGGTTTTAAAAATAAAATTCCTTTTTTAATCTTAAACCATATTTATTTTAGCCCGGAAGAAGCAAAAATATCCCATTTTGGGGATACAAATCTTTAGCGTGATATTACAACCCTGACGCAATTTGTAGTGACGAGTGCCGAACTAATTTTGCGATTGCTCAGTTTCTGCCTTCAAGACATCTATAAGCATGAGCTGTCTCTTTTACTTATAAAGTCAATGATTTTACTATAGATTACTCGGTTGCAGCTTCGCTTGCAAACACTGCAATCTGAGATTGACTTTTAAAGACTATTTTCAAATCATGTTCACATGTTTAGTTTTAAACAAAGTGAATTGTGTGTGGTGGTGTCGGTGGATAGCGCCAATGTTCAAAAACTCCAGACCTTTACTGCACTCAAGTGAAACTCTTTCTTGAAATTCTGATACGTATTGACAAATAAACATGAAAAAAGCTTTAATTTAACATCTGAAACGTTATAGTCGGTCCAGCCATTATTGAGATAGGTCAGTGAAAAAGAAAACTCCTCCGCATAAATATATATAGAGTGAGCGATTGATTATGTGAATAAATCAAGACAGAAAAAAGTTTACCTAAATATCAATTTGTAAGTGATTGGAGGTTGAGACACCTATTCAGAAGGCGTTTCAACGAAACCTTTAAATAAATTTTCTATTATAAATATGAGACAATTAAAGCTTCATCACAAGTAAATAGCAAGAGGAAAACATTTATCATTAGCAATAACCTTCTTGTATTCAGTAGATATAAAATCCTTAAGCGACAAAAGGGTAGTTGTTTACGACAATAGACGGCAGTCAATCTAGGAAGTCCACGGCCGGCTGAAGTCCACCAATGCCAGGAACATTATCTTTCGTTTACTGCCCCACACGTCTCGGATAGGACGGGTATAATAGCTTCAGTCTTTCATGTACTTGTTATGACTTAAAGCTAACCCAAACGTCTTGGAGGGCCGAATATATTTCATCACGTTTTACTTTAACTTGTAGCATGTATCCAACCAATAGTTTCATCATTTCCTGCTGGGTTCTACTCACTTTCTACTTTTAACTGAACTTGATATATATTTTGCTATTTTTTCAATTAATCAACTACTAACTATTACTCACACAAGCAGAATATCATACCGTCTCATAATTTATCTAAGGTCCTGCTTTTATAAAGCCTAACCCATTCTATTCGAAATGTTATGAACACACCAATGCAGATATATAAAATTGTTTTAAAACTGCGATATTCCAAAAACATTGTGAAGTCTTATTCATTACACACTAGAACTCAGTACCCTACTGAGAGTAAGATTCTTACTACTTTGGACTTAAAGAAACAGCAGTTGAAATAAAATAGTTCTATGCTGATAAAACGAGTGCAAATTTTCCAACACTACGGAAAATTAAAATGTAGGGCCTATTATTTTATTTACAAATTAAAGAGGTGCCCAATAAATTAAACAGTTTGGTAAAAAAAACTATTGATAAGGGCAATAATTCTTTTCCAGTATTAATAACTATTACTAAAACTATCACGTGGGGCAACGACCAAGCAACAGTAAAGTGTTATGAAGTGGCAACAAACGTGGGAAGGAAAGTAAACGAGGCAAGTTTACGATTCAATATGGCGGCCATTAAGCCAAAACAGCAGCAGTTCTGAGGTTATGTTTCACATAAGTCGAGAGTTGATAACATCGGCTGAGGTCTCCACATCGATACGCGAGAGACGGAGAGGCCGAGGGCCAGCGACAACATTTACATCGGAATTACTTTCTGTTGTCCTCCGACTTTAAAGTTCCTTTTCTTATCCTTTCATTCTCTCCTCTCTGTACACTCCAAGTTTTATTGGCACGCCACTTCAATCTGTTTTAGTCCGTTATGTTACTCGTTAGTTGATTTACAAACGAGATGCTAAAACAGAGGAATACACAAGAAGGCATTATTGTGCTACGTATAATTTAATAAAATAAATAGTAGGTATGTAGAAGGTTTTCTTGGCTCTTATACGTCTACTTTTATTATCTACTAATTCAAGCACAATTAATCGGGGTTAAAAAAAAGTAATCGTACAGAGTAAATGGTAGAAGGTTATATAAAAAATCAAGATGATTAACCGTAACAAGATTCATAAAATAACATAAAAATAGCGGTTCATTAAAGTAATAAAAATTAAGTAGGAGCCATATTTACTTACAATAAATTGAGAGCATGGAGGTCCTTGAATGTGTCCTTGCGAATGCACGAGATCTCGTTGGCATTTAACAACCTGCAAACAGTAATTAAAAGCCAATTATTTGCTGAACGAGGGGAAAGTAAAAGTAAATTAAAAAAATTAGATATTGCATCAGACTTACAAAAGCTGCAGCGACGAAAGACCGTGAAACACGCCGCCGGGAAGGTCCTTAATCTTGTTGCCGTAGAGAACCCTGCGACAGAGAGAGAGAATTAGAGAAGAAAGAGAGGGGAATTAACAAGTGATTATCCCATAACTCGCCCTCCCCTCCCCCCACCTTCCCGAGCGCTAATGACCAATTACAATTACTGCACACCTGTGGGGGACATTAGCGGCTTCAGGTGCTATTGACTGGGAAGATGCTTGGGATGTAACTGTACGGTCGCAATAAATACAACAATAGAGGGGCGTGAAATAAACCGTAAATGTCTCTAAAACCATTAATTGAAACTTCCGGGAAGTAAGAAAATTATAAATATAAGAAGAAAGACTATACACAGGAAACTTTTAAAGCTTTTTAACGAATGATAATAAATATTAATTTACTGCCAAATCGCACAAAAATGAGTAGAGCCTACCTCATTACAGGAGGAGAGGCTCCTGGCTAAAAACGTGAAACATGAGCGTACAATGGTGACTGACAGATTCATTAAAACTGTATAAGAGCTGAGAGAGAGAGGAGGAAGAGAGAGAGAGCCAGGTTGACGAGGTAATTCTCACACATTACTGTTACAAATGCCGACACGGGACTTCATTACGCGAGGGAGAGGTTCTCAGCTGGGAATTTACGTTTATATCAATGTAAAAGCGGAGTTCATAAACGAACTTCAGCTTTCCTTACAACTAGTACTTAATCTTTCAATCTACTACACCTAAGGGGGCGGCAACCAGAGTTGCAGAGGCTGCAAGTTCGTTATCACAGCAACTTGACAGGTTGGTGACTTTTCTCACGTTCTTTTAGATGTTTAACAATAGTTTTAAATTGTTTATTTAGTAAAGCAACAAAACTATAATAAGACAGCTTGGATTGCTTACAGAGACGTCAGCGATTTTAGGCCAAGGAAAGCGTCCACCGCTACTTTGGAGATTTGGTTCTTGCTCAGGTCTCTGAAAATAAAGATGAATCATACAATATTTGCAGACGTATCTGACAATTATATTTTTAAGCTCTAAATCATACTACTGAAGAAAAGGTAAAAAGAAACAACATCCTAGTACCATAAATTGGACAAATCCTTCATTTTACCTTACTACTAAGAAACAATAACCTCAACCTTTCCTGGTGGCTTTTTCTATCTTAATTTAAGGAGACCACAGTATTTTTTAATGTGGTTAAACGGTATTATTACAACAATAACCTTTCGTGGTGGCTTTTTCTATCTTAATTTAAGGAGACCACAGTATTTAAATGTGGTTAAACGGTATTATTACAACAATATTTCAGCTGTGTTCTGTACGATTGAAGATTGATCTAGCTGAGCATAAATCAATCGAAGAAATGAGTACTTGATGAGACACGTTTATTTTTTCATATTGCAGTTATATCGACCCTAAGGCAGTCAAAATGATTAAAAAACAACGGTATAAGAGTTTGACTAATAAACGAGCCTCCTAATATACTTCCATTAAAGGGAAAGTTGTGCCCGGAGTTGTATTGTGGTGGTTTAAAGAACAAAAAACTGGAGCTAAACACCGCGCGGAGTCGACTCTACAGGCCCGTGTACTACTGTAAACTACAGTGTACTGCGTGGCGACTGCGACTCGATGTACTCGACACCACTTTACTGGTGTTTCAATTACTGACACTGTTACTCTCACTCGAGAACAAGGTTAATTGGAGTCCGAGCGTTGACAGCCAGATTTATCTCGTCCACGTCCGCGATAGCTTTTCCGCGCATAAATTTACAAAGTACAAGGCAAACAGAAAATCTCTGTACTGGTTTTCTTAAGAAATATATAGGCCACATCGCTCTTAAAGTCGGAGGTAACGAGACTTTCCTCCACATACTGTAATCAAGTTTCATCATCAAAGAATCTAAGCCGCTTATAATCTTCTTATTTAAGCTGAAATATCTTTAAACTTTCGAACAAAAATGCATTTTAAAATGAAAATATATTGGTTCAACATTTCTAAATTTAAGTATATCCATTTTAAGAGAGTCAATTCGAGATTAATTTCTAAAAAATTAACCTGTATTATATCTGCTTAGGCTGTCATTTTTAATCATGAGGTAATCTTAAATTGTTTTGTGATTCGCTTAGGATTCCACCGTGCAGAGGGTCCATTTTTGCGTGGTGGTGTTTATGGAGAATAGTGGACGCGTGCTACTAAGTAAGCGAATAGTTGAAAATAAATAAATAAAATGCATCAGCTGTTCAGCCCTTTTCTCTATACATTATGTGGCCTTAGGAAAAAAATTATCAACAAACTTATATTATTCTTCTAATGTTCGTACGAAGACACAGTAAATCATGAAGTTGATGGATATCAGACTCATGGTTTTCTTTTAAGTTCCAGGTTATTTAGGCTTTACAGTTTTGCGCATTATGTCTCCGGCTTGGCTCGGGGGAGGTGTACTTTTCTGAAAAAAAAAAAAATTATTCTACAGTTTGTTCTACACTGTTTGTCAAACTTAGTGGTTACCGATATCATAAGTTGAAAATATCATATGATACGGTTAGTAGCATAGTAGTCATAGCCGGATATATGATACGCGAACTTTACATATAGTTTTGTTTCGTTAGTTCTCTGCTTTCTTACACGAGTTAACAGCTCTTATTTATTGGAAATATCCGGCGAAGCGGGCTGCCACAAACTCTACTCTTACTTTTATATTTTTTATCTACTTTACTTTTTTTATTTAAAATCCTTACTCCCTCTCTGGATGGTGAGCTGTAATAAACTTCTCTGACCCAGCGGTAATTCACAATTTATTTAAAAAGAACAACCTCTCCTTCAAATAATGTGTGTTTTACCAGGAAAGACGACAATAAAACAGCTTATTCAGCCCAGGGCATTACGTGTGGGGTCTGCCCATTGCTGGGTCCCCACATTAGGGTCACGAGAGATGCGGAGTGCGAGCAACACCCCGCCGCCCTGCGTGACACGTACACTCACAATAACCACTCACGCAATTATACGCTTACGACTCTCCTAAGGAATTCGGTCAGATGATTTTTAAATTGGTTTTCGACGTGGTTAGTTCTACGGCGTTGTTACGTTTAAGTGCCAAGAACAGTAAACAGAAACTGTTACAAGACCGATTATATTTGTAATTTTATCGTCACTATGAATTACTATAAAAAAATAAATCACTTTTAATTTTATCAAGTTAAAATTACTTAACGTCTTTGAAACTTAAAGGAAAAACATGTTATAAAATGTGTATTCCAATTAAAACTGGCGATAGAAGATAAAATAAAATTAATTTCTACAGGACTTTTATCATGGCCTTTGCGCGTGAGCGATGTTGTTAAAATATAATCCGTCAACTCAAGAGTTTAATACCGAAATGGAGACTCGGATATAAAACCCGCGCGGAGTGCGAGGGCGCGCGGGGCGAGCTTGGCACACGCGACCGCCTCCTCGTAAACCGTGGCTCCGTGCGATCCCACAGTTTACGATACAAGTAACGCCGATACTCATACTTACTGCCACACAACGCGACCCGTTTATAATACATTCGGATATAAAAGGATATCTATTTTAATTCAAAACGTTAAAAAACGCGAAAACACGCGCCAAAATCGAATGTATTAAATGAAAACAAATAACTGTTTATATTATGACGAGTATAACTGTCAAGAGAAAAATGATTACCGATCCATAGTACTTTAGTTAAGTGAAATTGAGGCTTCTGAAGTAAAATAAATTTTCTTAGATAAATTTACTGAAACTTTTACACAATCAGCTTTATAACATTGTATGTTTGCCTTGAGAATGTTATTTCAGAATAATGTAAGAACTACAACTGTACGACGATACAATTTTCCATTAGCAATAAAATAAGTACTTTAATTTAATTTAGTTCCCAGAATTACATTACAAAGAAACGAACATAGAATGGGTAAAATGGTTGGGAGAATTGTAAAAATTATGTTGAAACTGTTTCTGACTTACATTCTGCGAAGTCGCTTGTAGGAGGCGAACGCTTTGGGCGGGATCTCGGTGATGTCGTTCTGCTCGAGTCGCCTGCAAAAACACAATTACAAGTTAAGACCCGCTTATACGACTAATTGCTGGCCAGCTTATTGTTTTACAAGGGCGCTTTTTGCATATTCCCTTCGTGCTCCTCCGCCTCCTCATTTAATTATGTTCAATTATGCTGCGAGGAATTATGTACTACATAAATTAAAAACAGAGAAGTTCTGATGGGGTCACGCATTCTGAGATATCAATTAATTATATTTTTAAAATTGTTACTTAACAATAAAGAATATGCATATCTTGTATATTGTTAAGAAAATAGTATTGTTTTAAATTATTTTATGATAAAAGCAAACCAATGTAAAACTTAAAAAAAACAATGAATAATTTGAAAAATACGCATTTTAAAAATTATATTGAGTGCAATTGAATATTAGTCTATTATTTAAAATACTAAATCCTTTTTACAAATTAAAAAAAATTCTCTAAGTTATTTCTTAATCCAATATTCTAAGTAATGAGTATAAAACTCCATTGATTTTTACACAAACATATTAAAGAAAAACTTTGAAGAATATATCACTGTTTTTTCATTAGCTTCCTTAAGCGTTCTTGGTTCGTTAATTCTTGTCTTGCGCTACAGTCGTGCAGCGGACTGGTATAATGTAGTCTTACAGTTGTGTCGTGCTTAAGTGTGTCGTTACATTCGCAGCGCATGTGATACAACTGCGATGCAGTGCAGTTGTTTAGTGTGGTTGTACTACAGTCGTGCTGCAGTGTGACTGAGCCTTGGTGTTACAGTGTTTCAGTGTGGTTGTGCTACAATCGTGCTACAGTCGTGCTACAGCGTAACAATGCCTCGGTGCTGTAGTGTTTTAGTTTGGTTGTGCTACAGTCGTGCTGCACACTGTGAGTGAACCTTAGTGTGCAGTTGTTTAGTGGGTTTGTGTTCAAATCGAACTGTGGTACAACTGAGCCTCCGTGTGATAGTGTTTTAGTGTCGTTGTACTACAGTTGTGCTGCAGTGTGACTGAGCCTGTGTGACGGTACTTTAGTGTGGTTGTACTGCACAGCGTGAGTGCGTCTCAGTGTGATAGTGTTTTAGTATGATTGTACTACAGTCGTACTGCAGTGTGACTAAGCCTGAGTGTGCTGTTGTTTAGGGTGGGTTTGCTAAGTCGTGCTGAATTGTGATTGAGCCTCAGTGTAACAGTGTTTCATTGTGGTTGTGCTCGTCGTGCAGACGCGGCTGACGCGGGTCAGTGTGAGTAGCCTCGGAGTGCAGTTGTTCGTGTGACTATGCCACAGTCGTCGTGCAGACGCGGCGTACGCGGGTCAGTGTGAGTAGCCTCGGAGTGCAGTTGTTCGTGTGACTATGCCACAGTCGTCGTGCAGACGCGGCGGACGTGGGTCAGTGTGAGTAGCCTCGGAGTGCAGTGGTTCGTGTGACTATGCCACAGTCGTCGTGCAGACGCGGCGGACGCGGGTCAGTGTGAGTAGCCTCGGAGTGCAGTTGTTCGTGTGACTATGCCACAGTCGTCGTGCAGACGCGGCGGACGCGGGTCAGTGTGAGTAGCCTCGGAGTGCAGTTGTTCGTGTGACTATGCCACAGTCGTCGTGCAGACGCGGCTGACGCGGGTCAGTGTGAGTAGCCTCGGAGTGCAGTTGTTCGTGTGACTATGCCACAGTCGTCGTGCAGACGCGGCGGACGCGGGTCAGTGTGAGTAGCCTCGGAGTGCAGTTGTTCGTGTGACTATGCCACAGTCGTCGTGCAGACGCGGCTGACGCGGGTCAGTGTGAGTAGCCTCGGAGTGCAGTTGTTCGTGTGACTATGCCACAGTCGTCGTGCAGACGAGGCGGACGTGGGTCAGTGTGAGTAGCCTCGGAGTGCAGTTGTTCGTGTGACTATGCCACAGTCGTCGTGCAGACGCGGCGGACGCGGGTCAGTGTGAGTAGCCTCGGAGTGCAGTTGTTCGTGTGACTATGCCACAGTCGTCGTGTAGACGCGGCTGACGCGGGTCAGTGTGAGTAGCCTCGGAGTGCAGTTGTTCGTGTGACTATGCCACAGTCGTCGTGCAGACGCGGCGTACGCGGGTCAGTGTGAGTAGCCTCGGAGTGCAGTTGTTCGTGTGACTATGCCACAGTCGTCGTGCAGACGCGGCGGACGCGGGTCAGTGTGAGTAGCCTCGGAGTGCAGTTGTTCGTGTGACTATGCCACAGTCGTCGTGCAGACGCGGCTGACGCGGGTCAGTGTGAGTAGCCTCGGAGTGCAGTTGTTCGTGTGACTATGCCACAGTCGTCGTGCAGACGCGGCTGACGCGGGTCAGTGTGAGTAGCCTCGGAGTGCAGTTGTTCGTGTGACTATGCCACAGTCGTCGTGCAGACGCGGCGGACGCGGGTCAGTGTGAGTAGCCTCGGAGTGCAGTTGTTCGTGTGACTATGCCACAGTCGTCGTGCAGACGCGGCTGACGCGGGTCAGTGTGAGTAGCCTCGGAGTGCAGTTGTTCGTGTGACTATGCCACAGTCGTCGTGCAGACGCGGGTCAGTGTGAGTAGCCTCGGAGTGCAGTTGTTCGTGTGACTATGCCACAGTCGTCATGCAGACGTGGCGGACGCGGGTCAGTGTGAGTAGCCTCGGAGTGCAGTTGTTCGTGTGACTATGCCACAGTCGTCGTGCAGACGCGGAGGACGCGGGTCAGTGTGAGTAGCCTCGGAGTGCAGTTGTTCGTGTGACTATGCCACAGTCGTCGTGCAGACGCGGCGGACGCGGGTCAAACGCGCCGTAAAACACCGTAATCCCCTCATTACTGCCACACATTATTACATTGCGCAGTTATGGCTGTGTTTTATTTCATGTTATTCGCCGATAAGGAATCGCGAGTTTAGCATTTCCTTTGACATACTTTTATAGTTCTACATTAATATGCATTACTTTCAAACATTTTTACTACTCTTGTTCTATTTGAATATTTCGTGGGGTTGTTATAAATGTGTATGGAAAAAGAAGTTCAATAAATAACAAGCAAAATATTTTTTTATTGTTAGTTATCGCAGAAAAATATTTTTCTGGAGTGATGAAATATAGTTTTGATAAAAAGGTAAAGGTGGAAGTTCTTTGATGTTAACAAAGAATGCTTCTGAATGGAGGAATTTCGGACTTAGATTCCTATGATATAGTTTATTTCCTGATACAGACAAGACTTTTAAGGCTTTTGTAGCTTTGCAAAATCTTTGCCCTTGTCAAATCTTGTTATGTATGTTGGTGTTTAAATAGATTAAAAATAAAAAATACACTGATATACCTGTATTTTAGTGGAAGTATTAAGTAAAACGGTAGGTATGGTTGAATTTATTGTAAACGTTTGAAAACAAAATCAAATTAAAAATGAATGTATTACATTAATTTTAATGTGCAAAATGTATTACTTTCAGTTGATAAAATAAGTAGGACCAGTTGATAATATATTTAAAAAATTGGAATGCTTCGAAAAATTCCTGAAAATTTTGCTATTAACCTATTAACGGTAATAGAATGTGAGCTAATTATGTGATGACTCTGACGATTGAAAATATTTAGATAAAATTATTTCGAAATCCCCCAATGTCAACAAGACATTAGGGGTGGCGGAGAGGAAGGAGGTCAGGAGCTCGCGGTCGCCCTCACCTTCGCCCTGGACACTCGATACTGCGGAACAACACAAACCCTGTATCACGTTCCTCCTCCACCAAACACCCTCTTCATCCGCTGTTAATGTCATTGCGGTTTCGTCTGTTTTGTACAACATCCAAAAACACTTTGCATAATTTAACAAAAATATTCTATAGCACGTCCATGTATGTAGTAGGTCTTGAAGTCAGTGGAAATAGCCCCTAGGCAGAAGAGGAATGACCGAGAAAGATTTTAATCTAAAGCAAAATCTTCATAAAACCTAACTTTAAATACCCCAACAAATCACACAAATCACAATTACAAATCTTTAAAATGCTACCAACAGATAAATTTTGGTGAGATGGTATATTACCTTTAAAAACGATGAATCATTGCACTGCATTAATTTATAAATATTTTACTATCCTTAATCTCGAGCCTTTGCCTATTAAATTTAGTATACACTATACATCATCCATAAAAGTAATTATTTAAAACTTGATATAGGCTACTTTGAACTAAATGTGTAATACTTAAAACATTTATAACAGTTTCAGACGAAAGATCACATTTACAACCAGAGTTATATTCGTTTCAGTTAAGGAAATGTCGAAAAAACATTTTCTTTAAAACTGGAAATAGAACTACTCGGTGGAAATGGCTGGATGTTTTTCTTGCAGGAGCTCGTATTGCGTTAGACCAATGAAGTGTGCATCGTGGTCGGAGTATCTAAGGAATCGATAACTGGATTTCTGTTGAAAAATGTAATCAGAACCGCTGCCCTTCGACCGAGCGGAGCTGACGTCACCAGCCGAGGGCAAGGCAAATATGTTCCCGCGGCATTGTTATGAAATCTGTTTAATCTCATTGAGTCAATATTTATGTTATCGAAGATCAAAATAAACGCAATAATCTCATTTTATAGTGATGGAAATTTTGTTTGCAGCGTTATTGAACTGTAGTATATTTAATTAACTAATCTAACAGAATATATTTTTAAGTTTTTTTTATAGTAAAAAGGGAAAATATTTAAAGTTTTGAATTGCTTTTATCACTTTGTCCCTTAATGTAGTTTTAGTTGCGCAAATATAAATAATAAAAAATGGATACAACAATAGGAATGACTTAAATGTTTATCAATATTTATATTTATCAATGGGCTGTCTTTTCTAAGCCATGTTTATGGAAAGTACTCTGCATTCAGATTTTAATGGAGAAAGGTATGAACTGTAGGTGTTGCCCTTAAATTTACTCCTAACCTCTGATAGGAATGGTAACTAAAACTAAGCAAATAAATGTAATTCTTAAACTTTGCAAGATGTAAAATAGGTTGTATACAAGGTATGAAGGGTAAATTTTTACGCTTGACAGATTGCAAATTTATAATTTTGAGATAAAACTTGGGCAGAGAAGATATATTTCAAATAATTGAAACACCGATTAAAAATCATTTTAATCAGTTTGCTAATTCCAGACATTGTTTATAATTATTAGTAAATATTTTGTAAATTTCAAAGTTACAGTACCAAATACAGTAATGGTTGCTTTAATTCTCTTGTTACTTTCATATTGCTGTAAGAAACCCTTCTTAGTTAACTACTGAAGGGCGCGTTGAAGTTTTTTGAGGTTATTACGAGGGATGGGGAGGCCTTCCTCTGGGGACCGAAACTCATGAAAGTCATTACCAAGTATATCATTGGCTACCGGTCTACCCGACTGGCTCTGCTTGTAATTCTGCTGAGAAAGGGCAACTATTGGAACCAAAGAATTAAATAGATTTTTCTCGAATTCTTCAACCTAATATTGGTACTGTAATTTACTGTTTTTGATTTTATTTTATATTAATTTAGCTATACAGTTTGATGTTTACGAGCAGTTAACATTTACCTTTTTATAGCAGCTTTTAATTAAGTTAACATATACAATTACTGAAATATTTTTTTTGGAAAAAATATTTGCTCATTTAAAAGTTAAAGTTTATCCTAAATGTCGGACAGATTTCCCACAATACCGTTTCTTTTTTACACTTTACACGTTTACACAGAAACAAAAATGTTTTCCTCTCGATGCCTTATCTTTTGAAATCTACAGAAATTTGAGATGAAGTTAACTACAGAGTGTCCCATAAGTAAAGTGCCAAACTTCGGGAATAGGTTATATGGGTCAAAATAAAGATAAAATGAAAAATAAAATTTTTACTAAAAACGCTTTGTTTACCAGATATCCGCCATTTTGTATTTTTAACAAAATATTCTTTATCTCCCAAGTTTTTAAATCGATTTTTTTGAAACTCGTTATGCACCTGTATCTAGTCAAGGTTAGTTTATGAAAAAATAATGAGCATGATTAAATAATAAATTTCAAAATGGCGGCCGTTTAAAATCTTATTAACAATTTTTAGAAAACTTTATTTCCCATCTAATGACATCAAATTTATGAAAATCGGTTAGTAAACATCTGAGTTATGATCGTATTTAGTTAGTGAGGCAGCATTTTTTGAAAAAAATAGTCCATTGTTGCGCTGAGCCATGCGCTAATTCGACCATAACTCAGTTGTTTGTGAATCGATTTTCATAATTTTGGTATCGTTGGAATGGAAATAAAATTTCCTAAATATTATTGTTCGGTATATTTTTTTGTTAAGTGTACCATTCTTTCGGTATTTCAATTTAAAGATTTTAAACGGCCGCCATTTTGAAATTTACAATTCAATCATGCTCATTATTTTTTCATAAGCTAACCTTGACTAGATACAGGTGCATACCGAGTTTCAAAAAAATCGATTCAAAAACTTGGGAGATAAAAATATTTTGTTACAAATACAAAATGGCGGATATCTGGTAAACAAAGCGTTTAAAAAAATATATTCTTCATTTTATCTTTATTTTGACCCATATAACCTATTCCCGAAGTTTGGCACTTTACTTACGGGACACTCTGTATGTTCTCTTGTATTATGATTCTTTTCAATGAACTCCTATCAGTATTTCATGATTACTTGGGTTGGGAGTGAAACATCTAGGCCTCTTTTCAAATTGCGGGGTGTTCCTCAGGGTAGTTGTTTAGGCCCTGTGTTGTTCAATTTGTTCACATCTGATTTGCCCAGGTGTATAAGTCATTGTTCAGCACATCTGTATGCTGATGACTGCCAATTGCACTTATCATATAGACCTGACCAGACCATCACGGCAATTGATTTAATCAATGCCGATCTGCAAAGTATTGATGCTGAATGGTCAAACAGGAATGGTCTCAAACTCAATGTTGATAAGTGCATAGTCTTCCATACAGCACCACAAATTCTGTTACAAAATCTGAGCGAATCTGGCATTACAGTCACGCTTGGTGGCAATGAGTTGGCAGTTTGTGACTCCGTCAAAACTCTCGGAGTTACACTTGACAAGGAACTGTCTTTCTCAGCTCATGTCACCCTCACTACACAGCGTGCTGTTGGTAGACTGAGAGGTCTAAGCCGATTCAGAACTGTACTGCCAGAATGTGCCAAGTCGCAGCTCGTGCGATCTTTGGTCCTCCCAGTTTACAGCTATTGTTTCCCTGCATATGGGAACAGCATCTCCAAGGAGGACATGGCAAGAATCCAAAGAGTTCAGAACTCTGCAATCAGGTTTATTTACAACCTGAGATTCTTTGATCACGTGTCATCCTTTCGAGAGGATGCTAAAATGATTCCTATGGCCGATTTGTGCAGGGAACTGACCTGCTGCATGGTTCACAAAGTGCTCATGCTGGGTGAGCCTCGGTACCTCTGCGAGAGGCTCCAATACCGAGATCAGGTCTCTAGCCGGAGAACCCGCTCCGACAAATCACTCCACTTCCCTAAGGTGAGGTTGGAGGTTGGAAGGCGTGGGTTTTCTTACTTCGGCCCGCAGTTGTACAACGGCCTCCCCAAAGAAATAAAAAACTGTATCTCACTCAACTCTTTCAGGGCTGCTATAAAAAAGTATAGAAAACTGTAAATATTGTACATACATAATTAAGTTAGGTTAGTTAGGTTAAGATGACTTGAGTCGGTTTGCAAAACATCTTTGATGAAACACGCTTGTAAATAAAGGCCTTTTTATTTTATTTATTTATTTATTTAAATATGGTGCCCGTGCCCGTAAGTAAGTAAAATAACCTCGTGATCTTATTCTTTGCGTCTTAATAACCCAAACATATCATGGAAATAGGTCCTACCTTGTATCGTCTACTGCCTGTCGGTCTAAATGGGTTTGAATATAGTTTAACATAACTTTAAACCACTTTCAAATGTAGTCTGTGTATTAAGACTATTATGTAAAAAATAATTTTAACATGTTATATATTTTTATAAATTTTGTGTAAATTTAATGCTCAAAATTATATTAAGCTTATCAAAATAAAGAACTTAGCATTTAATTTCAAATAATTACTAGAAATCCATTGGCTGCCGATCATTAGTTGTGCTGGTATTGTGTCTTAAATTTCCCTTGAGGGAGTAAATTTACCCAATTCTCCCCCACAGAGTAATTTCTGTGCATAATAAAAATAAAATATAATAAAGAGATACTAAAAAGTGCATTAAATAAGAAATGCACAAATTAATATTACTGAAATGTTGTTCATTTTACTCGAGATGAAAGTTCATAAATAATAAGAAATATACGTTTTTAGTGTGTTATTTATCTAATTATTAAAAAGATCCATTTTTCCCACGCAAACATTTAACATTAAAAACAAAGTCCTTTGAAATTCGCTGATGAATACGCATGTTTTGCGGCCTGGTATTTAGTCTTCAAATTCAAGATTTCGAATTCGCCTTGGTCGGGAGTAATCTTTTAAACGAAACCCGTAAAAGTTTCATCCAGCCAGCAGTGAAGTGCAAACTCGGTTCCGATCCTACGCTAACAACAGACTTGCAAACCGTTTATTGCCGGGACGTAAACTTGTCTGGTCGATTGTAACGTACGACCTTGGCGTAGGATAATCCCACTGCCACTGGTCGCCGGGGAGGACTGGCTACTGTCGATAGTGAGATACTGTCCACTGTACTGGGCGCTGTCGACTTACGTGCCCTTTCAGGCTGAGTTAGCGTCGACTGCCAAATGGGTTACCCAACCTGACTTGGATTTCCAGTTTTGCACGTCTCGCAATCAAGTGGCATAAACACTCACGGAATAAACTTGAGATGGTAAATAACATCATTTATGTGGCATAAAAGTAAATTTATTCTGATTGCGTAATGCAATTCAATCTAAATACTGGCACTCTTATTTTGGTAACTTCTTTACCGGAGATCGAAAATTTATCATGAAGATAAAAAACCGTCATTCGGTTTCTCATTTGCAGACCCAATAACTTAGCAGGCGAAAAGTTAGATTTTAGAAATGTATCAGAAGTCCTGTCTTGAATTTTATTCCCAAACCACGCAATCAGGTTTTAAGAGAACTTTTAAGGTGCTGCTACATAGATACGTTCACATTCGGCGATTCCGGAGGGTGTTCTTTACACATTCGCAATCGTTCAAGACGCGACGTCCACATTTGGAAAAATTCGCCCTGCATTTTAATGCTTTTTATTTCCCCCTTTAAATGGCGTAATAGGTATTCTTTGGCATTCTATTCAAGTTGTATATTATCAATTCCCCAATTATCATAGAGGAAAACTAAACTTCAACTTCCCTTATCTTCTTAAAAATTGATTTTAGGGAGTATCATGTTTTTAAGAAGTTTTTTAATACCCCTTAATTTCAAAACAGCGATTAAAAATAATTAGATCAGTTTCACTCACAGCTAGACACAAACCACCCTGCCATTCAGAGTGGTGCTGAATGGCACCACTCTGATAAACTGATAAGAAGTGGTGGAGGTAAACGAACGTTCGGGCAAAGCAAAAGGTGCTAACTTTAGTTTCGAGGTATCCCACTATTTACAGAAAACTCCGAAGAGAACGAAGATTTCAGGCTGAATGGCAGAGTGGAAGTTGTATGCAGACACGTCCCGAGCCGTTCACGAAACGTCCCGACCCGTCATGACCCTGTAAGCTCTCCAGAGCATCCGATTTCGCCCTTGATTCCATTTGTCTGTATAGCTGGATACCTGCTTGCGTTTGAATACAAAGGTGGCGTATACCTTGTACATGTACGTGATATCTGAATTTGTGATTCTGGAAATATGCCTTCTTGTTGTTTGAAAACAATCACTTCTTCTAATCCTCTGTCATAGATATCTCAAAGGGAAAACATAATCACTCTTTAAGCCAGGATTATTCCCAAAACTTAACACTGTATGCCGAAGAAACTACTATAATCGTATAGTTGCTATTACTAATAGTATAGTAAATATCATTTATGGGGTCACTGCGTGTTTGAACATTTTACTAAAAGATAGTTTATTAAGTTTATATTTGAATGCTTTGTGCTAACACCGATGGAAAGTTAAAAAATTAAGATCAAAAGGCAAGAATTTAAGACAAGTTATCGTCTCATTTCACCTCAATAAATTTTAAAGTCAACGGTCCTCTGATCATGGATAACCTAATTGGCTACAAATTATTTAATAGTGCATAAATCTTCGATAACAGGAGTTATACATGCATAATATTCCGGGACTGAATAATTTACCTTAGGAAACCTCCGGTCTTCTCCTTTGTGTTTTGTTTACTAATTTGTATGCAGGAGAGAATGTTTATAGTGAGGTGGACTAGTTTTGTTAGAACAACAAGGGTTAGGACCGGTCGTCGTACGTGAAAGCGAGCAGTAAAGGCTCGGAGCCACCGGTAGCTAGGAGTGGCCGCATGTAAACTGCTGGGGATCAGATAACTCCCCTCGGTGACGAAACGTCGCGGCGCGGATAGTGTTTCGTTCCGAGTCATTTATACCCGCCGTGTCCCAACATGATTCACATGCTAAGCAGCCTACACGGGTAAACACTAGTAACGACCGGAGTTTCGAAATCTTGTATGTTAAACGT
The DNA here is from genome assembly GCA_035578135.1 of Flexamia atlantica. NCBI lineage: Eukaryota > Metazoa > Arthropoda > Insecta > Hemiptera > Cicadellidae > Flexamia > Flexamia atlantica. The sequence continues at coordinate 19,491,482 of JAQJVK010000006.1, read as the reverse complement.
AAATTTGTTTGAGTAGACTAGCCTTATTATCTTTAACTTTTTATCTCCTTCCGTGAAATCGTAGCCGCAATGCTTCTTCGTTCGTTTGAAACAGAACAGCATATTTTAGTCAACAAAGCGGCAAAACTAGGTAATTTGTGTTGCTTTGTGCTGAACTCACAGTTCGGTGGTGCCCTCCGGCAGATGGTCCGGCACCTTGGTGAGCGCCTTCTCCCGGCAGTCGACGATGCCGTCGGCGCAGCGGCAGGGGTGCGGGCACTGCGGCTCCGACTGGCACTCCCCGCTGGGCCGCTCCACCAGCCCTGCGACACCAGCAAACAACAGAGAATTAGTTTGACACAGCATAAATGCTATGGGAAGGTTTAAAAGTCTTTCGAAGTATATTACAAGAGCTAGGAGTTGAATCATCGCAGGAACAGCTGCGGCCGTACATTTTGGATAACGTTAAGGACCGACACAGGTAGGTAGCTAGGGAATCAAGCCTATTTGCAACCTGACCATGGGTATAACACCAGACCTAAAAGTCTCTATGCCGAGTTCCACAGACTCACACTTTTTAAGCATAAGCCTAGGTACATGGGGCAAAAGATTTTCCTTGCCAAATCAATAGAAAAAAATCAAATATTCAAAATTCAACTCAAAACGTACGTGGTGAGTCTTTGTTGCTATTCATTGGAGGAGTTTTCAATACCATAAGAAGTGGGACCTGCTTTCTTTGCCTAGTTTTAATTTGTTTTTGTTTATGACCTCCTTTGGGGGAAATGTTGACCTGAACAGCGCCTGCGTGGGAGGAGGAGGTAACGTAAACTACCTTCCAAAATAATATCTTTATCTAAAATAAATCTAACAACGTAACCTTAAAAGTTTGCGAAACTCAGTTAAGAGACGTTAATAAAAATTCAAGACAAGGAAGAGAGGTCCGTTGCTGTATCGTGTGATCAATACGAGTATCCGCAGCACTCGAGATAAGATCGGAACATTGTCGACCAGCGGTATAATGTTACAGAGAGAAAGGCAGGGCTACGGCGAGGGCATTGTATTTACAGGAACACGACAAGGCGGGGGTTAAGACGGTAAGTAACTTGTTGGTTAACCGTAATTGAAGATGATGGGAAACAATAGTGCGCCGAATCTGCATTGACCCCGGCAACAATATGGTTCTATTGTCACGATCGGAACAATAAGCTGCAACTCCTCCTCAGCAATTCATTGAGCAGTTGAACTGCGATCGTGCGGGTCAGCCATGCAGCGCTCGCCACGCCGAGGGCACCTGCCGCGCGCATAACGCCCCACTGGTGCAGGTCCGAGACCGACCGATATACCGTGCAGAACGTTTACTTGCGTTGAATAAATAGACTGGTTTGCTCAATATCTAATAGGCTTAAACATCAATAAATTTTGACTGCGATAGTTTGTCTTGTAACACACTGTGCGATTGAACGCATCTCCTCGGCCTCAATATTATTCAACAGACGATGATTAGTCAAAAACGTTTAAAAAATGCAGGGTGCCTAAGGGAATATTAAAACACCTGTTAACGTTTGTTGTTTGAAAGTAATATCCTTCAATTAAAATTCATATACTGAAATTTTGCTTCATATTCGCTTTGTTCATTTGTTTGCGCTTTTGTATGAAAATTTGGTGGTTCAATTAAATGATTTAGTAAATTTTCAATTTGAAGATTTCAGTCAAGTATTATTCCAAGATCAAGATCTTCAGTCGGTGATCTTGGAACCATGACGTTTATACTGAACTGATGGATGAAGTGTTAAAAACTAATTTCTCGATTAATTAAGACAATTTCTTTATAGACTGCTGTAGGTACCTGAACACTTGAACTCCTGGTCGTGCAGGTCGGCGACGTTCTGTCCCTTGAGCTGCGTAGGGGAGAAGCAGCGCGTGTAGAGCGCCAGCCGGGGGAAGCGCCGCAGCCAGCGCGCCAGCCACGACAGGTGGCAGTCGCAGATCAGGTTGTTGTCCGACAGCCGCAGCGTCCGCAGCCGGAACAGCTCCGAGAACAGGTTCTCCGGCAGCGACGTCAGGTTGTTGTTGTTCAACGTCCTGCAACGACAACACACGTCAAACAGCGCGTGTAGAGCACCAGCCACGACAGGTGACAGTCGCAGATCAGGTTGTTGTCCGACAGCCGCAGCGTCCGCAGCCGGAACAGCTCCGAGAACAGGTTCTCCGGCAGCGACGTCAGGTTGTTGTTGTTCAACGTCCTGCAACGACAACACACGTCATACAGCGCGTGTAGAGCGCCAGCCACGACAGGTGACAGTCGCAGATCAGGTTGTTGTCCGACAGCCGCAGCGTCCGCAGCCGGAACAGCTCCGAGAACAGGTTCTCCGGCAGCGACGTCAGGTTGTTGTTGTTCAACGTCCTGCAACGACAACACACGTCATACAGCGCGTGTAGAGCGCCAGCCACGACAGGTGACAGTCGCAGATCAGGTTGTTGTCCGACAGTCGCAGCGTCCGCAGCCGGAACAGCTCCGAGAACAGGTTCTCCGGCAGCGACGTCAGGTTGTTGTTGTTCAACGTCCTGCAACGACAACACACGTCAAACAGCGCGTGTAGAGCACCAGCCACGACAGGTGACAGTCGCAGATCAGGTTGTTGTCCGACAGCCGCAGCGTCCGCAGCCGGAACAGCTCCGAGAACAGGTTCTCCGGCAGCGACGTCAGGTTGTTGTTGTTCAACGTCCTGCAACGACAACACACGTCATACAGCGCGTGTAGAGCGCCAGCCACGACAGGTGACAGTCGCAGATCAGGTTGTTGTCCGACAGCCGCAGCGTCCGCAGCCGGAACAGCTCCGAGAACAGGTTCTCCGGCAGCGACGTCAGGTTGTTGTTGTTCAACGTCCTGCAACGACAACACACGTCATACAGCGCGTGTAGAGCGCCAGCCACGACAGGTGACAGTCGCAGATCAGGTTGTTGTCCGACAGTCGCAGCGTCCGCAGCCGGAACAGCTCCGAGAACAGGTTCTCCGGCAGCGACGTCAGGTTGTTGTTGTTCAACGTCCTGCAACGACAACACACGTCATACAGCGCGTGTAGAGCGCCAGCCACGATAGGTGACAGTCGCAGATCAGGTTGTTGTCCGACAGTCGCAGCGTCCGCAGCCGGAACAGCTCCGAGAACAGGTTCTCCGGCAGCGACGTCAGGTTGTTGTTGTTCAACGTCCTGCAACGACAACACACGTCATACAGCGCGTGTAGAGCGCCAGCCACGACAGGTGACAGTCGCAGATCAGGTTGTTGTCCGACAGTCGCAGCGTCCGCAGCCGGAACAGCTCCGAGAACAGGTTCTCCGGTAGCGACGTCAGGTTGTTGTTGTTCAACGTCCTGCAACGACAACACACATCGTGCAACAATACGAACAAGTGTTGGTACAATGCTTATTATGGAAGCAATCCGGGCAGAGGCAGGAGTCTTTTGACCGGCCATCGCTAATATCAGCAGGGGTTGGGAAATAAAGGACGAGACTGAAAAAATATGAGCAATCGTCCTCAATCGTGGAAGGAAAGAGCCTTTTCTAAACTCTGTCAAGGAACCTATATTCTCCGGGTTATGGACTCATAGAGATTCGCCCTATGCATGATGATCCGACAAAGACTGGCCACGACACCATAATATCCAAACAAGCAATTCCACGACAAAGCTGGCCACGACACCATGATCGCCTTCCCGTCCAGCCAAACAAGCAATCTTTTTTGTTGTGTTAGGATCTTATTATATATTTATATAACCTCGGGCATTGTAGGAGATTTTACCACTGAATGGGAATAAATCTAACCAGAAGTCGACTTTTTCATTGTAAAACACATTTGCAGTTAGTAAAGAAGCTCGCTCTAAAAAAATCACGAAGATAAATAGGTTGCTTGATTGACCATTTTTTAAATAACCTAATTTATAACCAAGGTAAATATAATATTAATACTCTACGTTATTTAGCGCGTTGAGAAGTGCGTAGCTCGTACTCGACAACACTGCATCAAACGCTCTGGTAAGCTATGAAGAGAAAATGGCTAAAAAAGGATTTAAAGAAATCAAAGTCCAAGTGGTTACGGCATCAATCGTTTAAATGCATTGAATAATTAGAAAAATAATTAAGTTTCTTGAAAAAATCTGGATTTAGAAAGTGTGAGTAATGGAACACTCGCTGAGAGCCTTAGGCATACGAAATAAATATGAATGATTAGCCTGCAGTTACTAAATTTAACAAACAATAACGTTTGTCTCAGGCTGCTGTGAATATTTTTGACAGACTTAATTTTCCAAACGTTACTTTCTCTTATACACTTATTCGGACACAAGAAAGGCTGAATGAAACATTGACATTTAATAAAAAAAACTAAATTTATAAGTATTGGGTACACAATCTGATTACTTTCTATGTACACAACATGTATTATTTAAAAATCATTTTGTACTTTTACTTTCCCCCTTAGCTAAAACTTTGACGTATATTGACCTTATGACGTATTACCTGTTTTATTAAGTTCTTCGGCAAGTGATGGAATAAACTAAAAAGCTTTATTCAAATATTTGTAAAACATTGTTGTGAAATCCTTCTAAATAAAACTTAATATCAAATACTACCTTCTGATTCTGGAAACCGGCGAAATGTTTATAACAACGTTGTTTGGCTTGGTATTAAGAGACAAGAATCTTAAAAATGTTCAAAGAAATTACACCGGAGGCGGTCGATGCGGGTCCCATGAATCACCGAATGCGGCAGGAGACGGGCGGCAAGGAGGCAGGTTATTTATTCTAATACCGGCATTGTACGACGCTGCTTGTCGCAGGAATCAATAAAACCCATAAATATCAACTTTACGTCAAATTATATCCTTCTTTCCCCCGGCGCGTAAAAGATGCCTTGTTTGCGACGGAGGGAAGACAGAGACGGCGTCTTACAACACAGTCAACATTGTCGACTGACCGGGGATCGCGTCGCCGGGATACTCAACTGAAGGCATTAGTTAGCTACTGATAACTTTGCTACGAGTCTCAGACATGAGTTTTAACTGTCACAGGTTGTGTGGTCAGATCATAAATTTGACTAAACTTAATAAAAACGCTCGTAAATCTATTATTCGGTTAAATTATTCCACATTAATTGAAAAGTGATAACCGATCATAAGGCATCGGTTTGTCTAATTGACGCCATGATAAATAAGAAAGTAACAATAAATAGTAAAATATCTCCTATTTTTAAATGAAATATTTTACCCCTTTCACTTGAGTTCTTGCAATCAGCAACTTTAGTATCAAAAAACCATAAAAAAATCTTAAAGATTTTAGGTCTCTAAAGATTCCATTGTTGAGGAACTGAATTTAGTTTCTATGTTTTTATTGTTTTCGTCAGGTGTAAAGTCAGTAGCAATATTTGAACCCCAAATACAGTATAACGAATGAAAATAACCTTGGTAGAATAAGATATACGGTTACTTGGGTAGAAATGCCATTTCGCAAGTGTCTGGTTCTACATCCAAGCCAAAGCAACATAAAAAGAAGCGCATTAAATCTCCCAGCAGCGGAAACGTTAAAAAGATACATGTCATAATTTTGCATCAGTGCAGTAAATGATGAAGATTTCTATTTGGGGAAAGCGACGTTGGTAAATATATTCGCTCGTAAAACAATAAACTTGTTTGTGGCTCGGCTCAGGCGGGGGAGATTATTTATGTGTTCACAAACTTGGCCGAGATTTAATGGCATAAAAATAACGAATTGTCTCCTTTAAGAAACTAAATTGTTCGTATCTTTTTATTGCCGTCTCCAGATAACTACATTTTTGTGATTATGCAAAATTTAGATTGTAAACATGGTAAAAATCCAGTTTGAGACCATTTTTTATATTTAGCTGATGGTTAAGAATATACCTTTGTGCCTTCGAGTAATATAGTCGTTTACATAATTCGAAACAAATTCATGGATTCATCATAGAAACCATTTAAAGGAAGTAGATGAAAGTATAATTACTTCACGGATGTTTTTTTTACGTAATTTATAATGCTTTTGTAGTGAATTAGTTCCATGTGACAATCAAAATGACAATCAAGGAAGAAGTAACGCCTGATGTTTCTCAGTCTCTAAGAATCAAGATCAAAACCGAATAAATGCAGTCCGTATACACGTTCTTTTAGTAATTTATTAATGCAGATTAAATTAAGCAATTAATTATCAATGCAGATTGAATGCAGCAGTGAACGTAAGAATAAAAAAAATTGTATTTGCAAATATTTTGTACTGATCCTTAAATATATTACAATTACATACACAAACGTGGCAAATAACTGAAACAATGACAATAATGTCCACGAATATCGGATACTGAGGTAGGAGTAGTTTACATTGCATGTATATTTCCCAGATGGAAATGTACAGTGAACTTGATCATTTGTCTTCCCCTATCGGTCACACTGACTGCTGGTACGTTGTTTCTTTGCTGAACGCCGTGCAGTCTGTGTCGGAGTCCACCAGCCCTGCTGTCGGCTGTTCCCCGCGGCCGCAGCTCGGCACAGAGGAGCCGCGAGACAGCGTGGCGGTTGTGCTGAACGCCGTGCAGTCTGTGTCGGAGTCCACCAGCCCTGCTGTCGGCTGTTCCCCGCGGCCGCAGCTCGGTACAGAGGAGCCGCGAGACAGCGTGGCGGTTGTGCTGAACGCCGTGCAGTCTGTGTCGGAGTCCACCAGCCCTGCTGTCGGCTGTTCCCCGCGGCCGCAGCTCGGTACAGAGGAGCCGCGATACAGCGTGGCGGCTTTGCTGAACGCCGTGCAGTCTGTGTCGGAGTCCACCAGCCCTGCTGTCGGCTGTTCCCCGCGGCCGCAGCTCGGCACAGAGGAGTCGCGAGACAGCGTGGCGGCTTTGCTGAACGCCGCAGTCTGTGTCGGAGTCCACCAGCCCTGCTGTCGGCAGTTCCCCGCGGCCGCAGCTCGGTACAGAGGAGCCGCGAGACAGCGTGGCGGCTTTGCTGAACGCCGCAGTCTGTGTCGGAGTCCACCAGCCCTGCTGTCGGCTGTTTCCCGCGGCCGCAGCTCGGCACAGAGGAGCCGCGAGACAGCGTGGCGGCTTTGCTGAACGCCGCAGTCTGTGTCGGAGTCCACCAGCCCTGCTGTCGGCTGTTCCCCGCGGCCGCAGCTCGGCACAGAGGAGCCGCGAGACAGCGTGGCGGCTTTGCTGAACGCCGTGCAGTCTGTGTCGGAGTCCACCAGCCCTGCTGTCGGCTGTTCCCCGCGGCCGCAGCTCGGTACAGAGGAGCCGCGATACAGCGTGGCGGCTTTGCTGAACGCCGTGCAGTCTGTGTCGGAGTCCACCAGCCCTGCTGTCGGCTGTTCCCCGCGGCCGCAGCTCGGCACAGAGGAGCCGCGAGACAGCGTGGCGGTTGTGCTGAACGCCGTGCAGTCTGTGTCGGAGTCCACCAGCCCTGCTGTCGGCTGTTCCCCGCGGCCGCAGCTCGGCACAGAGGAGCCGCGAGACAGCGTGGCGGTTGTGCTGAACGCCGTGCAGTCTGTGTCGGAGTCCACCAGCCCTGCTGTCGGCTGTTCCCCGCGGCCGCAGCTCGGTACAGAGGAGCCGCGAGACAGCGTGGCGGCTTTGCTGAACGCCGTGCAGTCTGTGTCGGATTCCACCAGCCCTGCTGTCGGCTGTTCCCGGCGGCCGCAGCTCGGCACAGAGGAGCCGCGAGACAGCGTGGCGGCTTTGCTGAACGCCGTGCAGTCTGTGTCGGAGTCCACCAGCCACGCTGTCGGCAGTTCCCCGCGGCCGCAGCTCGGTACAGAGGAGCCGCGAGACAGCGTGGCGGCTTTGCTGAACGCCGTGCAGTCTGTGTCGGAGTCCACCAGCCCTGCTGTCGGCTGTTCCCCGCGGCCGCAGCTCGGCACAGAGGAGTCGCGAGACAGCGTGGCGGCTTTGCTGAACGCCGTGCAGTCTGTGTCGGAGTCCACCAGCCCTGCTGTCGGCAGTTCCCCGCGGCCGCAGCTCGGCACAGAGGAGCCGCGAGACAGCGTGGCGGCTTTGCTGAACGCCATGCAGTCTGTGTCGGAGTCCACCAGCCCTGCTGTCGGCAGTTCCCGGCGCCGCAACTCGGCACAGAGGAGCCGCGAGACAGCGTGGCGGCTTTTCTGAACGCTGTGCGGTCTGTGTCGGAGTCCACCAGCCCTGCTGTCGGCTGTTCCCCGCGGCCGCAGCTCGGCACAGAGGAGCCGCGATACAGCGTGGCGGCTTTGCTGAACGCCGCAGTCTGTGTCGGAGTCCACCAGCCCTGCTGTCGGCTGTTCCCCGCGGCCGCAGCTCGGCACAGAGGAGCCGCGAGACAGCGTGGCGGCTTTGCTGAACGCCGCAGTTTGTGTCGGAGTCCACCAGCCCTGCTGTCGGCAGTTCCCCGCGGCCGCAGCTCGGCACAGAGGAGCCGCGAGACAGCGTGGCGGCTTTTCTGAACGCCGCAGTCTGTGTCGGAGTCCACCAGCCCTGCTGTCGGCTGTTCCCCGCGGAGGCAGCTCGGCACAGAGGAGCCGCGAGACAGCGTGGCGGCTTTGCTGAACGCCGTGCAGTCTGTGTCGGAGTCCACCAGCCCTGCTGTCGGCTGTTCCCCGCGGCCGCAGCTCGGTACAGAGGAGCCGCGATACAGCGTGGCGGCTTTGCTGAACGCCGTGCAGTCTGTGTCGGAGTCCACCAGCCCTGCTGTCGGCTGTTCCCCGCGGCCGCAGCTCGGCACAGAGGAGCCGCGAGACAGCGTGGCGGTTGTGCTGAACGCCGTGCAGTCTGTGTCGGAGTCCACCAGCCCTGCTGTCGGCTGTTCCCCGCGGCCGCAGCTCGGCACAGAGGAGCCGCGAGACAGCGTGGCGGTTGTGCTGAACGCCGTGCAGTCTGTGTCGGAGTCCACCAGCCCTGCTGTCGGCTGTTCCCCGCGGCCGCAGCTCGGTACAGAGGAGCCGCGAGACAGCGTGGCGGCTTTGCTGAACGCCGTGCAGTCTGTGTCGGAGTCCACCAGCCACGCTGTCGGCAGTTCCCCGCGGCCGCAGCTCGGTACAGAGGAGCCGCGAGACAGCGTGGCGGCTTTGCTGAACGCCGTGCAGTCTGTGTCGGAGTCCACCAGCCCTGCTGTCGGCTGTTCCCCGCGGCCGCAGCTCGGCACAGAGGAGTCGCGAGACAGCGTGGCGGCTTTGCTGAACGCCGTGCAGTCTGTGTCGGAGTCCACCAGCCACGCTGTCGGCAGTTCCCCGCGGCCGCAGCTCGGTACAGAGGAGCCGCGAGACAGCGTGGCGGCTTTGCTGAACGCCGTGCAGTCTGTGTCGGAGTCCACCAGCCCTGCTGTCGGCTGTTCCCCGCGGCCGCAGCTCGGCACAGAGGAGTCGCGAGACAGCGTGGCGGCTTTGCTGAACGCCGTGCAGTCTGTGTCGGAGTCCACCAGCCCTGCTGTCGGCAGTTCCCCGCGGCCGCAGCTCGGCACAGAGGAGCCGCGAGACAGCGTGGCGGCTTTGCTGAACACCATGCAGTCTGTGTCGGAGTCCACCAGCCCTGCTGTCGGCAGTTCCCGGCGCCGCAACTCGGCACAGAGGAGCCGCGAGACAGCGTGGCGGCTTTTCTGAACGCTGTGCGGTCTGTGTCGGAGTCCACCAGCCCTGCTGTCGGCTGTTCCCCGCGGCCGCAGCTCGGCACAGAGGAGCCGCGATACAGCGTGGCGGCTTTGCTGAACGCCGCAGTCTGTGTCGGAGTCCACCAGCCCTGCTATCGGCTGTTCCCCGCGGCCGCAGCTCGGCACAGAGGAGCCGCGAGACAGCGTGGCGGCTTTGCTGAACGCCGCAGTTTGTGTCGGAGTCCACCAGCCCTGCTGTCGGCAGTTCCCCGCGGCCGCAGCTCGGCACAGAGGAGCCGCGAGACAGCGTGGCGGCTTTTCTAAACGCTGTGCGGTCTGTGTCGGAGTCCACCAGCCCTGCTGTCGGCTGTTCCCCGCGGCCGCAGCTCGGCACAGAGGAGCCGCGAGACAGCGTGGCGGTTGTGCTGAACGCCGTGCAGTCTGTGTCGGAGTCCACCAGCCCTGCTGTCGGCTGTTCCCCGCGGCCGCAGCTCGGTACAGAGGAGCCGCGAGACAGCGTGGCGGCTTTGCTGAACGCCGTGCAGTCTGTGTCGGAGTCCACCAGCCCTGCTGTCGGCTGTTCCCGGCGCCGCAACTCGGCACAGAGGAGCCGCGAGACAGCGTGGCGGTTGTGCTGAACGCCGTGCAGTCTGTGTCGGAGTCCACCAGCCCTGCTGTCGGCTGTTCCCGGCGCCGCAACTCGGCACAGAGGAGCCGCGAGACAGCGTGGCGGCTTTGCTGAACGCCGTGCAGTCTGTGTCGGAGTCCACCAGCCCTGCTGTCGGCTGTTCCCGGCGCCGCAACTCGGCACAGAGGAGCCGCGTGACAGCGTGGCGGTTGTGCTGAACGCCGTGCAGTCTGTGTCGGAGTCCACCAGCCCTGCTGTCGGCTGTTCCCGGCGCCGCAACTCGGCACAGATGAGCCGCCAGACAGCGTGGCGGTTGTGCTGAACGCCGTGCAGTCTGTGTCGGAGTCCACCAGCCCTGCTGTCGGCTGTTCCCCGCGCCGCAGCTCGGGACAGAGGAGCCGCGAGACTGCGTGGCGGCTGTGCTGAACGCCGTGCAGTCTGTGTCGGAGTCCACCAGCCCTGCTGTCGGCTGTTCCCCGCGGCCGCAACTCGGCACAGGGGAGCCGCGAGACAGCGTGGCGGTTGTGCTGAACGCAGTGCAGTCTGTGTCGGAGTCCACCAGCCCTGCTGTCGGCTGTTCCCCGCGGCCGCAGCTCGGCACAGAGGAGCCGCGAGACAGCGTGGCGGTTGTGCTGAACGCCGAGCAGTCTGTGTCGGAGTCCACCAGCCCTGCTGTCGGCTGTTCCCCGCGGCCGCAGCTCGGTACAGAGGAGCCGCGAGACAGCGTGGCGGTTGTGCTGAACGCCGTGCAGTCTGTGTCGGAGTCCACCAGCCCTGCTGTCGGCTGTTCCCCGCGGCCGCAGCTCGGTACAGAGGAGCCGCGAGACAGCGTGGCGGCTTTGCTGAACGCCGTGCAGTCTGTGTCGGAGTCCACCAGCCCTGCTGTCGGCTGTTCCCCGCGGCCGCAGCTCGGCACAGAGGAGCCGCGAGACAGCGTGGCGGCTTTATGGTCCAATATCGTCGGCATTCGTCTCGCCGATTATTACTTCCGTAACACTTACTTCAACCGTAAACCTAATCTCGCTGGAGGTCTCTCCGCGTAAACTCTGACGGTTAATGCGTTTATTTCCTCGGATCCGTCTCTAATTGCCTACATTTTGAGTGAATCCCCTTCGCTTTCACCTATTAAACATACTTGAAGGAGATTACGGCGTTTAATTCTGTAAAGATATCCTCGACGTTTGAATCGATTGTGGGAACAGGATGTGAACAAGTCTATTTGTACAGGTTGGGTCACTTTGTGAAGGGAGAGGGGAAAGCAAATTAAAATCCATGAAACTGATAAAATGAAATGACATTGAATTTAATTGGAATGGGAAATAGGAAAATGTCATTGTACTCTACATCAGTAAAGTACAATCACATCAGTAACATTACCTATCAGATAAGTTTTTTCTTGGAGTCTTTATTATAAGCACTGAGTTGATTGAGTTGATACATGGTGCGACATAACCTTATCAATCTAATGTTATAATTGTAATTAATTTATACCAACCGACTAAAACTACGAGGAACTCAAGTGATTATTGCCAGGAACACCTCGCGGTCAAAGGAGATACTCACTTTGGCTTTTTTAGTTGACTTAATTCAATTTCTCAAAGGTCGAGTGTAAAATTTGTTTAAATCAACAAGGCTTACATCAATTTATGAATAAATTGTATTTACAGATGTAAAATATTCTACATTAATCTGTGGTAAATTAATTTCCAACGATTTCCATAAATTTCTATTTTATATAAATTAAAAGTAATTTCACGACTTTGTTAAAATCGAGCGCTAGCAGTGTGGACCTGTATCCGCACGTGTGCGTGTGGTGCGATAGGCGGAAGTGTGTTGAAAGACCGCGGTGAAGTTGTCGGGGGAGGAACGAGGAACTCCTCTCATTATTTCTCTTGTCAAGAGTTTCGGATCACAAGTCGAGTAAACATCGCTCCCCGATACCCGCTGTTAAAGGTACCATGGATTAAAAGTTTGAAAAGCCAACAAAAACCTGGCTTTTTAATTGCGCCTTTGATAAATAAGGTGTTAATTGGTTTCGTTCACATCAGACGCAAAGCTGTGAATGTGTATGGTGAAAGGTATTTTGAGGAATTTGTTTATTAATAAAAAATACATAGAATACATAGTAGGGTGTTTTTTAGTTGTATCTTTGTTTATTTAAAAACTAAATTAAGTTGTTGTATAAATAAAAACCATACAAAGGTTACTGACTATTACCGACAGGGGAAGTGTTTTCACATGAAAATTTCATACCAGCACAAATTATCTTCTAACCTCCACGTCTAATTTATAAATTTTAAAAGACAATGTACCCTTTGTAATATATCAAATGAAAGTGCATAAGAATAGAAAAACTTTAGTAGAGGAACAATTTTAATCGCATCTTTTTTACCTGAGATTACACAGAATTTAAAACGTCAAGATTGAAAGCTGATTTCCACAATCGTAACCTTAATATATATTTATTTATTAAGAAAGTAAAATATATTTTGGTATCTAATTGAGAGCAACAACTACCACCATTAGGGAAGATATGTTTCAGAGTAAAGTTTAACACCCTCTCCAACTCCCCCCTTCTCATAACCCTAAATTGAAAATTTTAAACGCGAAATTCAACCATGTGACAAAATAAAAATTATGAAAAAGAAACATTTTTCTGAAAGTTCTCAAGATGTTCAATAAAATCTTTTATAATGATTTCTTTTTATATTAAGTCTGAAAACAAAGTGGAACGGCGGGCGGCGCCGTTGCATGTGTTCAAATAAATAAGCCAACAGATAGAGAAGCGTCAAGCTGCGCTATGCGTTAGCTCATTGGTTATCAAAAACTATGCTATGCGTTATCAAAAACGGCGATGCTAGACTCGCCTTTTCCTAATTTTGTCAACCTAAGCAGTGACACCATAACCTTTTCAAAAAATAAAGAAGCAGCTTTTATTAAACACTCACTATATAACAAATTTATAATTTTTTTCTGTCGTTTTTACATTTTAGTTTGTTTTTGTTAACACTAACTTAAACCTGAATATATAGCCTAGTTTTGTTTGCAAAAATTGGTCGCCTTTTTTGATTTATACAAAAATAGAACATAAATATTGCCAGAAAAAGCCAGATAATTAAATAAATCTAAATAGTTCTTTTTTTGTAGAAAATTCTTTTATATTAAATCCAGTTACGAAATTTTACTACAGCTGCAGCACTTGATAAACAACCCAGCAGATAACAAAATCGAACAGGGGAACAAGAGCGTAAGATTTCTACTTCAACTTTAAATTCTATAGTAATTATCACCTTATGCACCGGAACTTGTCTGCTGACATCTAAGGAAACCCAAATTCAAAGGTGTTCACATCCAACGTCTTCAACAACAATAGATAGATACTGCACTGTGACTGAATTCCATTGCAGTAAAATACGAGAAACCTTAATCGCACCCTTTAAAGTATTCTGGCTACAAAAGTGTCCAGATTTGCATAAGCAGACCGTAAACTGGAGAGGAATGTCAGCATTATGTAAAGGAGTTGATTAAGTCTCCGACAATGGGAATCAAAATATTTAGTCCGGTAAGTTGACAGGGCCGGCCCACTCGGCGCCCACTGGGGCTGTATCGGTGAAGCGTAACAACGCGCCTCCTCGCCGCGCCGCGCCGTGCATCACTCGCCGGAGAAACCACAATATCAGTTGCTGGGCTGAATTTATTTCTAACGCGAGAAACGTGAGCCTTATTGTCCGAGGAGCCTTGAGGTGAAGCTGGAAGGAAAGTATCGTAGTCTCCAATGTATTGTATGACATGAGGCTTCGTGATGTACGTGTTGTGACTGTAGACTTATCAACCTACATGCACCAAACTTCAAGAATATTATTTACTTACTTGTACTTATTTAATACATACAAAAGTTTCATTAGATGAAAAATAAATTGTTAACTTCATCTTTTAATATTCACACAAACTTCCCCTTTTAAAAGATAAATAATTAGTGCTGACGCCTAAAATAAATAACTGAGCAAAGGCCAGGAAATTAAAAACATTTAATCTAACTGTTTGTACTGAGAAAGAGCAATGCCAAGCAAAGAACAAAGTAGACCTAATGGAGTAATAAAAATTAAAACTAAAAACATTAGTGCATTGGATAGTTTTGTGAACGCATAGAATCAAAGCTCCATGAACATCGGGAGCGTCGTTCATTCCGATTCGATCTAATTTATGACGTCCCGATCCAAAAAAGAAGTAAGTACACGTCTCCGCAGTACATCTCTGACAATAGAAGATCGAGACACATCGGTACATCAGGAGAAACAGTGACACAAGTCGGCGATGTAGGCCGCGGGTGGGAGGGGGCGACACGTCGCTCCGTGGGCGGCGACGGCGACGGCGACATGTCGACGACTCAATCAGACAGACCGGCCGATATGTCGGACCGGTGCATGACGGGCAATGAGCGGGTTGACGGCCGGTCCACCACTCCGCTAAGTGACAATATCTCCCCGTGATATACGCGCCTCGTTCCCAAACCGACGTGGTTCCTGTTCAAATCCTCTTTCGGGTCGTTAAGAGAGCTTTTAAAAGCCCATTAAACCATCAAGGCCTGAAATGCCTCTCGGAGTTAACATATTGATAAAATTAAAAATGCAAGATTTAAATCATCTGAAGGCCAAATTAAGAACCTCAAATCTTAGATGGTTTTTATTTGAATGATTTGCATGACAGGTAGTCTGAGGTGGAAACTCTATTGAACTTTGGTGGGGAAACTAATGTAAAGAAGTCGTGCCCCATTTCTCACTTTTAAATCTTGTAAAACGCGTTTCAAATTATCTTCACATCAACAGAAAGAAATAAATGGTGTTTGAGCAGAATACAGTTGGTATTTTTAAACGAGAATAAGTGCTAAAGGAATTACGTTTAAAACCCTCTTTGAGTACAGCTAATATTCTCAAAATGTACTTTATTTTAGTATTAAATAAATTTTTACCAAAACCACTTGATAAATTTATTTTCGTAGTTATTTAAATGTACCTTAACAATTTAACAATTTCTGTAAAACAGAAAAACTATATTTTCAATGTTGTTTATGGATAGTGACAACACTTTGCTGTGAATTGCAACACTTTGCTGAACCAGATAAGTTGTTTACAATATTCTCTATCAACAAACACTGTATAACCCAACAAGAGTACGATGAGCGGTTACTTACAGGATCTCGAGCTCCTTGAGGCTGCCGACGGCCACCTCGTCCACACACGTCAGGTGGTTGTTGTCCAGCTGCCTGCAACACACAGCCACAACTCGTCACCGCGCCGACTACAAGTATTCTACTGCTGTTTAGGATTTACAAGCTCGAGACGCTGTGAAAAGAGCGTCTTGCCTGCTCTTGAAACATAGGGAGGTTACGTTCTTTGTTTTGTGGAGAAGCTTCATAGCTTTAGGCAAGATTTCAATCAAAATCACTAACTACGTACCTTTTATTAATAAGTTTCAACTCTAATAAAGAAAAATACTGTCTACTCATTATTAATTTTTAGATTTGGAATATTCTCTACCTCCCTTTACAGAGATTCTTTGCAGAGATCGGTCATAACGGTTGCACTAAATTGTTTCATGGCTTCTTACCGGTCGAGGTTATGTTCCATAAACCCCGCTTGCTCGATCTCTCTCTTCTTGAGATCGAGGTTAGGCCTATCTAACAATTTTCTATATAAAAAGGTCCAGATATTTCCATTTCCCACTATAATGCAAAAGCAAATACTTTCGAGAAAGCAATAAGCGCGGTAAAACACCTAGGCCTATAACATACATCAGCCAATCTTATTTACGACATAAAGGCAAACGACATAACATATTTCATAACGAATGCGCATCTGCAAACCAAATACTGGATAAATTATTCAACGGGTTTCGTAACCTATACCACATCGGTAATTTTATTTTTAAATCCACAAGGCAAAAACCGAAAGAATACAAAGAAATTATCTTAATATTCTACCTAAGATCCCTCAGTGGAATAATATCACGGAGGTTATCATGCGATCGTATCAATAATGTTGCATAATTAAATATTTGCAGAAGGAGCGAGTTTTGAAATGGAATCCAATTGTAAGGGAATACTGTTCATTCCTCGAGCTCCCAGTTCCATATTCAATTCCCTGCTTAATTCCCAATGCCGATAGAATGCCATTCGATCTTATCAAGTTATGTTTTTTAAAGGCTGGTTGTTGGTCGATTTACTATAAAAACCCAAAAGTAGCGCATTTTAAATGAATAATTATAGAAGCTGTGTACACAATGTGTTGACTTTCATAAACATTCTTCATAGTGAATTTATTTACTGTTAAAACATTCAAAATTATGCACACCTAAAATAATTTTGAGAACAAAATATAATGTTTATCTTGTATTAAAATTATTATTTTAGCATACCTTTAACTTAAATTCAAATTTTATATGTTTTACTTTAATACGTTGTGTTATGGAGTCTTGGATCAGTTATTTAGGTGACTTATAACTAACGACGATTAGTATCTTATAGATGGTTCTTTATTATAGTCCTAGTTACTTCGCATTACGTTATGATGTCTTTGCAATCCTCTCGGACTGCAGTCTGGATTGTAAAGTATATAAAATATTTAGGTCAGGTTATTATATACGAATGGACCAGTATATTAGTTATTTATATTCCGGAACTCCAGAGCAGAGTGCGGTGGTCACGTGTGTTACGGTGGGTGGGGGGCACCACAGGACTCCACGGGACAAGACCGCCCTGTGGTGACATGGTCCTACCAGTCCAGCGGGATTTATGGTCCCACAAACCCGAGCTGTTTTTCATTACACCTTAAATATTTCTTGCCAAGTTGTGAGATTTGTCATCGTTATCAAAACAGGGCTTGTGAATCAACACTTATGGTTCGGGTTAAGAAGTGGAGAAACAACAAGCTGACAAGGAAAAATATTCCGATAAGAAACCTCAAGAAAATGCTTGAATAAAAAACATAAACATTTTATTTTAGTCTTATTTAATTCCTTAACAATCCAATTTAAAGAAATACAAAAGCAACTAAGTTCATATGCAACAATTTATTTTTTTTGTATAATGTAAAACTCAAGATATCTAGGCCTAAGTAAATTTAAATATACTCGTTGATTACTTTTACAATAATATATAGTTCAAGAAAATTACAAACCAAATTAGATATACCCAAACAATTGCGTAGTTGTATTAAATTAGGACTTGAATTATTGCAAGTATCCAATAAATCTTAAAGGGCGGGGCAGTAAAACAGTGGGGTTGATTTTATCACCTTGGAATGTGGACCTTTTTCATAAATGTCTATCTTTAGGGTAGACCCTTGACGTTTACATATTTTACCACAGAAATAAAATGGCGATTATGTATTTTAAAATTTAATATTTTTGTACTGTAAACGATATTCGGTGATTTACCTTCAAGTAAGGATTTCAAAGGGTTACTTACAGTGTTTTGACGGCCGGAATTCCTCTCAGAGTTTTGCGCCCGATCATCTGCAACTGGTTGTGACTCAGATCCCTAGAATAAAAGAAAACCAACATTAATATGAAATATGTTACAAACTCAGGATATAAGGAGACAGATAATTATTCAGAATGCTTATAGCACTGATGAGCTATGTTTACAATGGGGAATTTTGAAGTAAAGGATATTTAAAACATATTTTTGTGATTTCTTTATGAAATGAAACGAGACGTTCGGTTATGGCTGTGTAGGTGAGGCGTGTAGGGGATACATACTAAACAGTGGCTGCGGTCGGGCAGACACGGGCGCGACCGCAGCCGCAGCTGAGCAGTGTCATGATCACACCACACCGCACCGCTACCCCGTGTTGTGATTACATCGGTCCTACCTGTTCCTGCCGAATCTACCATGAGCAGTATTTGGCAGAACATTGGAAAACCTAACACATACCCTATTTAAGTAGAACGACAATTTTCTGACTATGGGAATACTCTTTGTTTGAAATTCATTGTTGGTGATGGTGATTTTATATTTTGATTAGGATTTTTGCGGACATTTGCCATCACTGATTAGTAAAAAACTAGTGAAACTTGTGTTTTACTAATCAGTGATGGCAAATGTCCGCAAAAATCCTAATCAAAAAATGGGAATACTGATTTTTCTTCATTAACTGCTCCATGTCATAGTGGATGGTGGAGAGTTACTGGAGCGGCATAACTTCCTCGTGCCGTGTTCATAATTCAGATTACGGTACTTATTTAGTCCCCACTTTGCCAATACAAGCCAAGGAAGCCAGGCTCCTCTTAACACAATGATGTGGATTGACAACACCTGTCCACACCGACCTTTCCGTCGTCCGCGACCCACTGCAGTAGTGAAATAAAACGCGTTTTAATAGATTCATTAATTGATCTATTGTGTAGCATTAAATCGAATAAATGAATAAAGATTATCTTGATTTCTCTCAGTATAAAAATGTCATTCTTTAGATATCCAACTTCACGTATTTACAACAACTTTCTCACGAGCTTCCGACCTCTCAAAACACGCTTCAATATCAATCCGTACCATTTTAAAAGGCGTATACCACTTTATGAGACTGGTGTCCCAACAGATAAATATAGCATCGGCATGACAAGGCTGTGTTATAAACCACTCAGCTACCAGACATCGATCACGGCGCCCACGACGCGCTACTGGCCCACAGACCGCGATTGATTATTCGATGGTTCCATCGCGTGCCTCTCGTTCATCTGTTACTCGAGTCGATCTCAAGTGGCTGTCTCATTGAATATCGTCAGTTCCGTGACTTACCGCCGCCGCAGCCGCAGCCCGACCGCTCGACCCGCCGCTCTTCACTCTGAACAGTCATAACTTGGCTGACATACTCAACGTCCAAAGGTTTTCATATCACATGCATAGGGATTTCATTTCCGAGCATCTAGGATAAACATGCACCCTCCCTGACAAGTTAATTATCTGACAAGTTTAAAAATTTTTGGTACATTATGGACGGTTTGATACTGAAATCGTATATTTAGTCAACGAACATTTTAGTAATGATGTGATTAAATCTTGCTTACAGTTATAATTATTTGTTGACAATTCGTCTGTAAACATAAGACACATTACAATTCCAAGAATTATTAATAACCACTATAGGTTACGTCATATTTCATTCCCAGTGCCAGGAGGCAAAGATAGAGATTTACAATTTTTCAAATGTTTTAAGCTTCTTAAGTTTCTTTTATAACAACACGCGTTGTGGGCAGCAAAAGAGGACAACAACGGCGAGTTCTTTGTCCAGGTAGATGACGAGAGAGATAAGACGTGATATTTGTACCACGTCAGCTGGGGGGGAAGGAGTGTGTATGATGATGTTATCAGTCGGCGTGTCAGAGGACAAAGGGTCTGGGCCAATCAGAGCAGTGGACATGACGTGGCTTGTTAGCGCTGTCATTCCCCGCCAAAATAATCTCGCCGAGTCTTCCAGGGGGACAGGTCCAGCCTTTGTGATGTGCTTTAGAGACGAAACTAATAGTAGCAGCTTTTGGCTGAGAATATGTCTTATATTTTATAACTCAATACCAAAAAGTCTATAAAGGAAAAAATGTGTTTAACAAAATCAATTACTTTATGTTATAAAGACACAATGATTTATAATGTAAATGAGCAGCAATAACATTCTACGATTATTATCCTCATACTTAAAAGAAGTAATTGTTGCAGCGAACAATTAACAACAATTAAGGACGAAGGATTTGTAATCCTCTGCAGCACAATACGCAGGATTAGCGCTCAATGTCCGCGCAAGCTTTCCGCTACTGCTTAAACGCGCTAACAGAGTTACTTTACTGTGTTAAACAAGTATTAAAAAGCAATATCTTGAAAACTTCAGAGCTTGTAACAATTTTTTTGATTGAAAAAATAACCACAGTATGTAAAAAATAACCTCGGCCAATGAAAAAAACTAAGAAATAAAAAACGGATGGCTTTTCCACGCCTTTCCCAATTATTTTCCATTGTGTAAGTCAAAGATAAACACATAACAACAATCTCACAATATAAAATATTAACAATGTAAAACAATTAACAATCTCACAATGTAAAATATTTAAAAAAGAACATCAAACGCAAATAATTCGATGATGTAAATATTTATGTAAATGAATACATACATACATACATGTTCATACATACAATGAATACATCGATTTTAAGCATTTTCATTATGAAAATTAAAATAAACAAGATTAGATGGTACAGTGGTAAAAATATAAATGTTTCAATAAAAACAACAAAATAACCAAATCTTTCATAAAAATAAAAATAACCTAATTCTGTAAAAAAATAACCAAGATCCACAAAAACATAGAAATTAACCTGTTACAAGCCCTGAAACCAAACTACTGTATACTCCATGTTACTTAAAAAACTACCAACTGTTAGATTACCTAATGTATATTGCGTTACTTTTGCTGTCATAAAAGCATTTTTATACACTGTCTATTTTAGAATTTAAGTAATTTTTATGTGAAAATTGTGTACCGGTATCAATTAAGAAAAGTGAGTAAACTCAGTATACGGTAAGAACACAAAGAGATATAAAACATATTGTATGTTACTTGTGTAACATTCCTGTCAATGACTTCCAACCATGCAGGAGCCATTGATTTAAGACGACTGACTGCCGATTTTATGATGGAGTATTTCGAGAAACCAATAATAATCAGTGAGATGTTTACACCAACTACTTCAAAGTGAGTTTACCTCAAGAACGGTGGCTTTCACGTTTTACGATTAGAGGTTTTATAGAGCGATGAGGGAGTGTGAGAGAGTGGTACTTGGGTTACGTGCCGAACACACACGACGACTGATGATTAACATATAAACACCGGTGCGTGCCACAAGAACCGAAAACATCGAAACTAAATTATCGATTTTTTAAAGAAAGTTATCCTAGGAATTAGAACTGACCGAATGTTGATGTGATATTGCCTGCTCATTAACTAAGATTATAATAATTACGTATAACAAGATTGCAATATGGTTATTGACAACATTGAAATTAACGCTTTCATAAAAAATCAAACTAATCTGATAAAAATTAATAAGATAGGAGAAGAGTCTGCTTTACTTTATTAAAGTGGAAAAACACATTAACCTGGTCAATATAAGTTAGTTCTTCTAATGAATTATGGCTTAAGACCAGAAAAAGTAAAGTGATACTGTAATCTGACAGTGGGGAAAATACAACTTTAAATAATAAAATCAACTAATTGAAAGATATTCTAACACACACTTCTATTTAATTTGGGATTAAACATTCCACCTACAACAACATACATTACGGTGCTCCGTATAAAGCATGTTCGACCTTGGAAAACTCTCGCGACTTGTACATAAGTAAACCGGTTCATTAGCAGAACACAAGTGTTGCGTACGGAATAACTCATTATCAGATAGCCTAGAATTTATACTCGAAACAATCTCATTAGGGAGTGTCGCAATTAACCATTATCCAGGCCGCTGCACCCGATCGCAGCTTTTGTTAACGGGGCCGAGATGGTGCATTCGCGTGATTCCCACTCATTTGTTTTCAATTTAATCCAAAGCCGCTCCGGACTCGCCAGTGTCGGGGCGACCGGTGTGGAGCGGCACCGCTCATCACAGGCCGTGCTTTACTCCGGTTTCCTTGATGCACTCCGGGTTCTATTAAATAATCCCATTCGTTATTGGTGTTGTTCTTTTACCTGATGTTTATTCAAACCGCATTATTATAACGGTTAAAAGCTATAGTTCTTTACCGTTACAAAACAATTAATCTCCCGAGAATGACTTTACACGCATGAATCCAGGTTTAACGTGTTTAATTTGCGAATCAACCGATTTTAATAATTGTTAGTCTAGTTAAAAAATTGAATTTAGTTTAAATAAAACGTCTACATCCCACAGTAGCCTTCGAAATATACTTCGTTTTGAATTAATCCGATTCATAAAAAATTCCTATGACCATTATTTTAATTTTTATTCCTTGGAAGAATTAAAATGAGCACACGGAAAATGGAGCTGTGAGAAAAAATACAAGCAAGTTTCAAGACGCGAGAGGTGTTTTCGGAGTGTAGCAGAGTCAATGTTAGGTTAGGCTAAAGTGATCCTTCCCCGACAACGAATCGCTTTTAAAAACCACCGCGGCTCGAGCCGAGACAATGCCCCCAATCAGCTGCGGGCGCTGAGTGAAATGTTTGGCAGACCCTTATCGAGCTGCTTTGAGGCAAAAATCTTTTATTATATTTTTATTTATTTATGATTCCGTAAATTAACAAAAGCTTTAACGATCTTTCAAATTTAGGGACTGGTTCATTAAACTTATATTTTTCAACCTAAAATTGGTTTAGAATAAGATAACAAAGTTGTATTATTTAAAATAATTGTGAAATGAATCATTTGGAAGGGCTGACTAATAGGTATTAAGCTGGAAACAAAGTTTAGTAAAAAATTGTTAAAGGGATCTTCATTTTAATGACTGATAATTTAAATAAATATTCTTATTAGCATTACTATGTTTAGATAACTGTTTGTCCATTTTATCTCGAGCTACGGCCTACTCCGTTGCTGGAGCTGTCAAACATTGTTTACTCTCAACCATCAGGGTCAATAAACAATGTAAAAACTAATTTCATCAAACATGAACTGTGTTTACAAATTGCAGTAAAGATATAGACAACTGTTAGAAAGTGTTAACTTATGTCAGGCTAATACGACTTCAGCTGTGATGTTCTGTTGCCTTTCACTCTACTCCGCTCTACTGTTCACTCTATTCCAACTGCTTCATGTGTAAACGATTCCCACAGCTCAAGATAAAACGTATGAACTGTAAAGACCTTATTCAGAATATACAGATGTAATCGCATAGTCATAGATTACAAAATACTGTAAACCATTACGAGACAAAGAGCATACGCACAAGGTATGAGTAATTCGAAATAGAACATCTCTTCAACGGAGATAAAGTTTTAATTTTCCTTAAAGACTATCAACTGAGGCTAGTTCATAGCATTGCCGTGATGGTTTTAACAATTTTAATCCACGGATGCAATCGTAACCTCATACGAGCCCCACATTACATCCTTCCCATTTGAGGCCATAAATTATTTTCGCCTTTACATTCAACCCCTTTTTAAAGGTATTTATCAATTTGACTAGATAATAATGTGCGAATTGCTTTATATCCACCGTGAAAATACAACCCAGCGTTATTATGGCGACCGATTCAGACTCTCTAAACGTGAAATCGTCGCTGTGAAGCATCATAACCTTTGCGGTGTCAAGGACACAGGTCTACACTAAAATAACTTGCAGCCACCCCTCAAATGGATCCTAGTAGACCTTTGAAGCTTGCACGTAATTTGCCTCGGCCAAGAAACCGATCCGAAGCGGAGGGAAGCACGGATGAGAGCGCTTCAGGCGGGGAATCGGCCGAGTCGTTAGTGCGATTAGACGTCGGTATAGTGCGCCGATAAAGGAGACCTCGTCTAGACGACGAGAGACAAATAGTCTCGGATAGTTGTGTCGATAGCGCGAGTCAAAGGCGGGGAAGATACACGGAGGTAATGACTGAAGATACCCATTCGGGGCCAAATAGTGGGAGCGGTCGTCTCAAATCATCCGTCCTGCTTTTAACATAAGCATGGGGTAAATACTTTGGGAAGGTATACTTTATTTCAATTTACTTAAAGAAATTAGAATCAAACAATTTTAATACCATATAACTATTGCAAACCCTTCCGGTGTGATTAGTTTATAAATAGGACTTTGGGTACAAATGTAACGGATTTTACGACTGAAACTATTAAAAATAATCATACAGACATTTAAAAACCAATCATAATGAACAGTTGGTAAAGGTATTAAGATCAAAGTATATTAGCAAATAGCAAAATATATTTAAATAAATCGTTTACTGAATTAACAGCAGTCGAAATTTTAAAGAGACACATACTTTGTGGTTTCCTTAATACTAAGCTCAAGTTGTGAGAGAGAATAAAGTCAATCCGCAAATAGGCCGAGCTGGCATATACAATGACCATCACATTAACTGTGGACACGACTCCGGACCGCCCATCATTTGTCTCCTACACAACACTTGCTCCAGCGGCTTTAAACAGCCACTCCTTGAATGTATTTATGCTTTTGAAATTAATTTTAGTTACCTAAAAAAGTCATCTCTGGAGAGAAGACACAAAATGATGTTTTTATAAACAGCAAAACAATGTGAAATGATTTATATCAAGAGTAGCAATAGATACGAATTCAATTTGAAACTTCTTCAGACATCCCAAAAGTCCAATTTAATACCAGTTTTTCTTAACGATTTTCACAAATTGTCGTCTAAAGTAAGTCTCTTTCATTGTGAATCTGCTTTGATGACATGCACTAACTTTTCTTACGAAGAGTAGGGTTTGCCCAACGCAGGAATGTCGTACAGATAACTGAAATTTTCAGTTTTATGTAACATGTCTGAAATTTTTCAAATAATAAAGTAAATTAAAAAAGTCATAGTTTTATTGTTTTCTGAACGATATAAATTCGAAAGAATGAATCTATTGGATCTTAATTAATAAAAAGTCCAGTTAAATGTAATTATTACAAACAATTTCATTTATAAAAAAAATTACACGAACAGAGATTGAAAGTTCATTCCATTACCGCTCAAAATCGTCAATAAATGCATTCACAACAAATTGCAATAAATGTCGCGTCTGCAGAGCGGCGCTGGCGGACAAATGGCCCAGTAACTAAATCACACGGCTCCATGTTGAAAAGCCACTCCGAAATGAAAATTGCCTTAATAGTGGCTATAACAGCCAGAATAAATAAAAAAGAAGTGTAGCCCACCACGGGTGAAAATGTGGACATTGACAAGTACGACGGCGCTTTTAGCGTGTGAGAGAGCTTAATGTATTTAGTTCGCTTTTTCAGGGCATTCCTCAGCATTTACATTCCACATCTACCAAGAAATCTAAAAAATGTTTTCTATTAAAATTTGATTTTTTTGTGTTTGTTTGGTTTACATTGTGTAAGTACAAATCAAGACTTAAATGAAGTTAAATTTAAGTAGGATTATTACTTAAGAAAGAAGAAGATTTTTTCAAGATTACAATAAAAATAGTTTTGGACCTAATACTTATTGCTTTAACAATACACACTTTTTTGATTGAAAAGCAATGCTTTGGTTTAAGTAAAGTTAAGATGAAATAATCTAGTATTGAGAATTACCGGAATTTTAGTTTAGGCTTTTAAGAGATTTGGTTGAAGAGGGAAAGACATTGATAGTAGAATCGTAATAGATTGAGAGAGGAAGTCCATTAGACCGAGATACCGCCAGGACGCCGCGGCGCCGCTCGGCGGGGACTGGAGGGTGGAAGTCACCGAGGGCGACCGTCTCCCGCGACTTAAGACCTATTTAAAAAGCCATGAATAAGCCTGATTAACGGCTAACGGCTCGAGTCCCTCAGAATCTGAAACAAGACGGGTCGTTCGTTCGGAAATGGCTTTAGGCAGAGTTTATAATTACCGGGGCCGTTGTAAATAATCTCGGACGCGGGCAGGGACGGTCCCCCGGCGCGCGGGTCGGCCGGCCTGGGACATCGGCGCCGACGACAATGGCGCTCACCGAGAGATATGCTACGAGACCAAAAACTGTGATTTACTTTGTTTTCCAAACATTTTCCTGGCGTGTGTTGTTTTCATTTTCAATTTTTCTCACGAGCAATTAAACCTATTAGCCACTCCCAGATCACTGGTTAAGTATATTAAAATTGGAGTCGAATATGGAAGAAGTTTCGAAATAATATTTAGAATATTATTGAAATGTGACTTGAATATTATTCTAGTATTCGTGGTTATGTTTATCGTGAACAAAAAAAAGCAAAGCGAATTAAAATATAAAATTAACTCTGTTCTCAGCCTAAAAGTCAATGGCTAAATTCAACCGCACAACATAAACTTATATCTACTTATCTGAAGGCGAGGTAATGTGTTATGTAAAGAGTTTTGTGTAATGCAATGCGTAAGTCTACATTTATGTATTCAAACTACAAATCTATCAAAATTAATTTGTATTCATAATTAATTCATTAACATTAATGCCTTTTTTACTTTCGCAATGAACTTTCTGGATTCTACTGCCTTGCAACTTAGCCCATTGAAGTGGAAATTCTCCCACAAACATGTAGAGGCGATCCTAATAGGCAAGGGCCGCCTTCTCTACCGTTCGGCGATTTTAAATCCGTTTTGTCGGACCACAACAAATAGCTTCCGCCCTCCCTCTAGCGAACTACAAAGGAAATACGATATTTGGCTTCAACGATAAAAAGATTGTCCACAAAACATGAAAGACTGCAAAAAGCTGTACTCGATGGCTGGGAGGGGAGGCTTTGATGATAACTGACAAAAAGACTGAGTCTTATGTACCTTTCTTTTTGTTGACACATATTATTCCGTAAATCATAAAAAATTATAAATGCTATTGCTAACGCTTGCTCGGAATCAACTTCTTTTAATTTTCCTAGGGGATAATTTTTGAAATAATTCCTTAAATTTTGATTAAAAAAAGAATTCTGTACTCTTATAATTAATGTTTGTTTTGACTCTTGATTGCTTGATTGTATAATTATCTCGAAAAAAGCTCCGACACTCCCCTTCAAATGCTGGAAAATAAAAACGTGTTCTGAAACGGTTCCTTTGCCAGTAAAAATCTAATTGCTTGAAAAAGGGAATTTGAAAGTTGAACAATTTTATCAATGGTCACGAGTTGCCATAAAAGCGACGAAATAAATAACGAAAATATAAACAAATAAATCATAAAAGCTGTTTGCAAACTCAGCTATCTGTCAAGAGTAATATTTCAGTATGTTGGATGAAGATTTCATGGATTATTAAAAAAAGTTTATACAAAAAGAATAATACAGTTTTCTTTTGTAGTAATGAGATGAATTGGTAAAAACTAAATATTGTAAAATGGTTTAGATACCTTCTAACGTCAAGTGATCCTAGAGTAGCCAAACGACTACTCTAGGATCACTTGACGTTAGAAGGTATCTAAACCATTTTACAATAACTAAAAAAGTGATTCGGTGGCTAACAACATGAAACTAAATATTATCGAGCAAGGCTCGGTCCACCAGGTGCTGACATATAATTCTCTCATGGAATAATACAGCTACAAATCATACATAAGAAAAGACTTTTGTAAATTTTATTAGTCTTATAATCTCTCTAGATACCCCTCATATTTAATTATAGCGGCGGGATACATAAGAAAAGACTTATATAAATTTCATTAGTTTTATAATCTCTCTAGATACCCCTCATATTTAATTATTGCAGGATAATCCGAGAGCTGAAAAACAATCCGAGAGAAGAGAGTACTTGTAAACAGACCGAATATCTTTTAATTAGTTCCTGTTTTATTTAGGGCTGAAAAATGGCGGGAAAGTGAGTAATATCAGCTGTTCACTCGGCGGCGGCTCGGCGCCGAGAGGAGTAATTGTTTGTGTGCAAACACGGGTTGAAGTGCAGACATTATGAGTTCACTGGAATGTGAGAGTTTCTTCCGGGTGAAACAAATGTTATATGCAAAAAGTAGCTTTGTTTCTTAAAGAGGTTGTATGTTTTTTAATTGTAGTACAAAATTGAATATTCTCCAATGCATTAAATGAAAGACGTTCAGACAAAAATAAATTAACTATCGATTACATTCTAAGGAAAAAGTATATTTTTCATAAAAAGAGGGAAAGTGGATTATTGCATATCCGAGATCAAATGTTTTGGGGGGAGTGTGAGAATTATCGAGCACTTGATATGGTCGAGAATGTAAACCACTTTTACTCGGGTTTTGGACGATACTTTTCGCTACACAGCTGATGAAACAATTACAAATGTTTGTTTGCTAATATTGGAAAAAATGTAAGCATTACTTTTGCATTGTAAACCATTGTTTTTGCATAGTAAACAATGCAATGATGAATTTTTGCAGGTAATAAAACATACCGAAAACAGGTGGTTTATAGTAGTGTAGCGAAAACATATTTTATTACCTTTAATTTAAACTAGCGAAAGGTGATTACGTTAAACTGTGAAGCCCACCTACCTTATTGAGTTTTCAAACTAAGCCGTAGTACCATCCACTCAAGATATTAGATATTTAATATAAACAAAATTAAAATTTTACTTTCTTATAATACCTTCATAGTACAACAGGGAAGTGAGTATGCATCGGTTTCTGGCAGTTTTAAGTTGTTACTTACTCGTGGAGCTCAAACAATTAGTTGCAACGAGAAGCGAAAGGAAAGTTTATAACTATAGCAAATGGATACACTGAATAATGCGTGATGGAGGTACGTATCAATGTTGCTCCTACTTCAGCGACAATTGATTGGCTGGAGCAGTACTGCAGTCCAGAGGAAAACTGTGACAACAATCAGTCTCTCTCTTCATATACAGCCATCGGCGCTAGGTTAAATATTAAATCTCACACCACTTCAGATCATATTTATAATCACCCGAGTCTGGAGGCTTACGGAGTATTATGAAGGCTAATATTCTTAACTGAAATTCAAATTCTACCGAACCTGCATTTAAATTAATTACTTTTCATTGTTTATGTTCCATTATACCAGATATATAAGTTTTGTTATAACCTTACCAATTATTTGCGTGTAAGTCACATGACATAGTTAGCTTTATCGTGTAAGTATTAAATACATGAACCAAAAGTACGCATGGAAAACAACAAATGAATAATTATTAGGAAAAAACAATGCAAATAAACGTTTGCGAGTGGCTGAGGGCGACGACATGAGGCAATCCCGTTGTTGGTGTTTTGTTTTGGTCAATCAGATTACAAGTTGGAAGCGATTTGTCCCGACTGGGATGGAACCCAGGCCTCTTTCCGGGCGGAACAATGCTTTCCAATGCTTTCCTGATAATACATTTCTACCCTCGCAGTCTACAGACGGTACGGAGAGACGCACTACACAGTGAGCGTTCAAAGAAATATGAATGAAACTCTCTGGTACAATAGGTGCGTCTAATTGTACTTTCATGTCCAAGTAGAAAATGTTTTTTTCGAATTATTTTTAACTAGCAAGTTTAAACTTGACTGAAGAAGAGGACTGTTATCATCACTTAGCATATGAAATCATAGATCAAACTGAACGATTTTATGTACTTAGTTATAAAATTATATGGAAATTACTCACTATTATGTTCACCAATCGCAATGACATCTTCATTTTATATAAGTTGTGTTGTAATCGTGTATAAAACT
The DNA here is from genome assembly GCA_035578135.1 of Flexamia atlantica. Classification (NCBI taxonomy): domain Eukaryota; kingdom Metazoa; phylum Arthropoda; class Insecta; order Hemiptera; family Cicadellidae; genus Flexamia; species Flexamia atlantica. The sequence goes on along the minus strand of JAQJVK010000006.1, from coordinate 19,461,953 downwards.
GTCATATAATTTATTGCGTTTCATTTTATCGAATATTAATTAGACTGAATAATTGGGTATGGGAAAAGGGAACTGATTCCTAGGAATTCATGAACTATAAACTTTATTTAAATAAACCAAGTCATTAAATATATAAAAGAACAATGATTTCTTTTAATATATAAAGAGTTTTAATTTTCTTTTTAAGCCTAGACACCTTGTATATAATTACTTACTGAATTGCAGTATAATGCAGCCTACGGTGTCAGTAAATTTTTCCCGTGGAACCGGTTTCAAGTCAATGACGACTCATCTTCAGCCACTAAAACTTGGTATTTCACACTTCTGTGGTCGTCAAATTTCAATGGGTGCGGATCGCGCGAGAGGTGTACACACGTTTTTAGAAAAAAAAAAAAAAAAAAAAAAAAAAAAAAAAGAGTAGATCTACAAATTTCAATGGGTGCGGATCGCGCGAGAGGTGTACACACGTTTTTAGTATCGATGTTTTTTATGTTAATTTTAGTGTATGTATTGTTTCTGACTGTTCAGTGTAAAATGTGCTTTATGTTTGAAATTTTGACGACCACAGAAGTGTGAAATACCAAGTTTTAGTGGCTGAAGATGAGTCGTCATTGACTTGAAACCGGTTCCACGGGAAAAATTTACTGACACCGTAGGCTGCATTATACTGCAATTCAGTAAGTAATTATATAAAGAGAGTTAGATTTACATACGGCGATTCAAATTTCCAATATTGAATGTATAATTTGATGGACTTAGTAAAATCATAATTATTTATATTATGAAGAGTCAAAAGTTGATATTGTAATATAAAGAGTAATTAAAGAACAGAAATACTAGATATTTTGAATGTTTACTTTGTTAAAAAAACTGAAACTTCAAGGGTATAAAAACAACAAACAACGGCATTGCCGCTCTGCATACACAAGCAGGGCGCAGCTGCACGTGTATTTACTGCATCAGAAACTATTTTCATATTTGCGACATCGACTGGCGCTGTTGTGCCGCAGTCTAGACGCCGTCGCTCGCGTCCTTTTATATTTGTTGTCGATGGCTGTGTTTGCCGATGGAGCTCCAGTTAATATCGTTCGGGGTCGGGGAAACAAATTTAAATAAGTGAAGTAGAAATGTGAAGCAACTCGCGCAAGGGCAATAATCGTGTTTGAGGGTCGAAGACACGGGGAGAGCCCCCTGGGACTACCTCCCCCATCGTGTAGGCTGTGTAAGTGTATAGTTGTGCACATACCGTCAGGGACCAGTCGACTTGGCAATGCGATATAGATTATTTTACGGCAAGAAGCTATTAAAACGGGATAACGGTAAGGATAACGTTAATATAATTTTCAGAAGTTTTTTTTACATAAGTCCCCAATAAAAATTTAATAAAATAAAAAAAATTAACTTTTATTTTTACAAATAATTTTTTTTGTAATTCAACTTGCCGATCACGTCCAAACAGTTACAAACAGGAGACATTCCAGCACTATCTATAAATTTTTAGAAAGGCAAATCCAAAATAAAAGTTGTCTTTATTTTTCTATGAACAATCTAATGCTAAGTTTGTAAATATTGTAAATTAATATTAATCAGATAAATAAACTACGATTGGAAACATTATATATAAAAATGTCAATAAAATTCCAACTATTTTAACATTTATAATCTAGAATGGACTTTAATTACCTATTTAACACTTCGCCTATTCCTTTACTTATAGTTATCTTTTTTTAAGTCTACATGACCAGGCCAGTCAATTTAAACATAAAATAAGGCAAATCTCGCAAGCGCGCATCATATATTTTTTGTCAGCATCCCTAAGATGTATTTAAATCCAAGTTGGCAATATTGAAAACCCTGTGCTTTTCCCGCAATACTAAAAGAACCGCAAAATTTAGGATTTTTTCATCGTTTTTTTCAACCATCCATAAGGAACCAATGTTACTTAACCTAAACTATTTATGAAGCTAAAGTAGAGAAAACTTTCAACAATTTGACAGCAATTTCAGTTCTCTAAGTTAAGTGGTTGCGGAGATATATCTAGTCAAATGTAGGCAATTTTCATACAAACTGTGAAAACTCAACGGGAGGGCCATTTTCCAGGGCTTGTAAAGGCTAAACTAATAGTTATGGAGAAAATACTTAAATCACCTACTTATTTTAATTTAAATTATCTTTAACTTGATACTAACTTGAAGCCTGTAGGCCAAATACTTTTCCTAAAGTGGTAAAAAGTATTTGAAATAAACTTTACAACAAATAATAAAAAATCCTTCAATTATTAATTAAGTAGAAATTTTAAATCGCTGTCATTACGTTCGGAATAAATCTTTTCGAACGGTTTGCGGCATTGTATTCTACTCATCAAGTCCTTTTATTTGATGTACATCTCAACCCATGCTTATTTTAAAGATTTTCTCCTTACTCCTTGTCCCTCTGGAGGAGCGGAAAATAGATAATTGCTTAAAAAGGTAGAGTTTTATGTTAAATATCAAGATAAATAGTTATCTTACAGACTCTATGTTGGTTAAGAAAACATTAAACCATCCCTGGACTTTTTTAATCCGTCTGTATAATACTTTGAAGCATAATATGCATGAAAATTGCCTATCTTTAACTAGCTTTATCTCCACAACCGCTAATCATAGAGAACTCGAATTGGTGTAGCAATTTTTATCTACAATAAATGAATTGGTTTCAGTAAAATTCTTCTTTAAAGGCAATTTCTTATAGGGGATTTACACAAGATTTTCAGAATGTCAAATTTGGATTTTAATAAACACGATGCTAAAAAGTATTTAAAAATCCAAAAATGATGCCCGTTTGCGAGGTTTGATTTTTAAATTGACTGGCGTATACTTTCAAACAAAGTTTATTAATCTAAACGCACTTTAATAATAATATAGGAAAAGAAATTAAAAGCTCAAAACAAAAGTCAAAATTATAAAAACATTCGAGGTGCGACGCAGACTGATTTACTGCCAAGTCGTGGAATGTGATACCAGCATTAAGTGTAATTACGGAGAATTATAATCAATTAGGGCTCCATCGGCAGTGAATTACGCCCAGTTAATTTAAGTAATTGGCTTAACATGACATAGTGGGAACGGTTTCCTATAATAGACGCGATAACTACAAAAAAACTGAAGCTCATGGTTAAAACCAACGGGATGTTCCCAAAATTAAATTAACATAACATGAAAACACGTGTAAACTGCACCCCTCTCTTTGGCTGGCGCTATTACCATTTGTTCGTTTGCATTTACATTTCATTCTTGGCAACATTTGAGAAAATAGTTTTTTGAACCGGGTATGGCAAGCTAAGAAATAGCAGCAAAATTAATCTAAAAAAGCCCTTTAAGATTAAGATATGAATGGCTTAGTTTATAAGCAGAAACAAAGGGGGGTTTTCGTCCATCCATGGAATATGTTGGCCTAAATAGGCTTTAATATTGTTAAAATTAACCATGTTATTTATGTGTTAGGTTAGCTGTTGACTTAATTAAAATATAATAATGATGATGTTGCTGATGAATGGATTATGATTATATTGATTAAACTTCGTCATTAAAGCAATCCAATTTTATTATTTGTAGAAAATATTGTTCCGCATTTTTGTCAAGGAATATGAAAACTGGATTGCTTTATGACGATATTTTATTGATTCACATACAATTCCTTCCAGGTATGTAGAATTTCAAATGTTTTTTTAGTTAAAGCTTCTAAGCAAATCCTTCCATAAACTTCTGAAGATTTGAAAACTTTTGTCAAAAGTATCTGATACAAATATAAGTTAATTTATTAAGTTTATTCAAAATAAGAAAGGAGGTCATAGCTGTATGAGACAGGCAGAAAACTTACTACACAGCGCACAATGCAGACTGTTATTAACATAAATAGGGCATTGCGAAGTCGGAACTTGAGAACTATAAGAGTCATCTGGGACAAGACAGTCTGGCACTTATATTCATCAACACTGTAACTGCTGTCTGCATATACAGCGCGATGCAACAAATGAACATCATGACAAAACTTTCATCACGTTTTGGATATGAAATATTACGAGGATTATTGCGGTACATTCCACCCTCAGGAAACTTTAGCTATTGTGTTTTCAATAAAAAGTGGGGAACGAGAAAACCTTAGCATAAATTGGCGAAGTAGCAATCAATGGTCATGAGGCGGAACCGGCGGCAGCCATTCCCAAGCGAAGCTCCTTATCAATTATTTATCGTGCCGTAATGGCCCGGGCAATACAAACACTCCGATCTGATTCTTACAGCCAAACAAAAACACTTCCTAATTCAGCTTACTTTGTTGAAATTAAGTTTCGATACCTCTTTTTCTTCAAATAAAGCTACAAAAGTCACAAGAAACAAAATGTATTTTCATTAATGTGTTTGTTTTTAAAATGAATGCTAATAATAAATACAATGTAGCTACTACTTGGATATTGCTTTACTGTTATGTAAGCATTATATGAACTGTATTCAATAATAATTTAATTTGATTATTATGAACAAGGGAAAAAACTGCTTCCAGCATACACGTGTGGTGTTTCCCGTTTTCGGATAATGACCATGCTTAGAGACCTTTGCCGTAAGCGCCCTAAATCATTAAAAATGGCGGAGCTCCATCATCACCTACCCTTTGTGACAAAGAGGAGAGGATCAATTACAGGATCCCCTCTGAAAGAATGTCCTTTGAGAAGGTCGCCGGCGGACGCGGCTCGCCGATCGTCCTCTGGGGGGTGCTCACGTCCGCGCCGCGCCGCGCCGGCAGGGTGTGATAAGGAGGTGTCGGAACGTTGATTCACGAGAGGGAGGGACGTCCTCCGTGTCGACGGTGATTATTAACATGTGCTCAGAATCCGTCCCTATGGTTAGTTTTAAATAAGACTAAGTCGTAAATGGAAAAATAAAAGATTGTGGAATGAAAAAAGTGTATGTATGTTAAGACATAAGAGCTATATTGCTTCTAATGATTGCTTCAGTAATTGTTAAAAATTGAGTAGCCTTTCAATAGCCAAAGACCAGCTCCACATAACTTTTCATTTGAAGAGATATAATTATAAATTCCTTATGGTCTCTGGGGCGCCCTTAAACTAACACCGCGGTTTTTAGGTGTACCGGTGAGATTTTTCCTCGTTACAAGGCTGCCTAATAATAAGCAATCGCACAAAATTGAAACATTCTAATTTAAGCTCCTGGAATAACTTTTTTGACGTTTAACCTAGAAACATTAAACATGAAATAAGCAATGTGGTGAAAGTAATATATGAAAACCGCAGTACAAGCCACGAAGTTGGGGGTTTGGTTACCGAAACATTACACCTACAACTGTGTAGTACATGGCTCTACACGAATTTCCTTTACAAAAAGTATCCATACAGACGGGGAGGTTCAATGTAAGTTTTTATCCTGATAGGATTACAAGTCAGTAAGAAGAAAAACAAATAGATCCGACAATATGTCTTGATTAATTTCGTCAAAGCAAAAACAAGCCAATAAAAGGATTCGCACTGCATGAAGCGGGGTTGCATTTAACCCATTGCTAATCCGTGCATGGAGGGGTTCATGAATTGTAAGTAAACAAGGCCTCTTCCCAGCAAATTAAAACAGAATTACCCTTCCCCCAACTATAGACACCCGGTGTTTACAGCGCTGAGTCATGTACCATGTACGTGCGGCGTATGAAAATATGGACATTGTTTACAATCAATCAGGGGGAGGTTAAAATCCCATTAGGCCAGGATCAGCTGTGTGACTCATAGTAGCGGAGATTTCCGTCCGGTCCGCTAGGCGGCGCTTGTGAACCCTGCCTACACACTATATCACTAAATGCTATGTGATAACTATTTAACGTATAGACAAAGCTCTGGTTCAAATTTAAACTTGATAGGGTTCGTTTTAAAATGTTCATTGTATTAGAGTTAGACAATACAGTAGCTGATTAAGGTGGTTTATATTAATAATAAAAACAGATTTTTAAGAATTTATAGGGGGTCTTTTTTTAGTATGTTCTTTTAGAATGTCATCAGATGAGATAAATATTGCATGATTAATGAATCTGGAAATATTATATCACAATATTTTTTGCTTAGACAATTACACAGATTTAATTTGTATAGTCTCATTAAAATATAGGGAGTTATAGCACTAATGTATGCACAATTAATTACTACTTTGAATCATTTAATGGAATTCCCAACTTTTCGATTTGTCAACATTTATAGTATAATTGTGAATTGTAGTGTGTGTTTTATTATCATAAGTTGTAGTATCATTTGTGACCACCAAAATCTTTCGAACGATATTACCGAGTGTGCAAATCAAAATATATTGTGTAAGTAATCGGGTGTTAAGGCTTTTTTTTAATAGAAAGAATATCGAACCTAATACTCTACATGATCTGAAGTTAAAAACCAACTACATGTATAAGACAAAACAATGCAAGTAATAATGGTTGCTAGAAAAGTAGCCACCAGTCGTAAACAAAATAAAACAAATCGTAGCAAACACAAACAACGGTTTCCTCCCGTCGGCAATCAGACGAAATCAATTGAACGATCCGCAATTGTGCCATTCCGTATTCAACGAGCATCGTGGCTTTCATTAGGCGTGTTGTGACTGTCTATGCGAATTTTACACGTACATCGTACACACAGCACTTTCGATATCCGCAGCACAAAGTGTGGTAAGTTTCACGATTTAAATATGAAATAATGTTCGTTTTTCCTGTCCGTTTTTGTCCTGAAACATAGCACACTTTTTCAGTTAGTTTTTTAATAATTCCATCTGTGTTCGTCTACTATAAGGATAGCAATAATCTTAGAGAGTTATATTTTTTTACTATTCGTCCATATTCATGCTTTCATTGTTGGTTAGTCTTTAATGAAAAGTAATTAATAAAGTATTATGTTAGCGGTGTTTTCCTTATTCGAGTAAATTGTTTTATAAGCTTACCGAAAAATGCTTAATGCTTTGTATTCAATTATCTAAAGTACAAGTTGATTATAAGGTTCTACATACTTTTTTAACTAGCGCCATTTAAATTCTTAATTGCCTAATTTCTTAGTAATATTGAATGCAAATAAGACGTACTTAAAAATATAGGTATGTGTAAATGTGCTCTAGTTATAACATGATTTGACATTTTGTACAGCCTAAATATTTAACAACTTTACTAAAAATCCACAAACATTGTAAGTTTTAAAAAAATTAAAAACTAATTATTGACAAATCAATTTTCTGCTAATCAACTATTAACAAATTTTAATGGTTGCTTATTACATTGCTTACATGCGTTGGGCCTTTATAAAGGGTAGATGTATTAATAACATATTACTTAACGACCCATAAAAGAAGTTAACATTTAGAAGAACGTGAGCCGCTCTATTGTCCTCCTGCATGACACAAAAAGTCTCAGAACATTTTCCTAGTAACACTTTTTTAAGAACTAACAATACCTGGAGAAAGCGAGTTTGAAAAGAACAATAAGTGGGAGTGAAAGGGCGGGCGGACAGCGGAAGGGAGAGCGTGCATTTCTTATGGCGGAGTCTGAAAGGGTTGGCGACGGGGTATTTATTGGGCGGTGAGTTGTTGCATCGTGTCGCCGGCGGCGGTCTAGTGATCTGCCACCTACGCCACCTGAGCGAATGAATATATGAAAACAATTAAAAAATCTTAAGTTTCTCATACATTATTAATCTATTCCTTCTATTAATCTATTCCTCCTAAAAACCAAAGGTAACTCATTTTCTAGGACAATACAATTTTAATTTATAATATCGATATTACATGAACAAAATTTCTGATCCTACGCTAGTAGTAACATTGCGATATCGTGCTTCTTGCTATGCTGCAGATAAAATAAATATGTAAAATAAACATTAAGGAATAATAAATAAACTTATTGTGTGCATATTTTTTTAGTTGTTCAACTACCTACCCCATAACTGTGCATAACTCGCCAAATGTCGACGTTCAAATAAGGAAACAACTAAGCCTAACCATTAAAAGTATAATTTGATAAGAACTCGGCCCGGAGCAGCTGTACCGATGTGTCGTAGTCGCAGGCGAGGAGGGCCCGCAGACATACGATCCTTATTGTGCGGCTTCCTGCGTCTGCCTCCGCCACGGGGCCTGACCAGCAGCGAGGGGACGTGATTGGACAACAATGTCAGCAATTACTACAAGTATTTTGTTGTATCTAATTAAAAAATAACGGGTGGTGATGTTTACTCGTGTTGCATATCGTTCAATTCTAACTGCCAGTCTCAGAAAACAGTTTTCGTTATACAGCTACGAAAACGGCAGTCATCCATTACATGTGTTGCGGGCCTAAAGAAGCTCTTTTTCACCCAAGGGAGAAAAAGAATCAGCTGATTTCGAGGTCGTCAGTTGTTTGTTTATGGTGTAATAAACTGCAAACGTGTGTACGTCAGTGTCGATGGTGAGCTATCGATTGTATCGAGAGTGGTTATCGGTATTTATTATCAATTGTAATTCATTAATGCATTGTTGTAAGTTTAATACATTTGTGAAACTCGCTCATTTCACCAATCGATAGTTCAATGCGTTCGATGCATCTATAGTTGTTCATTGTTGTCAGTCTAACCTAACTCGAATGAAACCTGAAACAGACAATCAGCTGATTGATTTAAATTTTAGGAACAAGATGAAAGTCGCTTTGGCAGCTATCTTTAAAGGTAATATTTCGGTTTTCTTAAATATTTAGCCTGTTGTATTGAGCGGTAAGACGAAAAATATAGTTCATCACACGGGCCTAAAGCTGCTTTTCGTTACTCGGTCATTTTTCGGGCTTACAACCTCGGTCGTAAAACTTGACCTCAGACGAAAAGCTTCATTTTAGGCCCTCGCAATGAAGTATAGGCTACTATTGTTAGTCGTAATCTTTACCCAGAATGACGCATTTGCACAGCTTACTAACGTAACGTGTAGGCGATCTGGTATGGGATCCATGTCGATCCGAATACTACGAACTGAGTTACACAGCTATGTGATTCTTGAATCAGATCAAAAGTATTCATACGTATAAAATTGTACTTTGCAACAAGAAGTAGTATTGCTCAATCAGAAATTGTCCTCGCGACCACGGCGCAGCGGCAGCAGCACTGTCGGGCCCTAATCGCTGAATGATGAGCGTCAGCGCACCGCAACAAATGACTGGCGATATTTCCACCCGCCAAATGACAAGTCTTTTTTCATTCACGCAGCAAAAACAGTAATAAAGGAGGGAATGGGGGTCAGAGAACGAGCGATTGAGGCTGTGTTTCCGCTCAGAGTCATCGCGGCTTCGATTGTGAGTTGGGTTCGGAGTTCTGCCTTCTTCTGCTACTATTGCTGAGTACAAATGTAAACGATACATATAACAACTTCCAACTAAATACGATTTTACAATATACTGCAAAGTAATTTATATCTAACAACCGAATATCAGCCAATACATTTTCATGAACGCCATTAATGCAGCTAGGCAGCTTATAACACCTGGACTAAATAGAATGTTAATTAAAATAAATGCAAGCAAAACTATCAAGCTCTCAGTTATTTTATCGCTTGTCTCGCCAGATTGATTTTATTACGCTATTCGTTTACTTATTTACTACTGCAGACAGGTCGAATTGCTTTTCAGATTTTACTACCGTCATCTAGTGTTACATGAAGCGAATAATATAAGTAAGTTAAAAGAAAACAAACATATAAAGGAAAACAACTTACCCCTGACACAAGATCTTCTCTTCGAAACTTGCGTTTGGAACATGCGTATTAATAAATAGTAACAGTTTAAACTCTTGATTAGAAAATAATCAGTTGTTTGTCTTAGATGAAATGTGTGTAAAATTCTTTTAGAATTGTAGCTCTACTGTATGGGTAAATAAAGTTTTTTACCCATCTGGTTTTCTTACTTATTATTATCTTTTTTTTAATTCACTGGTAGTGATGGTGAGTTATTGTTTTCTGGACATTCTACATAATAATTTTTCCACGAAGTGCCAAAGGAAGAACAGCACATAATTGATCTAACACATATAAATACATTCCTTTTAGAGAATTTCCCGTATATGGTAGAAGCTATTACCGTAGGTAAATGCTCATGATAATTTCCCTAGCGTTATTAAAATGGTAGTGTCAAAAATGTTTGAACATTGAAACACTGAACAGTTTCAATCGTCATTGAATAACAAGAGAAGGACAAGGCGTGACGTCGTTGATGATGTCGACATGTTTCATTCTGAGATCCTTATTAATACTTGAAACCACTCAAAAGTAATGGAACTTATGAAATTAAGGAAAATCATTTAAATGCAAAATGTAAGACCTAAACTTAAAACCAAAATAACTTTTCGTTTCAGGACCCCCAGAAGCATAAAACACCACTCGTTCGGATTGTTTTGTAAATATATATATATCCATATATTGTATATTATTTTCATGATTAGAAAAAACTTCAGTGCCGTTTCAAATTTCATATTTATTCTGACACGTGTATCGGCATGATAGCAGCCATGATCACAGTGTTCCCTTTATATAAACCAACCCGATCGGACTACCGGAAGGAGGGATCGAGAGGGGCAAACAACCCAAAAATGTTTTTTGAGTTTTTGTGAATATAAAAATACAAATAATCATACCTTTGCTTGCACCATTGAATTGAACTAAGAAACAAACAATTTAGTTTTCGAATCATTGCTCTATGCCCATTGGTTACTGAGATATTGAGAGATGTAAACACAGAAACACAGTGAACTTATGTTATTCTTATGGGAAATAAGTAAAATTCTTTAACTTGTTCATACCTCAACATGTCATCAAAACTTGTTCTTTTTACTTTATCTAGTTTCAATCTAATTTAAATTAGCCTGAAATCCCCAATTTTTTTCATTTGTGTGTCAGTCAACATGCATTCTCAATCTCCATGTAATCCTTATGAGGAATTAAAAAAACCATATTCCTTACTCCTTAACATACATTTATAAAACTCGGCATATGGCTCCCTATAGCTCAGATCTATGGGGTATTTATTTAAAACCACCCAATTTTTACACACATGTAGCAGCAAACCTGCATCCTCATTACTCATATAACTCTCATAAGGGAAACAAATAAAATACAATATATAGCTCATATTGTGTGAAATATGATTCTAAACATTCAAAATTCGCTGAGTATGCAGGTCTGCTACAATGGGGGTATTATTAACTCGCGTGGGGAAAATAAATGGAAAGTAAAGAGGCTGTTTCTTTTATAAATTATACGCAATAGTGTATATCATTTTTTTTAATGTCGGTTTACATGATGTAAAACCGCAAAAAAGTATGGTACGGGCTATAATCAAATTGTTAGATTACAACTAAACATACCGTGTAATAAAAGAACATGCTGCTTTATCTTGAATGTATTATGGGAGAATGTTTGGGAATCAGGCTCACAGCCAGACGAGTTCCTACATCTTACCAATGATAATTCCAAGCATAAATGATTTTGACGTTCCTCAAAGAGAGTTCCCAAATTATGTAGTATGAATCTATGCATTGAAGTGCACTAAGTGCCCTAAGTAACGATATTAAGTGACAAAATCAGTAATATTTGTACACATACATTTTTTCGTATAGCCTACCATGGCTATCATTAAAGTGTCAATGTTCTTGGACAAAGAACATCGCCTTTAAACTTGTCTAGTGAAATATGAGTTAAAGTACATAAATAACGTAAACATTTCATGTAGGTGCTATTTACCTCTTAGTTTAGATCCTTTTAGCCTAAAAACAATAAAACCCGTCAAAAGAATATGTCAGCACCTTAGTCTTCGTCACTAAGGCTTGAATAGGTTTCCGAAAGCTATTTGCTTGTAAAAACATTCAATTCGTGTGACACGAATGTGCCCAAGTAGGAATAAAATCAACAGGGAGTGGGAAGAGAACAGGGTGCGAAATTGAATAATCCTCTTTCTACGAGGCACAGCTGATTGAATTCATTATTTTTACGACTTCTCTGCGGGGGCTTGGGACTGGCGGAGCTTGTCACTCGCTCACTCACTCACTCACTCACTCACTCACTCACTCATTCACTCACTCAGCGCGACTAGCATCTCACTGCAGTATACATCATGCATGAGGCTCGTCAATTTAACTACTTACAGCTTAAACACCGCTCGATTTCTAGACAGGTAATCTTTTAAAAGATTAACAGCTTCAACGGCTTTATTGCTGCTTTACTCTCTTCCTGATCTGATTGGATTTGTTTTATCTCTCGATTTATTTGAATTGTACAAGGAAAAGCAGTAAACTATGGTTTTATGTTTAAGTATGAATATATTGCACCTGTTTCAATTTAGGTAATTTATTTCAATAAAGATGATAAATTAATTTTAAAAAATATCGTAGGTAATACAGAAGTCCCATTAGATACCCAACTGATTATACAATCCGGAGAAAGTTAATGGATGATTAGAATCCAGAAAAGTCGAATGGCGAATATGGGTTCAAGTTTTAACATTCACGTGGTTTTATCAAATCATCGCACAAGATCGATGTGGCGGTCTTTAGATTTAAAAGCGAGCTATTCATCAATACACTATCCATTAAATCGCCGAATATATTTACAATAATTTTATTCCATTGGTTGGCAAGTGTCACAGGACATGGGCAAGGCAGGTAAGGTAGCGGGTGGCAGAGAGTACAAGATGTGTTTAATTGGAGCGGGAACGACGGATGTGACGATAGCATCGCGACACTACGTTCTCATTAAGTCCATATGTGAACAATTCGACATTACAAACATTTTAATGAGCTTTTCCAGCGGCAGAAGCGTTCCATCAGAGCAATCAGATGTCGGTCTGCACGCAATATACGGGGCGCTGCATGACCTCTTCCACCTTTCACTCGGAGATTCATGGCCCATGAGAAGCTCAGTGATAAACAGCTTTTGTGTTTGCACGAGAGGGTCATAAGCTATTAATAGACCTAAGGATGGTAAAAATTGATAAATTTTATAAAAATGCAACACTCCTGTACATATAATCAAGGCTTCGTATTGTTCAACATTATTATTCCCTATTGGTGCCATGATTTATGATTTGCTCATAACGCTCTTATTTCGTCGTATTAAAACAAATTTCTTTGACATGTTGCGAATGAAAACCAAACAATCTGGCAAAGATTAGTTCTTTTATTGAAGCGATCGTCTAAGGTCTATATTTATTTTATTTGCTGATATTAAATACCCCCGTTGCAGCAGACCTGCATACTCAGCGAATTTCAAGTGCAAAACAACATATTTCGATCCAACATAGCGAGATTTGACATGTTTTTGTAAGCTCCATAAGAATGACATGGGGAATGAGTATGGAGGTTGCTGCTACAGGGTGGTTTTAATTCTCTATTTAGTAGATCTGAACTAGAAGAAGCCATTTACCAAGTTTTATCAAGATATGTTGAGAAATAAGCGAGATATAGAATTTTACTTATTTCCCATAAGGTTAACATTGGGACAACGTACTGCGTTTACCACTTTCAATATCTCGGCAACCAATGGACATAGAGCCATGATTCAAAATACTAAATTGTTTGTTTTTTTTGGGCTGAATTCAATGGTGCCAATAAAATTTTGAAAAATTTTATTTTTCTATGTAAAAATCTCAAAAAACCCATTTTTGGGGGGGTTTACCCCCCTTTACCCCCCCTTCCGGTGGTCCGATCGGGCTGGTTTACGAACTCGTCCGAATAATTACTACTTTACACGTCTATGCCAAATTTCATTCCGATTGGACCATTTTTGCGCAAGTTATCGTGCTTAAAGACACACACACACACACACACATATATATATATATATATATATATATATATTTATGAAAGTGAACGAATGGTGTTTTTGGCATCTGAGGACCTCAAAAAGAAAAGTTATGATGGTTTTAGGCTTAGGTCTTACCATGAGACCTACGGTAACAGCTTCTTCCCTATAGGGGAAATTCGCTAAAATTAGTCATATTAAAAATGTTCATTAAGAATTTAAGAAATTTGACATGTATTTCAATTGCAGGTCCTGTAATTATGTGTGTACGCTAATAAAAAATTTACGGTATGTAATTTAAATTCACTCAGTTGTCCTAATAATGCAATTGTTGATGTACCTTGTAAAATATCAGCGATTTCAGGATGTTTTAAGAAGCCGGTGTGGTCAAGCAGCCACCGGCCACTGCTGTCGGTACACAACACTTCCTTCCCTTGGTACAGTAATTATGCCCATCATAGCGGCACCTGCCAACGGTAAGGTGTGGTTTGCACGCCGCCTGCCTCCCTCCGCAGATACTCAAAACTAAACGGCTCTACAGAAGTTTAAATACCTAGCATAAAAAGCAAAATGGTAGTTGCACATACCATTAAGCATTCCCTAAATTTCACAAAAGATGACATATATGTGTTCTCTTTTTTATCCTGTTTATTTTTTTGTTTCAAGAAGTCTGAAGTAATATTATTTTTAGATTAAGTTTGCTTCATACTAGTTTTCCCCTATATTTTTTTTCCTACAGATCAGTTTTCATAGAATTCTCGCGGGTGTATAAACTTGTTGTCATTAGTCTTTTGTTTGTGCGGTAAATTCTGCATAAACGAATAGTTTATCAATTTTGATGAGTAAAACAAACCATATCGGTCACATTCAAAGAGAAGTAAGTGGCGAAGGGGAGGAAAGAGCGTGGTATAATTGAGCAGTGCTGACCTCTTGTGTGCAGTAACTGTAACGTCGTTACATCTATGTCTCCAACTCTCTGTGCCGCTAATGAAATTGTACAAATGTCACTGCCTCAGACCGAAGCTGTGGTCAAGCACTCCTGCTTCCAGTCAAACATTATCCATTCTTTCATATTAGTTTATTTTATAATCTTAATCTCCTTAACCTTTTTTAATGTTCACTTTCGTTGCCCCTAATATTTGAGCTACTTTTTATAAAAACACTCGCATGTATGGTTTTGATCTAAAATATATCTTATACAAAACGATACTCGAAAACTTATACAAAACGATACTCGAAAACTTATACAAAACTTAAACCACTTAAACTTATACCGTATTCCTTATATCGACAAAAAAAATTGCTAGAAGAAAAAATTTTCCGGAATGGTTTTGATAGTATGTGATTCCCTTGGATAAACCGAAACAACGTAGAACAAACTAGTTACAATTATCGTCAGGCTCCAAATCACTAACTCCCTCCCACAACTACTCATTGTGGAACAATAACAGTGAATCAAAAAGAAATTGAATTAAATTACAACAGTCGGCTGCGGTTAGTTGATCTACAAACCCATATCATTTGTTCTAGTAATTACAGAGGGTTACAAATTATAAAGAGAAATGTCCGTTCGACACGGGGAGTAACTGGCTCGTCACATGTGGAAGTGCGGCCATGCCTCATCCCCGACGCCGACGTCGATAAATAACCGATACAGGTAAACCAGTGAAAGGCTACATCCTCCCCGTCGATTACACTAATGAAAGAGAAAGTCTAATCGTATAATTATCAAAACTCATGTAGTTTCGACCGTTCGTTTCCACGTCATATTTATTTATGGAGCGTTCGTGACTCGTTTGGCTCCGTTTCTCCGGCAACAGTTTGTGAAATAGTGATAAACGCGTTGATAACAGCCCGGGACCACAATATGTTGGCTTTTCATAATTAATAACATTACGAAGTCGCTGTGATTAAAAGCCAGCGGTAATGGGAGGTCGCTGTTCGAACCGAGTCGGCTTATTTATGGTCCGACTGAAGGTTAAGACGCGTGTGTACGCTGAGGGGGGCTTACGTGTAATTAAATTCATAAATCCTTACTTTAATCACATCATTTTCCATGGTGTTGTTGTTTCCAATATACTGCCGGATAATAGGTGAATGGAATCGTGTTGGTTGGTAATGTTCAATTCAACCTTGAATGGGTATGTTTCCAGTAATGTTTTAGAATATCGTTGATGTATCCATTCAATTAGATCGTAATAAATAAACAAGTCAGGCTTCGGTATTAGACACAGAATTCATATATGTGTATACACATGATTAAACAAGTACCAAATTGAATAAATACTTTTAAGTGAAATTTTCTTTTATTGAATTTTCTTCTATTAACTGAAATACTTAATATTAACATTAGAAACATATGATCTCTATTCCTACTGTAAGGGTTACTACTAATCAGACCTTTCCCAGTATGTAAATGAAGTTTTTTAGTGCTGTAACTGAAGTACTTCATGAAAAGGTAAACGCCGACAAAGAAGTGATATTTGAGTATCTTTGAGATCCGCCAGGTAATTCCTATTCATGGACAGAGGAACAGATAAATACAGTCATCAATGGGCCCTTGCATGCGGGATGAGCCCTGTCATTACAGGTGTTGGATCTTCCACTTGTACACAGGGCGGCGGCGGCGGAGGTCGGGGCGGCAGGTGCGCCGCCCTCGCCACGAGGACGAGGAAACAAAGCCATTTTGCTGCCGACTGTACTTTTATGAACAGACCGAATAATATTCCACACTTTTATTGAGGCCCTCTTAAGAACTTTTCAGTCGCTTTGAATAAAAGATTAGAGGAGAGGGAAACAATTGAATTAATACTCACAATGAGCGGAGGCTCGGGGCCTCGTTGTGCCCGATCACTCCACTGCGATCCCTCCACTTCAGCCGCCGCCGCCGCGCCGAGGGTATTGATGGAGTATTCCCGGCCAGTTATTAATTTATAATTAGAATTTTCTTTTAGAAACTAAACCACAGGTCTTAATAGTTTACTTGTAAAATAACCATTCGTTCTTTTAGAGCTAAAAATGGTTAATAGAGAAACTAAAATACGCAATGGTAAGAACCACTTATATAGTTCGTATATAAAAATTAAACTGCGTTTATAGAAAACCGCATAAAGGAGTTTACATACGTAAGCCGTGAAACGTGTAACCCATTGAAACCTCAAAAATCTGACCCAAAAATATGAGATAAATAAAATTTCTCAATATTATTTCTAGTAAGAGTAAATTATTAATTCTATGGAAATACTATTTTTTTGGCAATAGAATATTCCTTATGAATTGGAAATTTTATTATAAAATGTGTCTATAGTAATAAACACCTCAGTGTCGATAGTATCCTAACCTTACCCAACCCGATAATGCAGCAGTTCTAAATCATATTTAAACGGCATATTTCACAGCACGGCTCACTCACAGAAGAGAGTCTGCCTCAGCGGACCGTTAGCGTGATGTGAGAGATTGCAGCACCGTTGATGCACATAGAGATATTTATATTGGTTGAACCTTTTAACCCCACACATATCACAGCCGCGGACGGTCGCCGCGGGCCGCGCTACGTGAGAACTCGACCCGCACGGACATAAATATGCGGAGTGTACTCTTGTCAACGTATTGGCGATATGTTGGTACTAGAGCGGTACACATCCCATTGTCTACAGCAAACGACCATTACTCTCCTTTACGTCCTCTTGAGTATTGCGAATACACAAGTTACGAAGATTGTTTTATTATTTTAAATCTATGGAGTCTACCATTTGAAAGTTTATCACATCAATCTGAAACTGCACCTTAAATCTTAATGTAAAATTTATTCGCAGTATCCCCTATGTGGTTATAAAAATTTGTAGATTCGGGCTGAGGTGGCCAATGGTTCTATATTCTATTTATATATTCAATCAAAAAAAGATTGATAAAAAATGCCTAATAAAACCAGAACCTCTTGAGTTTTCATGAAATTTGATTTAATGTGTAACACTGAAAAAAGGTTACATGCGTTCACTAACAAAAAACAACATTGTTACTGCTAACTTAAGAATAAAAATGCGAAGCACAATCATGTGCATTATTTAGGAAAGAGAAGGTAGTTGTATATTACACAGATTTGTTTACGGTGAAAGTTCACTGAGTAACACATTAATCTTTTCTAATTCGTGGGATAACCATGATTGGTCGTGATTCAATAAAAAGGATACAATTTATTCTAGTCAAGAAGTATGTTATTAGGGGAAAAAAACAAAAGCAGTTGATACATATACATTGATTATTTATTTTCCAAGCACAGCACAGCAGTTCACAGCCGTATACCTGGCCCGCGGGCTCCAGGGTCGAGTCGGAACGGAAGGGCAATGTCACGATCGATACCCAACCCGCTGCACGACTTCCCCAGCACAGCAGTTCACAGCCGTATACCTGGCCCGCGGGCTCCAGGGTCGAGTCGGAACGGAAGGGCAATGTCACGATCGATACCCAACCCGCTGTACGACTTCCCCAGCACAGCAGTACACAGCCGTGTACCTGGCCCGCGGGTCCAGGGTCGAGTCGGAACGGAAGGGCAATGTCACGATCGGTAACCAACCCGCTGCACGACTCCCCCAGCACAGCAGTTCACAGCCGTGTACCTGGCCCGCGGGCTCCAGGGTCGAGTCGGAACGGAAGGGCAATGTCACGATCGGTACCCAACCCGCTGCACGACTTCCCCAGCACAGCAGTACACAGCCGTGAACCTGGCCCGCGGGTCCAGGGTCGAGTCGGAACGGAAGGGCAATGCCACGATCGGTACCCAACCCGCTGTACGACTTCCCCAGCACAGCAGTACACAGCCGTGAACCTGGCCCGCGGGTCCAGGGTCGAGTCGGAACGGAAGGGCAATGCCACGATCGGTACCCAACCCGCTGTACGACTCCCCCAGCACAGCAGTACACAGCCGTGAACTTGGCCGGCGGGCTCCAGGGTCGAGTCGGAACGGAAGGGCAATGTCACGATCGATACCCAACCCGCTGTACGACTTCCCCAGCACAGCAGTACATAGCCGTGAACCTGGCCCGCGGGCTCCAGGGTCGAGTCGGAACGGAAGGGCAATGTCACGATCGATACCCAACCCGCTGTACGACTTCCCCAGCACAGCAGTACATAGCCGTGAACCTGGCCCGCGGGCTCCAGGGTCGAGTCGGAACGGAAGGGCAATGTCACGATCGGTACCCAACCCGCTGTACGACTTCCCCAGCACAGCAGTACACAGCCGTGAACCTGGCCCGCGGGTCCAGGGTCGAGTCGGAACGGAAGGGCAATGTCACGATCGGTACCCAACCCGCTGTACGACTCCCCCAGCACAGCAGTACATAGCCGTGAACCTGGCCCGCGGGCTCCAGGGTCGAGTCGCAACGGAAGGGCAATGCCACAATCGGTACCCAACCCGCTGTACGACTCCCCCAGCACAGCAGTACACAGCCGTGTACCTGGCCCGCGGGCTCCAGGGTCGAGTCGTAACGGAAGGGCAATGTCACGATCGCTACCCAACCCGCTGTACGACTTCCCCAGCTCAGCAGTTCACAGCCGTGTACCTGGCCCGCGGGCTCCAGGGTCGAGTCGTAACGGAAGGGCAATGTCACGATCGGTACCCAACCCGCTGTACGACTCCCCCAGCACAGCAGTACACAGCCGTGTACCTGGCCCGCGGGCTCCAGGGTCGAGTCGTAACGGAAGGGCAATGTCACGATCGGTACCCAACCCGCTGTACGACTCCCCCAGCACAGCAGTACACAGCCGTGTACCTGGCCCGCGGGCTCCAGGGTCGAGTCGTAACGGAAGGGCAATGTCACGATCGCTACCCAACCCGCTGTACGACTTCCCCAGCACAGCAGTTCACAGCCGTATACCTGGCCCGCGGGCTCCAGGGTCGAGTCGTAACGGAAGGGCAATGTCACGATCGGTACCCAACCCGCTGTACGACTCCCCCAGCACAGCAGTACACAGCCGTGTACCTGGCCCGCGGGCTCCAGGGTCGAGTCGTAACGGAAGGGCAATGTCACGATCGCTACCCAACCCGCTGTACGACTTCCCCAGCTCAGCAGTTCACAGCCGTGTACCTGGCCCGCGGGTCCATGGTCGAGTCGGAACGGAAGGGCAATGTCACGATCGGTACCCAACCCGCTGTACGACTCCCCCAGCACAGCAGTACACAGCCGTGTACCTGGCCCGCGGGCTCCAGGGTCGAGTCGTAACGGAAGGGCAATGTCACGATCGCTACCCAACCCGCTGTACGACTGCCCCAGCTCAGCAGTTCACAGCCGTGTACCTGGCCCGCGGGCTCCAGGGTCGAGTCGGAACGGAAGGGCAATGTCACGATCGGTACCCAACCCGCTGTACGACTTCCCCAGCACAGCAGTACATAGCCGTGTACCTGGCCCGCGGGTCCAGGGTCGAGTCGTAACGGAAGGGCAATGTCACGATCGGTACCCAACCCGCTGTACGACTTCCCCAGCACAGCAGTACATAGCCGTGAACCTGGCCCGCGGGTCCAGGGTCGAGTCGTAACGGAAGGGCAATGTCACGATCGGTACCCAACCCGCTGTACGACTTCCCCAGCACAGCAGTACATAGCCGTGAACCTGGCCCGCGGGCTCCAGGGTCGAGTCGTAACGGAAGGGCAATGTCACGATCGGTACCCAACCCGCTGTACGACTTCCCCAGCACAGCAGTACATAGCCGTGAACCTGGCCCGCGGGTCCAGGGTCGAGTCGTAACGGAAGGGCAATGTCACGATCGGTACCCAACCCGCTGTACGACTCCCCCAGCACAGCAGTACATAGCCGTGAACCTGGCCCGCGGGTTCCAGGGTCGAGTCGGAACGGAAGGGCAATGTCACGATCGGTACCCAACCCGCTGTACGACTTCCCCAGCACAGCAGTACATAGCCGTGAACCTGGCCCGCGGGTCCAGGGTCGAGTCGGAACGGAAGGGCAATGTCACGATCGGTACCCAACCCGCTGTACGACTTCCCCAGCACAGCAGTACATAGCCGTGAACCTGGCCCGCGGGTTCCAGGGTCGAGTCGGAACGGAAGGGCAATGTCACGATCGGTACCCAACCCGCTGTACGACTTCCCCAGCACAGCAGTACACAGCCGTGTACCTGGCCCGCGGGTTCCAGGGTCGAGTCGGAACGGAAGGGCAATGTCACGATCGGTACCCAACCCGCTGTACGACTTCCCCAGCACAGCAGTACATAGCCGTGAACCTGGCCCGCGGGTGCAGGGTCGAGTCGGAACGGAAGGGCAATGTCACGATCGGTACCCAACCCGCTGTACGACTTCCCCAGCACAGCAGTACATAGCCGTGAACCTGGCCCGCGGGCTCCAGGGTCGAGTCGTAACGGAAGGGCAATGTCACGATCGGTACCCAACCCGCTGTACGACTTCCCCAGCACAGCAGTACATAGCCGTGAACCTGGCCGGCGGGCTCCAGGGTCGAGTCGGAACGGAAGGGCAATGTCACGATCGGTACCCAACCCGCTGTACGACTCCCCCAGCACAGCAGTACACAGCCGTGAACCTGGCCCGCGGGTCCAGGGTCGAGTCGGAACGGAAGGGCAATGTCACGATCGATACCCAACCCGCTGTACGACTTCCCCAGCACAGCAGTACATAGCCGTGAACCTGGCCCGCGGGCTCCAGGGTCGAGTCGCAACGGAAGGGCAATGCCACAATCGGTACCCAACCCGCTGTACGACTCCCCCAGCACAGCAGTACACAGCCGTGTACCTGGCCCGCGGGCTCCAGGGTCGAGTCGTAACGGAAGGGCAATGTCACGATCGGTACCCAACCCGCTGTACGACTCCCCCAGCACAGCAGTTCACAGCCGTGTACCTGGCCCGCGGGTTCCAGGGTCGAGTAGGAACGGAAGGGCAATGTCACGATCGGTACCCAACCCGCTGTACGGCTCCCCCAGCACAGCAGTTCACAGCCGTGTACCTGGCCCGCGGGTTCCAGGGTCGAGTAGGAACGGAAGGGCAATGTCACGATCGGTACCCAACCCGCTGTACGACTCCCCCAGCACAGCAGTACACAGCCGTGTACCTGGCCCGCGGGCTCCAGGGTCGAGTCGTAACGGAAGGGCAATGTCACGATCGGTACCCAACCCGCTGTACGGCTCCCCCAGCACAGCAGTTCACAGCCGTGTACCTGGCCCGCGGGTTCCAGGGTCGAGTAGGAACGGAAGGGCAATGTCACGATCGGTACCCAACCCGCTGTACGACTCGCCCAGCACAGCAGTACACAGCCGTGAACCTGGCCCGCGGGTTCCAGGGTCGAGTCGGAACGGAAGGGCAATGTCACGATCGGTACCCAACCCGCTGTACGACTCGCCCAGCACAGCAGTTCACAGCCGTCTACCTGGCCCGCGGGTTCCAGGGTCGAGTAGGAACGGAAGGGCAATGTCACGATCGGTACCCAACCCGCTGTACGACTCCCCCAGCACAGCAGTTCACAGCCGTGTACCTGGCCCGCGGGTTCCAGGGTCGAGTAGGAACGGAAGGGCAATGTCACGATCGGTATCCAACCCGCTGTACGACTCCCCCAGCACAGCAGTACACAGCCGTGTATCTGGCCGGCGGGCTCCAGGGTCGAGTCGGAGCGGAAGGGCAATGCCACGATTGGTACCCAACCCACTGTACGACCCCCCAAGCACAGCAGTTCACAGCCGTGTACCTGGCCCGCGGGTTCCAGGGTCGAGTAGGAACGGAAGGGCAATGTCACGATCGGTATCCAACCCGCTGTACGACTCCCCCAGCACAGAAGTACACAGCCGTGTATCTGGCCGGCGGGCTCCAGGGTCGAGTCGGAGCGGAAGGGCAATGCCACGATTGGTACCCAACCCACTGTACGACCCCCCAAGCACAGCAGTTCACAGCCGTGTACCTGGCCCGCGGGTTCCAGGGTCGAGTCGGAACGGAAGGGCAATGTCACGATCGGTACCCAACCCGCTGTACGGCTCCCCCAGCACAGCAGTTCACAGCCGTGTACCTGGCCCGCGGGTTCCAGGGTCGAGTCGGAGCGGAAGGGCAATGCCACGATTGGTACCCAACCCACTGTACGACCCCCCAAGCACAGCAGTTCACAGCCGTGTACCTGGCCCGCGGGTTCCAGGGTCGAGTAGGAACGGAAGGGCAATGCCACGATCGGTATCCAACCCGCTGTACGACTCCCCCAGCACAGCAGTACACAGCCGTGTACCTGGCCCGCGGGTTCCAGGGCCGAGTCGGAACGGAAGGGCAATGTCACGATCGGTACAGTCATTCGGTCCGTTTAATCTCGGCTCGATTTGATCCAGGCGTTTCGCCTCACGACCGCGGCGGCGGCGGCGGCGGCGGCTTCCACTCTTCACCCAGATTCCGGGGAGATCGCGCCCATGGTCGTGGTGATAAGTGAGTCTACGTCCGAGTAAACTTTCCACAGAACTGCAGCTTACTTTCTTTCAGAACGTTATGACAGTTACTAGAAAGAAAAAGGATCGTGCGACTTTATTTTAAAAGTGATAGTTTGAAGCATACATAGAATTATATGTTAATAAATCTATTTTGAAGAACCATATTTGATCTGTGAACAGTAAAAGTACAAAGTGAGTTTGAGCGTTTTAAACAAATAAAGACATTACTGACCAGTTACGTTAAGTATACTGAGTGCTTAAACCGCGTTAATATAAATAGCATATTAAAACGAAAACGAAAGCTATGACAAAATTAATATTCCTTCTTTCTTAGATTGTAAACATATATTTTAGCATTAAGAATAAAAATAAATTTATATGCTCATTAATTTAAGATTTGCGAAACATTCAGGAGCACAGGCACCTCTGGAGGCGGAGGCCGCTGTCCCGCGGCCGCGGCGTCAGGTGGGGACCCTTTTATCACACGATGCGGCGTTATTCTGCACTACTGGCTATGAGGAATGGCAATTGAGCTTCGTTACTTGAAACACAAAGGCAATGGCATTTAACTTTACCATAACTTTTAAATTATATTGCCTGGTTATAAAATGCAGCGAGTTGATAGTTTTCAAATCTCCCCCAAAATTAAAAACCTAGTGATATAAGTGCATATGCATTATAGAGGGTTAGTCACCTTTCAAGGGCTCTTTTGAAAATAATTCATATATGAGCCGATCACAACACTTCAGTGCAATAACTGAAGTTAGGACTGAGTTCGAATAACGTAATGGGTTATGGAAAATAGGTTATACAATTATATACTGTAGAACTTGTTTTTCTTTAAATAATTATGCAACTGTGTAATGGTAGCAAATATTGCATACACATAGAGTGTGTTAAAAAAGTCCGTCCCCCCTCATTAATTATTTTGTTTGTTAAGACAAACAATTAACCTTTGGGGAATTATAACTCAGCCCAAATTATGTTTTGACGTTACCAAAAGTTTTGAGTGTCCCCCAAAAATGGGGGATTTTGGGGACAACTCAAAGTTTTAAAATGCAAACCCCTTTTGAGTGACCCCTTATTCTAACGTGTTTCTATCCAAACTGAGCTTGTCAAAGTTTTGAATACCTCCTTGAAACCTGGCGTCTAAGACGTTTTTAGTTTTAAATCACCTTTGGTTACTTAAAAATGAAACAACCCTAGGAAAAATAATATTAAATGAAAAAGTGGTCTCTCTTAGTGATATTTAAAATTTTGAGTGTCCCCTAAAAATGGGGGTTTTTGGGGGCAACTCAAAATTTTAAATATCACCAAAAGAGACCACTTTTTCATTGAATAACATTTTTCCCAGGGTTGTTTCA
Organism: Flexamia atlantica; assembly: GCA_035578135.1. NCBI lineage: Eukaryota > Metazoa > Arthropoda > Insecta > Hemiptera > Cicadellidae > Flexamia > Flexamia atlantica. The sequence continues at coordinate 19,437,356 of JAQJVK010000006.1, read as the reverse complement.
TTTTTAAGTCACCAAAGGTGTATTAAAACTCCAAACGTCATAGACCAGGTTTCAAGGATGTGTTATATTCAAAACTTTGACAAGCTGTCAATTTGGATAGAAACACGTTAGAGACCTCCAACTTTCACCATTCACCTACGTTCTGAAAGCTCTTTAAAATGAGGGGTCACTCAAAAGGGGTTTGCATTTGAAAACTTTGAGTTGTCCCCGAAATTCCCCATTTTTGGGGGACACTCAAAACTTTTGGTAATGTCAAAAAATAATTTGGGTTTAGTTAGTACCATTCCCCAAAGGTTAATTGTTTGTCTTAACAAACAAAAAAAATAAGGAGGGGAGGAACGGGCTTTTTTACACACTGTAGATTTCAAGTACGCTTAAAGTTTTCCATATCAATTTGTTTAAAACCTATAGTATAAAAACCCACTGGGTTGATAATCAAATCCTACAGCCTACAACCATTGTGCCCGCCATTCCTACAGTTATTCAACAACTGTGGCACTAAACCTCCTTGATGTCGATGGTGGTAAAGATGTCTCTATAAACCATAAAGTAGACCAGAATGGTAGTTTTGGAAGAAACCAGTTTCTTATCACGTAGTAAATTGGCATCTGTCATTAACAATTTGGTTCCCAATCGTTAGCGAGTGGCGTGGTTGTGTTTACGATGTAGTGTCGCAATAAACAGGCATAGACTGCGGAGCTATCGTGACATCGCCGTGTCGCGTCGTGCGGCGTGCGCTCAGCTGTAGCTCTGCCTCGTGATCGCCCGCTCTCGGCTCGTGGCTCTCGGGACCGCGTTGTGCAACTAATACTTGTTTGTCTTTTTCTCACACGAACGGAAATACTGCTCCATTAATCGTCACGGAATGGCCCGGTCTGATAAATGAATACAGAGAACTAGTTTCTTTAGAAAAAATCCACCTAACACCTTTTGCGATCGAGTTGTTCGGATTCCGAACACCTCCGTCCACCTCGAAAGAGGCCAGTTTGGAATTCTTCTGCCTACCCGGTGACAGTGTGCGACAAATTACCACGCTTGGAAAACGGATCGGTGATACTTTCCAGAGAAGAGAAAACCACTGAGTAGCTTTGATGGTGTTTGTAAATAAAGAGAGGTTCCGTAAGAGTTATGTCAAGGTATTGCAGTTTTCCGCGAGGGCGAGAAAAAATAATACTGCAAAATATAAAAAATATTTTATTACTAGTACTGAAAGTGGTGTTTTCCGGTGCGCGGTCAAGTTTCAAACTTCAGTAGTTATAATGGTTAGGCTCCACCTAATACAGAAACACCAAGTTTTACGTGCGAGGCGAGCCGAGAATAATTTGAGCAAGTGCCTAATCAATTAAATCGATTAACCACACTTTCAACATAATGATCTACAAAGAATGGAACAATACCTATTTTTGAGGTTAAAGCACTTAGCACCTGTTCTTAAAAGTAAGATTTTGTGGACAATTTAAAAAATAAAAACCGCTGTTTTTCTAATGTTGGTGTTCGGTATGTTCAGTATGTTCGCGCATTATATCACCGGCTATGGCTGAGTCATCTTGTTGCATGGTGCGGGGGGTAGAGGGGGTACTTTTCGCAAAAACATTGTTGCTGATAACCGAGAACAATATTTTATCAATCCCTCCATTGATTAATACAACAAATCGAACAGTTTAAACAGCAAAAGAGAACCTAGTAATGACTTAAAAACTTTAACTTTTTCTCATTGCAGTATATTAACATTTTAGATTGTGTAATAGGGTTAAGTGTAAACCCCATACTGGAGTTTTAGGGTATTTTTCCAAAATCGAGACGTAGTCATAGCTTAACATGTTTATAAATGATCCCTCGTACGTAATAAAAAATTTACACCGTAACAAACCCTGACATGATGTAATCTCTTTGATATCTAGGGGAACTCAGGATGGATGGGGTTTTTAAGGATCGAACACTGCATTTTATGCTTTCTACACGGTAAAACTAACCTATTATTGTAGTATTATGCTTGGTTTATTCATAATTTATAACACAACTGTGACAACTTGTTTAACCTGACACAAAGCAGATCAATAGAAAAAGGAAAATAATGTGTCAATCATACTTAAACTCTTAGAAAGAGGAACGTTCCTTTCTCAGTGCTTAAACGATCCCTATTATTTATTTTGCGTAAAAGAGCCTTAATTATCCCTTACAAGTCCTACTCGTGTAATTGAAAGAAGTACTTTGTTATCTCAAACATTGACATGCAAACGAACTTCATATTTGTTGATACCCTACCAATAAAAAGTTGTCAAAGCCCACTCATCACGTTATATTCTTCCCCTATTTAATGTAAAAATGGAGTACTGCTACACTTGAACCATTGTTCGCACTTTTCTGGTGCCACCATTACTGCACCGCTCGCTACAGCGGCGGGGTGGGCCGGGCGTGGAGCGGAGGCGAGGTCGGTGATTAAGAGCGGCCACGTCGCGGCGTCGGAGTGTCGAGATAGCGGGGTCGTGACGGGTGTAATTGAGCAGTCGAGTGTCTGCGGCGATACCGGGGTGATAGCGACAACGCGACCGTCTCACCTACACCGCCGCGCCGTTGTAGACGCTGAGCAGTCGAGTGTCTGCGGCGATGCCGGGGTGATAGCGACAACGCGACCGTCTCACCTACACCGCCGCGCCGTTGTAGACGCTGAGCAGTCGAGTGTCTGCGGCGATACCGGGGTGATAGCGACAACGCGACCGTCTCACCTACACCGCCACGCCGTTGTAGACGCTGAGCAGTCGAGTGTCTGCGGCGATACCGGGGTGATACCGACAACGCGACCGTCTCACCTACACCGCCACGGCGTTGTAGACGCTGAGCAGTCGAGTGTCTGCGGCGATACCGGGGTGATACCGACAACGCGACCGTCTCACCTACACCGCCGCGCCGTTGTAGACGCTGAGCAGTCGAGTGTCTGCGGCGATACCGGGGTGATAGCGACAACGCGACCGTCTCACCTACACCGCCGCGCCGTTGTAGACGCTGAGCAGTCGAGTGTCTGCGGCGATACCGGGGTGATAGCGACAACGCGACCGTCTCACCTACACCGCCGCGCCGTTGTAGACGCTGAGCAGTCGAGTGTCTGCGGCGATACCGGGGTGATAGCGACAACGCGACCGTCTCACCTACACCGCCGCGGTTGTAGACGCTGAGCAGTCGAGTGTCTGCGGCGATACCGGGGTGATAGCGACAACGCGACCGTTTCACCTACACCGCCACGGCGTTGTAGACGCTGAGCAGTCGAGTGTCTGCGGCGATACCGGGGTGATAGCGACAACGCGACCGTCTCACCTACACCGCCGCGCCGTTGTAGACGCTGAGCAGTCGAGTGTCTGCGGCGATACCGGGGTGATACCGACAACGCGACCGTCTCACCTACACCGCCGCGCCGTTGTAGACGCTGAGCAGTCGAGTGTCTGCGGCGATACCGGGGTGATACCGACAACGCGACCGTCTCACCTACACCGCCGCGCCGTTGTAGACGCTGAGCACTCGAGTGTCTGCGGCGATACCGGGGTGATACCGACAACGCGACCGTCTCACCTACACCGCCGCGCCGTTGTAGACGCTGAGCACTCGAGTGTCTGCGGCGATACCGGGGTGATACCGACAACGCGACCGTCTCACCTACACCGCCGCGCCGTTGTAGACGCTGAGCAGTCGAGTGTCTGCGGCGATACCGGGGTGATACCGACAACGCGACCGTATCACCTACACCGCCACGGCGTTGTAGACGCTGAGCAGTCGAGTGTCTGCGGCGATACCGGGGTGATACCGACAACGCGACCGTCTCACCTACACCGCCGCGCCGTTGTAGACGCTGAGCAGTCGAGTGTCTGCGGCGATACCGGGGTGATAGCGACAACGCGACCGTCTCACCTACACCGCCGCGCCATTGTAGACGCTGAGCAGTCGAGTGTCTGCGGCGATACCGGGGTGATAGCGACAACGCGACCGTCTCACCTACCCCGCCGCGCCATTGTAGACGCTGAGCAGTCGAGTGTCTGCGGCGATACCGGGGTGATAGCGACAACGCGACCGTCTCACCTACCCCGCCGCGCCATTGTAGACGCTGAGCAGTCGAGTGTCTGCGGCGATACCGGGGTGATACCGACAACGCGACCGTCTCACCTACCCCGCCGCGCCATTGTAGACGCTGAGCAGTCGAGTGTCTGCGGCGATACCGGGGTGATACCGACAACGCGACCGTATCACCTACACCGCCGCGCCGTTGTAGGCGCTGAGCAGTCGAGTGTCTGCGGCGATACCGGGGTGATAGCGACAACGCGACCGTCTCACCTACCCCGCCGCGCCATTGTAGACGCTGAGCAGTCGAGTGTCTGCGGCGATACCGGGGTGATACCGACAACGCGACCGTCTCACCTACACCGCCGCGCCGTTGTAGACGCTGAGCAGTCGAGTGTCTGCGGCGATACCGGGGTGATACCGACAACGCGACCGTCTCACCTACACCGCCGCGCCGTTGTAAACGCTGAGCAGTCGAGTGTCTGCGGCGATACCGGGGTGATACCGACAACGCGACCGTCTCACCTACCCCGCCGCGCCATTGTAGACGCTGAGCAGTCGAGTGTCTGCGGCGATACCGGGGTGATACCGACAACGCGACCGTCTCACCTACACCGCCGCGCCGTTGTAGACGCTGAGCAGTCGAGTGTCTGCGGCGATACCGGGGTGATACCGACAACGCGACCGTCTCACCTACACCGCCGCGCCGTTGTAGACGCTGAGCAGTCGAGTGTCTGCGGCGATACCGGGGTGATACCGACAACGCGACCGTCTCACCTACCCCGCCGCGCCGTTGTAGACGCTGAGCAGTCGAGTGTCTGCGGCGATACCGGGGTGATACCGACAACGCGACCGTCTCACCTACACCGCCAAGCCGTTGTAGACGCTGAGCAGTCGAGTGTCTGCGGCGATACCGGGGTGATACCGACAACGCGACCGTCTCACCTACACCGCCGCGCCGTTGTAGACGCTGAGCAGTCGAGTGTCTGCGGCGATACCGGGGTGATACCGACAACGCGACCGTCTCACCTACACCGCCGCGCCGTTGTAGACGCTGAGCAGTCGAGTGTCTGCGGCGATACCGGGGTGATACCGACAACGCGACCGTCTCACCTACACCGCCAAGCCGTTGTAGACGCTGAGCAGTCGAGTGTCTGCGGCGATACCGGGGTGATACCGACAACGCGACCGTCTCACCTACACCGCCGCGCCGTTGTAGACGCTGAGCACTCGAGTGTCTGCGGCGATACCGGGGTGATACCGACAACGCGACCGTCTCACCTACCCCGCCGCGCCGTTGTAGACGCTGAGCACTCGAGTGTCTGCGGCGATACCGGGGTGATACCGACAACGCGACCGTCTCACCTACACCGCCACGCCATTGTAGACGCTATCCGGCCCGACACGACTTGACCCAAATATGGACAAGAGAAGAGAACAATTGGAGTTATAACGATAACCTCTGGATTTCAGGACATTTTTGGCTGAGTGATATGGTATGAGTTATGACTATATAGAACACCTTTTTAACCCTACTTCTTAATTCAAGGAAGAAGCGAAATCCCCACAAATTAAAAACTATTAGATCATAGCCTGCATAATGTATACCTTGGCCTGCTCTTAATCGTAAAGGTTCTGCTTTTGACCTCTAAGTCAGTAACATAAGAAACCGCTCAAATATACAATTTGTGAGTACGATTGTCATTAGCTGTCCCAAGCGTGTCTCCAGTGTGGGCACCGCCACGTGCGACCAACAAGTGACCCTCCCTCCCCCTCCCCGCCCCGCCGCCACGAGAAATAATAATTCCGAATCATCTGCTAGATTAGATTCTCCTATTGCTGGGGATTATGGGATACCGATACAGTAGGCAGTAAATCGTGTCCCCTTGGTGACGTCAGTGCATGACTAGGCCGCCTCCCCCTCTCACCGCCCCTCTCATTGAAATCCCACAAGAGTGGAGCAACATATGGCAGGGGTGTGAATGATTGCCAATAAGATGGAATAATCTAACTACGGCCCAGCGATACTTCCAGATTGTATTAAAGAATCACGTGACTCACCGCATCACAATGGCTTCTATGTAAATAGAGTGGGTGCCAGCACATACCCCTACGTTCAATCTTCTTAAGTGTCTGTTTCAATGTTTTAAACACAGTAAATTGATGGGGCTTGGCAGATCAGTTATAGCGTTACCGTGGAATCACAATAAACCATTAAACCCATTAGATTAAAACCAATTCAAAGAAGAAAATAATGACAATGCATTATTTTGGGTGCATTTTTCTATTTTATTACTGTAGCAAATTTAAAGGTGATATTGTAATCTAGTAATAACTATATTAATAGATCAAAAATAAAAATATTGAGTCTTATAATGTGCACCCATAGAATCCTTCAACACCAAACAAACCATTAAAATTGAAGTATAAAACAAATCAATTGGCCCTCAATATGAAATGAGACAGAATTTCGAAATATGAAGTAACAAGGCAGAGTTGATCAAATCAAGTGAGTGATGTTTCTTTGATCAGCCGATGCTCAACATTAATATCAGCGAGACGAGAAACAGATCTTGTTACCAAAGGAATCGCTCACTCTTGTTCCGCGTCAGATATTACACTTCATTCTTCTCTCTCTTGTTTAAACTTCTTTATTATCAAACAGAATTTAATTTCAACGGTATGAAAGGGTATATTTTTCAATAAGTTATACAAGATAACGTAAACAATGACAATTATTTTTAACTTCCTAAGTCTCATATCTTATCAGTAAGTATTCTATCATTTAATATAAACATAAATAAATTTGTAAAAGCAATCATTTTTAACAGTCTAATAAAAAAAACTGTCAAGACATAAACTGTGTAATCTTTCATATACTAACTATTATTTATCGAGCCTATTTTTAACACAGTTGACAGTAATCATTAACGATAAAAGATTAACTTGAAACCTCAGAGAAATACATGATTTCTGAAACGTTTACTAAAAACTACAGAGGATGATGACAAGCAACGTAAGCAATTCGTCAAGTGAAAACACCACAGTGAACATTTGCTATTGAAACGTACACGAGTCACTGCCATATAATTTACTAAATTAATAGCATTAACTCGTTCACACGGGTAGAGGCTTTGTACACAAACCGTTTGGTCCATTCAGAGTGTCAAAACAATAGTGGACATGAACAGCATCGACCGGCGGTTAGCAGGACCTACATCCGGCGAACACCACGACTTGGCAGCGGCCACACCGCCGCGCCGGGCGTCGACATCAATGTTATCAAAACAAGTGAATAATTAATAGCGTTGAAACGTGATTGATTACACAGATGATGGGATGGTGGGGCGGATGTGTCATGCTCCCCTGTGTAAGGGGCTGCTCCGCTCATTTATATGTTAATACGCATTCCTCCGTAGTGACGCCGATGCTGCCCACCCCTGGCTGTTATTGTGACGGCGCAAAAATACGGCTTTCCGCTCACTGTTACCCCAACTCGTTACCATCTACAAAGTGTCTTACGGTGACTTCCTTACCCACTGACTTACTGGAAATCCCTCCTTAAGGGAGCTGAAATTGAGGAGCATTGATGTTTTAATAACCACGTTAATAAGGAAAAAATAATAGATACATGTATTGGGTTTATTAGAGGTATTGCCTACTATTCCACAGTCAAAGTAAAGAAAAAATTGAAGGGCCTTTAAAAGTAAGATCACTATGAAGATAAACATCCTATCAAACATTAATACCCGATGAAAACTGTATCTTGAAATAATTGATCCTTTTAAGTGGGTTTGAGTTCTTTTCATTTCGACGACAATGTTAAAAACCAGGTGATGCGGCACAAGTAATTCATTGAGTTCCAAGGGCATTTAAAAGTCCATTAATGCTAAATCTTCTACCGGAGTTGGACTGCAGCAATATCTCCGGCACTAATGCGAGTGTGGGCGAACTGTTGCCGTAAGTAATCCAAGCCCATCGCGGCTCCCGGCCCGGACGCGGCGACCGCCTTCCACTGCGATCCGCGACTTGTTTATTTTTCATTTTGAGAAAGCTACCTAATAATCGGGAGGCGATTTGGAACGAGCAATTTTGTTTCTCCGTCGTAAGCTGCTTAGGCGCATTGCGACAACCTCGCATTAATTATGGTCGAAACCCACTTGTTAGTTAGAAGAATTTAATTGAGCCTCTAATTAAGGCGCGCCCACAGCATGGGCCCACGGAGCGACCACCGCAGCTCTGGCCAGCTCCAGCTCCCTGGCTGGGTAACTCGCCAAAGCCTCTTCGATGATTCTTGATTATGTTACGTCTACTTGGTTAAAATAAGTTAGCGGTTACGATTTTAAAATAAGAATGCACAATACAACCAAGTCGATCGTTTAAGGACGTCTTAAGGACCCTATCAAACATTTACTTCACAGTCGAAACAATGATTATACAATATGCGTCAGCTATTATTATGTCATTCTGTCAAAATAAAGTAGTTGTTGGCTTATGTTTAGCGACAAGCATTTTGAATGTTAGTGTAACCCAGAATTACTTTGGCCAGTGTCCTGTGTCATTGCTAACTACAACCACTAATTTTGTGCTTTTCGACTGTGTCTCTATATTACAACAATGTTTGATACATTCGGTGAGTAAATAAAGGAATTTTCGGCTTGTTTGCTTTACTTTACTCAGAAACAATTATTTTGAAATTTAGCTCGTAGTAAATTGAATTGTTGCTAAAATTAAGATGTATTTAATATAGTTTGGATTAATAAGAATAATTACTGCACCATATATAAACGGAAAGTAATATTAATTTGCATAATAATTTCCTTGTCCTCACGTGATTATTTTCACATTTCAGTATACTTTTTACCATATCACTGGGCTTTACATATTAATTTTAAATTTTCCACTTATCAAATGAATATTTGGACATATCCAATATATTTCAGGTGATATGTTTTGCAATAGTTATAAAATCATCAAATGCAAATATTGTGATACTGACATTCATTACCGCTATAGTTAATTTTAATATACGAGAGACTCGTTGTGTATTGATTCCATCCTATTCGTCCATCAGAATCTATTTTTCTATAGGCCCCGGAGTTGTTTTGAGCGGTGATAAGAAGTGGGAATGATGCGGCCCGAGGGAGCGGACAGTGGGAATCACACTCGTGATGATCAAGGCGGCCCGCGGGGACTGGCCGATTGTTTCCCAAACATCGTCCAGTGTTGTGATTACCCCGAGTGCTGACCATTGTTGTCCCAGTCTCCCCGCTCCCGCTCCGTCTCAACACTTCTCAGGCCCATGATGAATCGCCATGGTGTAACGAATCGGAGACGGAGGGCTGAGGGTGGGACCGCAGTGCAGGCTATTAACTGCCGATGAGATATGTCCCGAGAGTGCTCTGATAGTTGCGCGGAGTTTTAGATAAGGTTCCGTTTTAAGTGTTTTTCGAACATGTTATTACATTATGATCATTTTTTTTAACAAATGAACTGAGGAACATTTTGAAACATAAAAACGCATAATATACTGTTTAACATAGATATTTTGCAGTACTACAAGTAAAAAATTCGGACTAAAAAGAATAAAAACCAATAAATAAATTCGATGTCTAGGGAAATCTGGGCGAACCCTTAAGAGGATCTCCATTTTTTAATATCATAATGCTTGGTAAACTTCGTGCCTCAGAATCAATAACACTTCCTGAAACAATAAACTATTTAGCGCTATGGGGTGAGTTGAAATATATATCTTTCATTGTAAACACTATTGCAACACCTCAAAATAACCATACGAAAAATTCAACAGCCGTAAGTTGTACATTCTTCAAAACTTAGCAATACGTAAGTACAGACGAAACGCCTGATTTAAATTTTAAAAATTGGCTAAGAGTATAAATTAATAATGGTACAATATAACATGGCAAATATGAAAACAAAAAATGGTTTTCTATTAATTACAATAAACATGTAAATTATAATTATAGACAGAAACTGATATACTGATTTCATTAATATTCATATTCAAGACTAACATATGCATTTGTGATTCAAAGACCCTTGCTTTACCTATTTCAACCAAGCAGCTAGTAGGTGAGGCTACTAAATTAGACTTAGCCGAGACAATCTCGTTGCCTTCTGCTGGAACTCCTTAAGACCTTTGCACGGATTACAAGGACACAAATAACGGAATATCCTTATCCGCTTACCCAAGACAAGATAACACTCTTGTTACGCCAGGTTTAGGCCAACACCAAGCTGATTTACTGTAAACCTATTTGAAGTCTTACGATCGCATCGCAAAGAGAATACCTAGCGAACTAAGGCCTGGAAAGTTTCCAGCTAAATACGTAAATAGTCCACATGTGTTTTTGTTTCATTTTGAAAAGTATCGTAGTATGTGAAAATGAAAAGTTTAATTAGTAATGAAGCAACCGCAACGTTTTGAACTTCGAAAGAAAGAAAGGTTTTAAAGATATTACGTGAGAGCCAACGAGATAAAGAGTCAACGTATTAAAAAAAATTATATTACCTTTGACTATAATTTTTTCCTAAAAATGTAACCATAATCCTATGCAAAAAGGTCTGTATTCACAGGAAAAATGTCTATAACGATAAAAATATAGCTTTTGTCATAGGCTGAAAAACATAAATTAGCTAGTATTAGTAGTAGGTTGTGGCAAAACACTTTAACAGCCTAAATTAAGACGTCAACAACTTCTAGATAAAAATATAGCTTTTGTTATAGGTTGAAAAAACATAAATTAGCTAGTATTAGTAGTAGGTTGTGGCAAGACACTTTAACAGCCTAAATTAAGACGTCAACAACTTCTAGATTTGAAATAGATTTCAGGATTTATCAACAACAACTACCAGAGACCTAGAGAGAAGGATTCGAGCATTTAATTGTCACCAGTGTGGTGAGGCTCAACCCCAACAGGAAATGGAGATTGTGGTTATTACTATACTGAAGCGGGAGCATGCAGGGCGGCTCTGGATACAAACTGCCTGGCGTCAAAATAAAACAGTCGTCAAGTTGTAATAAAAATATTTCAAGTGACATTGTTCAATAGCTCATAAATTACTATGATGATGCATGAAAGAAAATGTACGTTGATATGAATCTGTCGACCTTGCAGAACAATGAGGTAGTACAGTGATTTGAAGTTTAGTCTTTACGTTAACGCATCTGAACAAGATTTACAGCAAATTAAAAACCACACATAATTTTAACTTGCAAATATAAATAGCACAATGCACTTTTAGAGGGTTGCCGTTTTAAATGATAATACAAAAAGTAGGCAAACCTTTATCAGTAAAATCAATGAGTAATCTTCATAAAGATACAAATAACTATCAAGATATTTAACAAATTAATTAAATTAAATATTTTAAGTAGTTTAGTTAGAATAATCAAAGTATTAACGAATGAAGTTCAACGAATTTCCATTTGAATCAGCTTTGGAAATTAAGATGATGAAATGATCTTTCAACTTCATAACTAAAACCGTTGTCTATTGTTCTCAATGCTCCCTAATTATCACTAAAAATAATCTTAAGTTATCTTATTTCAGTCTCAATTGTCTTAATTGCTGGAAGAAAACTTTTCTTCATCTACCCTAAGACGATATTCCTTGTTGTAATATAAAGCTGAATTGGAGATAGAAAACATGAACGTTCTGTGTAAATCGGCTTATTCGGAACCTAAAATGAATTGAAGCGATTTAAACCTCTTACAATACTGAAAAGTGGTTACGATTCAAAGACATTTTTGACGTTTGAATGCTTATCAGGATTTGCGTTCGATAAAACAGTTTGAGTTTTGTAAAAGCTCGTTCTTGAACAGTTTTGTTTTGACTAAAATCCTATTAAATTAACATACGCATTATAAATAATACATAATTAATTTTGAGGCTTGCAAGGACAACTATTTCTTATATAGATTATTATATGACATTTCTCATATAGATTATTTAAAATACAGTATTCCATTCAAAGAAGCCGAAACGGTGATATTAAAAGATTCTAGTCGTTATTCAAAACGCCAATAACGATCGGGGAGCATAATGAGAAGGAAACACGAAAGATCGGAAATGTCTGACCCAAATTACAAGTTTCAGTAATAATTGAGCCCCAGATTGGAACCGGACTTGGTGTTAATTGAAAAATAATTAGCATTCAATTCTGTTATTACAACTGGTCTTGCGATCGTCTCTCATTTACTAAGAAAACTTTCATTTATGATTTCATCTAAGTTTGTAATTAATGATATATTTCCAGTGAACATTTATACGGTATATATCCATATATATCGGGTTTAGTTAAAAACCACTAAAACTGCATTGAATATTGTAGTTTAAAAAATAGCGTTAAGCGTTATTATACATATATATATATATATATAAAGTTTCATAAAAATCGCAAAATTACTTTTTTTGTTAAATAATACGTCATGAGGGTCGTACATTTGCTTGTGTAAAATTAAATAAAGTCAGTATTCATTGCCTTAATACTTTTATACGTTTCATTAAAACGGCGACCTACTCATGTAGGTATTTTAAGTCAATTATAGATGAGAGATGAGATGAATGAATGAAGGATGACTGCTTTCTCATCTATTTTGTAAAATAAAATAAACAAAAATTACAAACATGTATGATATTTTTGCTGGTAATAATATCAGCTCCAAAGATGATAACAAGCGTCCATGATTACGTTTTAAGCTGTTCTTATGAGTAAAAGGTTTTAGTTATTGAATAATTAGTCGCAAAATTACCTAAGACAGAAATTTCCGCGGTTGGAAATGTCCATGAGATCAATTTTGGTCCAGCATACAAAATGTTTTCACAATATAATTGAAATTATAGTTAAATTATAAGTACAATAAACATAAAGTCTTATGATGATTGTGATATATGATTCAATATCCCAATTTGATCCCTGTCAAATATAACGGACGATAAATATTTTTTTTTATCCCAAGATCATAACTACGAAATGTACCGTAAACGTATTCCATTTAACCTTTAACGTTAGGGTTGAATAGAATATAATAAAATATTAATATGAAAATAAAAAGTTTTCTTTTTTCCTAGTACGATACGTACACTGTCGGAAAGTATCATGTTATGAGATATAAGGCGCGAAAGTCAGTGTGAAATTGGATTTGGGGAATACAAGCCACAAAGAGCAGGAGGGATGCATGTAGAGAGCCGTGCCTTGTCGCGTCGCTTCACTGCAACCATAGAAAAATAAATGAACCCGGCGAGACTGTGATTAGCGGTCCGACTTCATCTGGAGTAGCATTAACCGCTAGGTGAAAATTGAGCTTGGAAATTTATCTTTGAGTGTGAGTGTAATGTATGGTCTTAATTTAAATTGAGCTAGCACTATTAAAATACAAAGTAAATAAAAACAGTTAAAAACAGAGGCACTAAAAACAGGAAAACAGGCTTTGGCATTTTAGCAAAATATAATAGAAAGTAATTACAACGATTAATAATCGTAAACGCTGAGGAAATACGATTTGTATTTTTATAACAATAGGTATTTTATATATAGGTATTTCAACAAGGATATTAATTTACAACGAAATTTGATGATGACTTCAATGAAAATAATTTAATTTAACACTACCTTTAACGATTATGTTTTATAACACTCGATGACGCAACTTAACGATGAAGGTTTTCTGATAACACCATTCTTAAAAACCTCGCTAAACTCAGTATCATGCATACACAAATAATATTTGTGATATGTGATTCTTAACTAATTATAACTTGTTAATCGCCTCTATTGATCATATCTAAGCGCCCTACAGCGGCGGGAGGGTTGGAGCTGCGGTTCGGCATGCCGCTTTGAGGTGCACTTGCACCCCGCTATTCCTGCTATGCAATTATACCATTTCCCTCGCCTCTATTGTTAATTAAACGTTTGGCCCGGGGCGCACTTGGCGCAACCCTTTGCAAAAACCGCCATCAGACGAACAGACGTCGACTGTCGAGGGCACGCGACTTCAAAACCGTTCGCATCAAAGGACATATGTTTCATCTATTACAATAATAAAATACCTCTCAGCGCAGGCAATGGACTGTCACTTTTATCGGACGGTACATGCGGACGCTGTCAGGCAGAAAATCATGTCGGGGAGGGCACTTTCAGAAATATACAGAAAGCGAACCAGACAAGTATATTGAAAATACCAAATTAAATATATAAAAAAATATATTTGTTATTGTTGAAACCCGATATGCAGGTTTATTCATTTGTTAGATCGTATTTTTGACCTATTAGTAAACACAGTGAATTTAAAGTCAAGATCTCCGTACAAACAAAGAACAATTATGACAGTAAAGACTCGTATTAACTTGATAGTTTATAACCAAGGCCAATCTAACCTTTTACAGAAAGGGTTAGCGGAAGAAATATAAATAAATTATTTATTTAGATGTGTAATTTCTTCATACAGTGTGTAAAAACAATCCGTCCCCCCTGTTTAATTTTTTTGTTTGGGTAGACAAACAATTAACCTTAGGGGAATGATGCAAAAACCTAGAGAGCCGTATATTGTTTATTTACTTCGACATACATAATTAATAGTTTTTCCTTTTCCTTGGCTTTAAGGGTTTTTTTTTATTTCGTTTATGTTTGATTCTTTGGGTAGTATTTAATCCATCAAAATGTCACTAATTCTAATGTTTTAAATATAAATAAGCTATAGTTTTTGTTTACGCATAAACCAACCGAAACGATTGAGCAATATTAAATTAATATTAAATATTAATTTAATATTAAATTAATATTTAATATTAAATTATAGCAATATTAAATTATTTTTTGACGTTAGTAAAGTTTTTGAGTGTCCCCCAAAAATGGGGGATTTTTGGAAGCAACTCAAAATTTTAATATCACCAAAAGAGACCACTTTTTCAATTAATAACATTTTTCCCAGGACCGTTTCATTTTAAGACACCAAAGGCGAATTAAAACTCCAAACGTCCTAGACACCATGTTTCAAAGATGTGTTGTATTAAAAACTTTGACATGCTGTCAATTTGGATAGAAACACGTTAGACCTCCAACTTCCACCATTCATCTACTTTTTGAAAGCTCTTTAAAATAAGGGGTCACTCAAAAGCGGTTTGCATTTGAAAATTTTGAATTGCCCCCAAAATCTCCCATTTTGGGGAGACACTCAAAAATTTTACTAACGTCAAAAATAATTTGGGTTGAGTTCGTATTATTCCCCAAAGGTTAATTGTTTGTCTTAACAAACAAAAAAATTAAAGAGGGGGGACGGACTTTTTTTACACACTGTATAATGAATTTGTTCCCTATGGGAGTATTGCTCAACCGTTTCAGTTGGTTTATGCGTATACAAAAACTATAGCTTATTTATATTTAAAACATTAGAATTAGTGATATTTTGTCGGATTAAATACTACCCAAAGAATCAAACATAAACGAAATTAAAAAAAACCCTTAAAGCCAAAGAAAAGGAAAAACTATTAATTATGTCGAAGTAAATAAACAATATACGGCTCTCTAAAAATAGTAAATTGCTCTTTGGAATGTGTGCTTGAATAAATGCTTTACCAGTGCATTGGCAACTGTTTTTATTTACTATTACTATAATTGAAATTTTCCTCAAAATAGCCCAACGAGTTTGATGTATAATGTTGCTGTCTCCACGTCTCCATTGGTCCCCACAGCCTATCGCGAGGTTTACCACAGCAGACCGTCACGAGGCCTTATCACAAGTGAAATGCAAATCCCAGCAGCGGTTAATGCAGCACACGTCTCGCGACTGATTGTCAAGTTTTCACCCGGAAAATTGGATTACATTCCAGGGTACAAAGCCGCCGCATTCCCTGCTCAGTGCAGATTACCGCCTTCGCTATAACTGCTGAGCGTCTCACAACACGCGTGCAAACGTTCCGCAGACCATATACATGTTTTGTAAGAATTTGGCTCGCGTACATTTTCCCATTCGGCAATATTATAACTGGTTACAAAAATAACGTTATGTTTACACAAGATCTTGTTTGAAGACACAGCAAAAAAATCTTTACGTTTTAAGCATTAGTTTTGCAAGGAATTTAAAAAAGTACAAATTAGATGTTTATAGTCACCCTAATACGCGAGGCTACCTGTCACAATCATACACTCATTAACTCAGCTTATCGAAGTAGTTAAATTCGTTGTTCTTTGCGATTCGACTGAATCTGTAACATTATTAACGAAACAGTAGACGTTCAAAAATTCTCACAAAAGTAAGTTTTAAGTAAAATATGAAAACTCACAGTCGGATCAGATGAGGCATGCTGCCGAACAGCAGATCTGGGAGGTGCCGCAGCTGGTTGTTGTTCAGCCTCCTGTAAAAGATACGTGAAATAGTCAATTAGTGTTTCACGAGACCAAGACTGTAATAACTATATCTAAGGAACCATAAAC
Organism: Flexamia atlantica; assembly: GCA_035578135.1. Lineage (NCBI taxonomy): Eukaryota > Metazoa > Arthropoda > Insecta > Hemiptera > Cicadellidae > Flexamia > Flexamia atlantica. The sequence continues at coordinate 19,420,853 of JAQJVK010000006.1, read as the reverse complement.
TATAGTATATAACAAACTAAGAATTCATACAATTAAATTATTTAATTTTAGTTAAACTACCTGTTGTTAATTTATTATCGCCATTAAAACCAAACAGCAAGCAGATATATGAGACATATTCGCTCGACGAACAGGCAAAGGGCGGCGAGGCGCGCGATTATTCACGTATTTCTCGCGGGTCTCTCAACTGTCGATGATAAATGCGCTGAATTAAGCATAATAAAACGGCAGAAAGAATGCCTACGAGCAGAGCGCGCTGCGTGTGTAAATCTCACTTATGACGGGACAATGGAGGCTGAAGGTGAAGAGGAGCCATGACGGATGAGCGAGAGAGGAGTGAAAAAATAAACACGGAGAGTGTTTGTGGATGAGCCTGCGATCAGTCTCTCCATTGCGAATGCACCGACTTTGCAGTTCAACAGTACTGGAACATTTCCCCCGCACTGCTTTCCCGCTGACTGTCGAGAGCATTTGTAACATAAATGACCGTATTGAAATGTAAATTTATGGGGGAGCTGCAAGTGGTAAATCTCTTTTATTCTTAATATTTACAAAACTTGCAAACATCATCATACATAAAAACTTCAATAGAAATTGCAATAAAACGTGTACAGTTCGCGCATTATATCTCCGTCTATGGCCACTATGCTACTAACCGTTTTAAATTATATTTTCAACATATGATATTGGTAATCACAACGTCTGACAATCATCGGGGCAAAAGAACAATGTCTCCACAAAAGTACCCCCTCTCCCCCCGCACCTTGCAACCAGCTGACTCGACCATAGCCGGAATATTGCGCGAACTATGAGACAATCGGCAGGATGGTTGTTGGTTACAGCAGAAGGTAGTCGAGCGGCTGGGAGGAGCCGCTGACACTGATCCGTCCGCTGTCGTGTGGAAGCACCAAACCAACCGGAAATTAGAGGCGTTAATAACGTGTGGTGCAGTGGGAGATGAGGCTAGGATTGGTCTGCTAGATTAGACACGCTTGTTGAAGGCTTAGGGCTATTTTAAGAAAATAATATTTCTTTAAATAATATATCTTTAAATAATATTAACCATATCAAACTTCCGTTTCCTGTAATCGAAGTCTGGCAAAACTTTAGCAGTACGGAAAAAAATTTCCGGTATGATGAATAAATAATTTACGTATTTAATAAATAACTCTCTACACTTTGAATATTTCAATTGTTTCATGTAAAGAGTATTCTATTATTATGACTGAAACCAGCTATCTCTAAAATATGGCTAAAATATTTTTGAGATATAACGAATAAATGAATCAATAAACTACAGAGCAGTGTATGTGTACAGTATACAGCATAAGGTGCTACAGTCAATTCTACATATCGTGAGCATCGCTCTTTGTGTCGAGTTGAAACTTAGAATCTCACGCTGTGCACTGTAGAGGTTGAGTTTTGATATTGTTTGGGTGTTCGCCTTAGGATCATCCTAAAGTGATCCATATCACGAAGTGGAGATATTACGGGTTATATATTTGTTTAACAAATCATATGGCTACAGTCTGAAATAGGTCCGATGGTTATCCAAAAAAGCAGCACGAAATAATATGGTCATAGATCCTCTATCCTCTATATATTCTTTATTAATTGGCAAGCATGGTGTTTTGTAATATTTTTTAACAACTCCTGTGCATTTTTAGCAAAATAAGTATACCGTCAGAAAAGTGTTTTCCTGTAGATCTGCACCAACACAGCGACAACAGCACTGCTGATGCAGTTCGACTGAGTATATACAGGGTGTCTTGCAACCCTATGAACAAACATGCATATCATTATTCCTTGGGTCAAGACAAACACATTTCACCATAGGAACATGGGTCTCTGGTGCCTAGTTTTCCGTCTGTATGTGTTTTTTACAAACAAATCCATAACTCCTAAACGGTTTGAGGTACAGCGTTGAGATTTTGCACAAATGTTTATCTTATTAGGATCTATCATCTTTTAAAATTATATCAAAATATCATTAACCGTTTCAAAATGGCGGCCACTTAAATTTTTTGATGCCAAATTTCATGAAAACCGTTAATGTAAACAAAGGATTGCAAGGTACATAAAAGTAAGTATATTTAATGTAGTTTTCAGAGATACCTTATTTGTTAAGATTGGATTAAGAATTACTGAGAAATTAGTTTTTTCGTAATGCATGAAACTTTAACGGCTTATATCAACTTACCTATTGAGTATAGGAAAAAATATCAAAGAATAATAAGTTCTTAAAATTTAGCGTAGAATCCAAATACGCCATAAAATACAGGGTGTTCCATAAGAAAAATCAAAGTTGTCCGCCATATTGGAAAATGGCGGCCATTTACAAGAAAATGGAATTCTTATTTTTAAATGTCTTAAAAAAGTAGGTGACGTCCCCCCTTTAAAGTTATCTCTAAATCCAATAGTTTCTGAGATACCAATGGTGGCACAGTTAAGTTGGACACCCCGTAATTTTAACATTGTTTAAATGGAGAAAAGTGGTCAAGCGCTAAATGGAGAAAAATTTAATTTCTCAGTAAACATTTATCCAATCTCAACAAATAAGGTATCATTGAAAACTACATAAAATGGACTTACTTTTATGTCTTCTTCAATTTTTTGTTTAAATTAACGGTTTTTGTGGAATTTGGCATCAAATAATTTAAATGGCCGCCATTTTGAAACGGTTAATGATATTTTGGTATAATTTTAAAGGATGATAGATCCTAATAAGATAAACATTTGTGCAGAATCTCAACGCTGTACCTCAAACCGTTTGGGAGTTATGAATTTGTTTGCAAAAAAACACATACAGACAGAGAGACTGAAAACTAGGCACTAGAGACCCGTGTTCCTATGGTGAAATGTGTTTGTCTTGACCCAAGGAATAATGCTATGTATGTTTGTTCATAGGGTTGCAAGACACCCTGTATATGTAAGGATATCATAGTTTACTTTAGTTTCAAAAATATATAGAAAAAACCCTGTGAAAACTAAAAAAAAATGAAACAGGCCTCATAGGTTGTCATGATGGTTGCGGCATAGCAGCGACATGTAAACAAATCTAGTCACAATCCCTGTTCTGTGTCTTTTTGGATTTCGCACAGAAAGCGATGTTTAGTTTAAATACTATCAAAGGTTGTCCTAATATGTAGCACTTGTTTCCGAGCTGGTTATTACTACATTAAAATGTAATTGGATTACTTTAAACTACCAGAAAAAGTTCTTTCAAATTAAAAAAGTGTTTTCGTAGATTATAGAAATAAACATGTTATATGTAGCTACATGAAATATATTTTTTAGTAAATTTTTTCAGAAGTCGACTGCGAAAGTTATTATATTCTATCATCATTTGTAGGCACTAAATATCAGATGTATATTAATTATTCATGACGTGAGACACCGAAAAATGATGCTGGAACAGAGGTGGAGGTTTGGATATAAATGGCACATTCAGTAAACAATCAGCTATCAGCTGACAATCAGCGAGTATTGTGGACTAAGGGCGGCACAATCGCTCAATCAGCTGTGTCTGTGTCGGACCGCTAAATAGACCACCGCCAAGCCCACGTGTCTCTTTTAACTGCGAAAAGATACATTTTCCGCATTAGGATTTACCTTCTATGAAAAAATAACTTTTACATTTTTTCAATTCACTACACTGTGGGAAAGAGATAATAAAACAGATGTATTGCGTATAGGCAGTGGGCGTAGGAGTCAACAAACGTTTTTAAATACAAATTGGCTCAGTCGATAACTTAAAAAATAAAATGTAAATGATGATGGGTATTTAAAAAAATCCTGTATTTACTATGTCTAATAACGAAAAATACAGTCACGTAATTAGTATTAGTCGAAAATATGTTGTACCTCCAAAATTAGCGGTACGGACTGAGAGGTAAACACTGTAAGCATGTAGGTCTGCCAAAAACGTGTCATGTTCGGAAAATATATAAAACACAAACAGTTTTTCAGTAAATAATTAAGAAAGTATTAAAGTAAATCCTGAAACGGCACAGGGCTATATTAGGACATAATGTAATATTATTTGATGTTAGGTAGAGCTCATCGCCAAAACTGTTTCGGCTATATCTCGTATCTGGACGAGGCTACTACAGGTGTACAGACAGGGTCCGTGTCAGGGGAGTGCATGGGGGATGTCCAGGTGACAGGGATTATAATGTCGTGTGTCTGCCTCATCCGCCCTCCTCTACCGGCATAACGTGCACATGGACACATGAGACGCAAAGTGAAAGCATACACGCACTTATAACCAAAAGCTAAATGTGTTAAGGTGCAACAGCTAAGGTTAAGTTAAAACTATTCCAAAATTACTAAATATTCTTAAGAAACACTTTTTTAATTTTTTTTGTATGGCTGCAAGATTGACGAATCGGTTTAAAAATTGATGTATCGACATTAATATGGTGATTAAAAATTATCTGTTAGCATTGGATTTATGTCTACTCTACGCTGGTATTCAAGATGAAAGAAGTAGCTAAATAAGTTCAAAAGGAGAACTTTGAAAAATGAAACATAACAACATATTTACTTCACATAAGCCAGACATCCTTGAATGCACTAAATAACAGTGAGCGACTGCCAAAATAGTTCACAAAACATTAGAGCCGCAACATTTGCAGCTGCAGATTAATAATGACGTCGGACCCGGCTTTGGCGACGGGAATAGTGACAGGAGATCGCGCGTTATTGTCCCGTGAAAAATAGGCTCCCCATAAATCCAGAGGCTGCCCCAGCCGCCTCCAAAACAAAGATTTACGCCTCCTGAAGTCTCGTAAATCGGCTCAAGGTGACGAATAAATTCTTAACGATAATTTTACCCGGGCAGATACTTTGTCCTACGGACAAAATGTCGCGTGGCCTCCTAAGAAGTAGAGCTGTATCAGTTTTGGACACATTTTTTCCAACTGTTGTTTCAAAGAGACATATACTGAAATACTACATTGACTAGGAGGCTGTTTTAACTGAAAGAACTTATTTAGTTAAAATTAGCAGATTTACTTCAAAACAGAGATACCAGCACACATAAGTTAACGCTTTTATATCTGACGAAAACATTTTTGACGTTTAGAACAATAAGAAACTTTCGGAATTAAACTTTTTGTCTGAAAATCCGTTTAAACAAAAAGTGACATTATTGTCGTCCAAAGCGTTCTTTTCGGGCGAGTTGAGAAGGATTAGTGACGACGGAGGGAATTTTGTTGACTTTGCCTGTGATTTTAACAGCTTCCCTTCGCGCGCAATATTCTGAGGAGAGAGTGAAAATCTACCTACAAAATTGGCTGTGATACTGAAGTGTTGCTATGAGCTGATATCCTAAAGAAAAAACTTACCTTCACTCTAATGAAGGTTATATTTTAATTTTCAGTTATCATTGCAATTCGGTGTAGCTGTAACCTCAGGGCGGAATACCGTCAACAACTACATTTTACACAGCCTTTCTTTTATATTAAAGTATTTACGGCTACTAAATATTACATTTAAAAATATAGTAATCACACAAGGGCCATATTATGAGAATTAAAAAAAAGTTTTACATCTTAAGAAACTCGAAAGCAAATATTTTATAACAAGCAAAATGCTTAAAAGTTAAATTGATTTCTTAAACCTTTCTATAGTTTATATGTTACTATGAAAATTTTTAAAGTAGTAAACTATCTTTCAAATGGTAATCAACAAAAGGAAACTATTTAGATGTAATCTAACTGTAAGTTCCACACAAACTTTCAGTTGTAATGTAACAAAACTGGAAAAGAGTTATGTGACACTTTTTAACTAAACTGCTACTTGATGTAAAGATGTTTACAATAATAATACTCACCAGATCTCAGTTAAATGAGCCTTCTTACAAAGAAACACATTTGTGATATAGTTTATTGTTGCCCGAGCGCATCGAAGTGACCATAGGTGTAAAGTTGGGAGAGCGACTCACAGCCAGTTTCATTACAAGGTAATTGTGACGTCACAGCGCCAGCGGTGGCTTTGTACGGCGTGTTGTGTTGTGCGGTTGCCGCTCGTGTTTCCACGGCGCTGCCCGCTCCTGTCTCGCATTTATTAATATATTAATATTGCTGATGGTGTATTCCCCAGATATTAGAGAAAATGAAACAAACCAATAAAACACTGTGGGCTTGTGGTTGAGTGACCAACGGTGGTTTGTTTAGCGATAAATGTTTTTACTAGTACGTTTTCATTAAACTTCGAAAAGTATACATATTAAAAATATATTAAAACTTCGTATTTTAAATACATTAATTAAGGTCACAATGTTTAACAATATCCACCTTAAATTTATAAAAAAAGGTAAAAACAAGTCAAGTTACTTTTGCAACAAAATTTAAAAAAGATATTTTACACTTATACAATAAATACTGGGGGGGAAATAAATAAATTAAGGGAAATATAAATGATCACTGGTTTTTGGAAAGTTTTTTATCCACTTAATTTTACTACTACTTACTCTGATTAACCCCTCTTTGCTTACTTATTGATTTATGAGTAGATATCTAGACAAATATGCAATCCCAGTGCCATTTCTGCTTTAAGTACAGTAAAAGGTACTTTGGTATTATACGGAGGCCACTGTTTTTTAGAGAGATTGTTTTGCTGGACACCAAATATAACTACATCATTAGGAAGAACGTACTTAATCCGACTTACTGTCCAAATTTGACTTAACTATGTTGAACGGTATTTGTGTTCTGCCTCCCAGAAGGCAGTGATGTCAGCTAGGATTGAGAGTTCAAGTCGTCACCGCCGCTATCGTCCACATCCGATCGCCACCCTTACAGAGCGCACTGCGGCGGTTATGTTAGGTTATCATAAATATGTTATTAGGACTTCCCTTGTTATGTTACAAATCAAACGATACCAGATGAGTCATACTTAGCCCGCCAAACCCCGTCCAAGTAGGCACAGGTCTGGTCGTTGACCGAAGTTCGTGCATCATCTGTCAACGGGTTTTGGCGGGCGAAAGTAAGACTCATTTGGTATCATTCGATTCGTAACGAAATGAGGAAACTCCTACTAACATATTTATGATGACTAACTTAACACAACCGCCGCAGCGTGCTGTATGAGGGTGGCCTCCGTATAATACCAAAGTACCCAGTAAAACTTCAATAAAAGCCAGCATTAGGCCTTACACTATCAAATATTTTATAAACGATCTCTTTTAAAATAATTATTCGACCAATCAAAATTCAAACCAGCTGATTTTCAAAACAAAAACTTAAATTTTGCAGGGTCAAATAAATCATTTATAAAAGATCTTAAGTGTAATGCGGGCCCAACTCGACACTCTGTGTAACTCGACTATTATATCTGTGTAGCTCAACAGTCAAACAGCTAAAAGGGAATATTCATATCATAAGCATTTTTTCAGGACACCATATATTTAATTTCGTAAGGCTATTCTTTACGTCAATATAATAGGCGTCTAGGAAGTCGAAGAAAGATGGAAGAGGGCTTAAATTAAAGGTCTCTATTCCGTGATGGCGGGGAAAATACAGAAATTGCTTGAAATTCACCAGAAAGCAAGAAATAACGTGAAATATCCGCTATTTTCAAGCATTGGGATCTAAAACGTCCGGTTTACCTACCTGAAACATGCGATACCGATGATTGAGAACGATTTGTTAGATATTAAGATATTATGATAGATCTAAAAGCCAAGTTTGCTTTGAAGGTATTTTTTACTAGCCTATTATAAATAAGGGTTGTTTGGGTTTTCCTTTATTAGGGGCTTTTAGCCCCTTCAAGCCACTGTTCAGTTTTGATTGTAGAGTATTTAACATTTCTTTGATGATAGTTTACTCTATATGTAATATACTAATGTAAGTAATAATATGCGAAACTCAAATCGGTTAGCTGATAAATCTGGATAACTCGACAACCTCTGGGTTCAAAAGCAGTCGAGTTAGTGAGGTTTTACTGTAATAAAAAATTTGTTTTTCTAGCCAATATAATGTTATTGAAACAACAAAGTAGCAAGACTAAATGAAGAATTAAGTGGTGAGGTGGGTTGGTTGTGGTCGGTACAATGCCCAGGGAGGGCTTATTGGTGTCCCAGGGCGGCATTAGTCCTCATCAGGCGGGTAAGGGACCGGACATAAACTGTGCTTAGCCGCGACTTGCCACACACCGCTGTCGTCGAGGGGCCCGACTGACGTAAATAGACACCGAGGTTTGTTTTTATATTGTGTCCATCTTCGCACAGTAGTTAGTCGATTTACATTTTGAAAGGGACTGAGCCAAACAAAGGTCTCATAAATCTTTAAAATTGATTCTATGATGACTTGAGTAATTAATATGTGATACATTTACGTGTTAATTTTACATTGTTTAACGAACTATTTATTTGCCAACCAATTGAATGTAAAGTCACAATGATCCAACAAAATTACATATTCTATAAGATTCCCTTTATTATTTAAATTTTCATCCCTATAAGACATTGTATTATAAATTTTGTTCAAGGAATTTACTCTTTTTTCTACAATGTTAATAGATGTAATGTCGAAATGAAACATGAACACTTCACAGTTATTATTTATTTCGATTCATTGGTTGATAAATTAAGGCTTATTACAATTAGGGGCCATGAACACTAATTTTAAGTTTTATTTTAAGTATTCAACAGAGAGTATTATCAGTGGTATTTCTTTAAGGACCTGTTTGAACAAAATACATGCAAAAACATATTCTGGGAAACAAACAAAATTTAATTTATGTTTGTTTTGTGCTTCAGCTTCCGTATACAAGCTGAAACAAAACGTCACAACACAAACAATGCAATATTCTCCGGGCGGATTGTTACACAAAGAATGCAAATATAACAAAACGAGGAAAGAGAAGTCGGTCATGTTTGAATGACGTTTCATTAAAATAATTCCACGAGAGGAATATGCCATGAAATGCAAACGTGCTCATTTTTAATATCGGAGATATGCGGGTGTGGTGTGTGGAAGACAGAGACGGAGCGGCGCTGGATTAATGAATTGTCACTGGACGTTGTCGTGGCCGCCCCGCCCGCCCGCCACGTGGGTATCGAACATACGGGGTAAATATGCGATATCAATGTAACATGATAGTCTTGCGACTTTGATATGTGTTCGAAAGAAATCCCCAATCAAAATGCTCTTAAAACACTCAAAAAGCGCAAAAACGTACTTGCCAATAAAAGAAAACGAATTATAGTGAACAATTATATCGAGAATGTACTCAATGAGGTCTTTTATTTTGCGCAATTCTTGATGGAAAAGGGGGAAAAACAGGAAAAGTTAAACAATTTTATATCTTGTTCGATATCTGCGCTGAAGGGATGCCATTATAGGGATTAGATACTTCAAAGTTTTAAAATAACATGCTTCTGTTTAGGCATCATTAACAAATCTTTTATTTTTGATTAATTCCGTTTTGTATGTCATCATTTAGGTGCCAACTGAAATTGAAAAATGAAATACGAATGAAAGACGACATCAAATTGGTGATTACTGGAATTCGGCTTTATTTATTTTTTGACTTGTATTAGCATGACAAAACTAACGTCTAAGAGACCGAAGCGGCGACGCTGCACTGTCCGTGTATAAATAACAAATCATCACTAAAAAATGCTCTCTTTAACAGAGACACGATGAGTTGTAGCAAATGATAATCCACATATAATAATCCCTAAATGATGATAAACAAACGGTAGGCTACTTCGGTAATTTGCCGCAAAAGAATAAATTTCCCTCCTATAATGCGGAAAAATCATATTTCACAACCGTAATGTTTTTTAATCCGGCAATGTGTTTTTTACTCTGGAGCTCATAATCACTTGATGAACATTCATGCATACATTTTCGGCTTGTACTGCTTCGGTTTACCTAACTATTTATAAACTTGTATTTACAATATTTCTGTATTAAAAATATTTCTCTTTAAAATATTTGTGTAAGTATTTATTTGTCATTGGTCACTCACTAATAATAAGAACAATACAATAGAAATGTTTCACTTTTTCAGACACAATATGAAATCAAATATAAGAAAAACCCTGTGAAACTAAGCATTTAATTGAATTACTACAAATTCTTTGGCGAGATAAACATTGGTCATTTTTATGACCCAAAATTTGTAGAGTGAAAAATATTTCTCTTGGAAATTAAGGAGAAAGTATTAAACTCACACACGGTAATTCCCGTTGTCGCGCGAATAATTTTCAATGCAGTTTTCTCACACAATCCTCTTATAAGTTTTAAGCGGCGGGCGTTGCCACTCTTAACTCTTTTTCGCACGTGTAGCGCGCCTGAAACCTTCAACCACCTTATTGTTATGAAGTTTAGGTGGAAAGTTTATAACCCTACTAAATTAGTTAGGTTTAAATTAGTGGTTTAATTTGTTAGTGAAGTTACAACTGCATAACAACATACAAACATAACAAGATATGATGAAAGTTGTTATAGAGTCTTTGGAGTTCGAAATTATTTAACGATAAAGAAATCCTGAAAATTTACTTAAGTAACTGAACATATTAAATTTACAACAGTATTGGAGCCGATAAAAACTGCTCAAACAGATTTATCGAAGTAAATTACAAATTCCCTGTACGCGTGGCACGTTAGCACGTAGCCTTAGAGTGATTCATTGCATTTCGCAAACGTGCAAAACCCATAAATCAGTCTGGCCGCAGACGACGCAGTATCGGCACGGGCTGAGCGTCCTCGGCTTGGGCAAGGCTGAGGAACAACGGGCTCTGTGTGCAGGACAAAGGCTGACCTCTCTGTTATAGCGAGCGTTAGCAAAATCAATTACTCTCGCTCTTCGTGTAATGAGGAACAGAAGTATGGTTTTAATTAAAGGCGGAATTAAGGAAAATGAAATTACAGATAGGTTGACTATAAGTAAGGAATAATAGTAGTTAAAGATGAAGCAACTTAAGTTGAGGACACTTCGAATTGTTAATCATTTGACCATAGGATTGGATTGGTGGCTGTCTAAACTGTAATCATCGTAACCATTTCGCAATCGCCAGAGGGATGATTTTTTCTTAAAAAAACCCCTCTGTTCAATGGGCTATTTATTAACAAATAAGCCAGCCTCATATTTTTCTATTACGGTATTTCACTTGTTTTTTTGCAATAACTTTTACCAAAAAGATCGGTAATGATTAAACTTATGTAGCATTTACTGCTTATGTAACAACCAACTATGTCTGTTCATACATACTAAGTTACAAATTCATAACGAAATTTGTGCTGTGAAATTTACAGGTGCCTTCCTATTGAAGAAATTCACACCTACTTTATTGTTACAGCACGTGTAGGTTCCTAGAAATAACCAGCCACAAATCGCTGTATCGTCGCCGTGTGTCAGCTGGGTGTGAGATATCACGGGTTGTTTGTTGTTGCAGGGGTCGGTGCGCCGCGGCGCTGCGCCGTCAGACGCCGGAATGATCGGCAGAAAGGTCAGGAGGCAGCTAATTAAGCCAGAAATATCGGGGAGAGACAGCAGCGAGCGAGTGAGGAGTGGGAGACAGATGACAACACGGCACCTCGTCAATGTCGCCTCCACCGATGTGTTATACATCGGGACGGTGCGGCTCATCTGTGGCGAGAGTGGAAATAGATGGCGTCTCATAAACTGAGATGACATTTATGGGAAACAAACTTATTTACAAGGGGCTTATTTACAAATATTTTTGTAATAGGGAATATAATTTCAAATAATAGAATGTGCAATCACCACACTGTCCGTTGTTAACGAAGAGGCAAAAATGCACTTTGAAAGTTTAAAATCCACTAGTCTCGAAATGTCCCTTTCTTAGTTAGAAGGAAGTGCATATTTAATAAAACGGGTTATATAATCATTTACGTTCTAAAATGCGCTTTAAACTCCTCTCAGTGCCAAATATATTCGGGCATTTACAGTTATATATTTAGACAAAATATAACAAATCTTTGACGCCGTAGGTGATCTGGAGGCACACTTAACAGCGTCTCAAGGCAGTTATCCAAAGTAGTACTGATTATTCCCCTTGTCAGTCAGGGACAAAAATGGGGACCACTCGTGAAAATGTGTGAGTCTTCCTGGATCTATGGCTTTCTTGCAAAACAAACGCTCGGCCTCTGTAGCTTCCGCGTCAAGAAGGGTATCCTTCCTTCAAAGAAGATACCCAACTTCTTTTGAAGTTTGTTGAAAAAAATATGAAGAGGAAAACGGTGTTGACGTTTGTTTTACAGTGTCCACTGCTTTTTTAGCTATTTTTAGTTGGAGAGTGTATGCGGCACGTGTCGCCTGCCACATGACGGCCGGGCCGTGGTGTCCCGAGCCACACGTGCAGGGATAGCGGCTAAATTAATAAAGGGCGCCACCCATGTAACCAGCACATCACATGTGCGAGCAGACATCGGACTGCAGCTGATAATTAACTGGACCAGGAAGTAGTGGGAGCGACTGGCGCAAAGTTTTATGAACTACTCAAATTCTGGGCCGAGTACAGTCTACAAGGAACTGATGGAAGTTAACATGTATTAACGTATTAACGCTTATTCAAAAAATGTTCCATTAACATTAATGATTTATTGTAAGAAAAATGTTACAGCTTTTTAACTTAAAACGTTAATTTGTACTTAAGCATAAAAATGTACTAACTCTTTTCTAATTTGGAAAGATATATAAAATTTAATTTTTACAATACTAAGCTGAAGAATTTAAATAAAGAACTAATATTGAACCGTAATAGAATCGCTGGTTGGTAACAGAATAAAAATAATTTGAGCAGAATAACTCATAACTACAAATTGCAAGTTTGTCAATGAGCCAGTCAGATCCAATCTGCTAGTCACAAACTGCCAGACAACACAAACTGCCAGTCACATCCCACAGGCAGAGTGTGATATGTGCTAATATTTTCCTAGTTTTATGGCTGCAAGGGGCTAAATAGGCAAAATTAGTGCAGCTTCATTTTTGCACTCCTACCAGTGAAGGCGTACACCAGTTAAGATAAACTAACTTTCATCGACGTAGACTTGGTTAAAATAACCACAACAGCAATGGTGCAAACAGAAAAAATAACTAAGTTATATTAAAAAAAACATAGCATAAACTACTTGTCAGATAAGGTACACTGTTTTGAGGTTTCATTGATGCTTAAAGAGACATTGTATGGCCCATTTTGTTGTGTTTAATCTCTGAGTGTCTTAGAGCTTTTAATAACAAGTTTTATTTCATACTTTAGTTCTTTTTTGCATTGGCAAGAATTTAATCAACTACTGCGATAAGTAAGAACCACTAAAAGTTTTAGGATCTGGTCCTAAAACATAGGCCCTACATGCATTTTATGTGTGAGTAATTACATTTTTAACACACCACCGCAACAAAGTAGCGATTCATTTTGTGCAATTCATTGATTCATCTGCAATTGTGTAATGCATTGATGGGCTAAAATAGGGAAAACAAATAATTTAATTAAGTACTGTAGAATGTTTAGCATAACGTTTATAATTTTAATTGTATAGAACATTGTAATTTTATATGTACCTAGTAATTGTATAGACACATTATGCACATCCTTTCCTAGAAATATACTTCAATGGGAAATAAAAACACGAGTTCATAAAAAAATTTGCTTAAAATGTTAATTTTTTATGTTAGTATTTTTTTTAAATTAACCTATTTCACATAAGATATGTTTTAATTAATATGTAATGCAGGTTAAAGAAGAAGGTAACAAGCGTTGGCGTTGTTAAAGTAGGAGTGTTGTTATTAACAAAAGCGACAAGTTAAAGTAGAATTTGCAGCAATCCGCTCTACCTCACAATGGTCCGCGCTAAGTTTTACCACAACTCTTTGACTTTCTTTCCCATTTCTTTTTTCTTGAAGTTTAAAACTCCCGAACAAAGACAGAGCAAATATTGAGCTCTCCAAATTCGAAAATAGCAGTTTGGCGTTGAAAAAGTTGGTCTAAGGTTGCGTTTAAGAAATATGTTTATATGTACTGGTCCTGAATTCGGCCGTAAATTAGAGAAAGGCAATAAAGTACTTTGTGTAGTAATCATCAACTTACTATCGTGCTGTACACGTCAGTGGTTTTTTCAAAGTAACAGTATTGTATTACTGGCGCCGGAATAAAAAGTATCAGTCCCATGCCTCAAAGCCACTATAACGGGTAATGCCAATAGCTCACTTTTCTAGTGGACATTTGGTAATAACCTGGCCCGACATTTTCAGGTTTCATCGTAGCCTATTGAGTAAAGATATAGCCTCAGTCAGAGATGTCAGTAATAGATGCCCTCTGATTGGTCAACATATATATTTTTGTGTCAGCTGGTGGCTACAGGCGAGCACTCGTCCGTTCTCTTGAAGACGTCTAGATTAGTTACATTTACATGTTAGGGAACCTAAATATTTGTCACTATACGGACTCTCTCTGTCACTCTCCCTAAATCCAAGGAAATGTCAGCGGGTTTCCTACACTTAATAAATACTACTGCCCCCTTGGCAGGCCTACCGTTCAATGTGTAATTCTCAATCAGGCAAAATAACATATTCCCCCTTTGAATCCAAGTTAAATCAGCTTAAAGGCTCAAAATGCGGTTATTTCAAAATTACTGTAGCCTAAGAATTTGAAAGAGAATAGATCCTAAATCCGGTCGACATAAGCCGACAATAAATTTCCACAAACAAGCTCTAATAGAATCAAATTATAACCATAATCGTTGAAGGCGTCAAAGACCTAATAAACCGGAGTTACAAGCAATAAGGCAAATAGGATACAATAAAGCCGATTTATGCGAGTTGAAAATAGCCGGTCTGAATGTCAGAAAGAAGGAGAACCGGGTCATAAAAAAACGCGCCAAAGAAGCCCACGCTGATCAATACAAACTGGGACTTGTCTGGGTGGCGTGATATATTGGTGTCGCTACTGGATATAGTGAAATATCAATCAAGAGAGCCATGAGTTGTCATTGTCTGTACCGTTGTAAGGTCATGGAGACCAACTCATGTTGATACATATTGAAGCAGAAGTTAAGTTTCAGACTTACAAGTTGCTTATTTCTTCAACTAATTTAACAGCTTGGTAACCCAAAACGATTAAGAATGAAAGTTATACAGAGTGACATTTCCCACAAGGCAAACAGATCAAAGAACTAAGTAAGTTATATTTAATAATAATAATAATAATATAATAGCATAAACTACTTGTCAGATAAGCTACACTGTTTTGAGGTTTTATTGATGCTTAAAATAACATTTTATTTTAAAATAGCATTTTCCAGTTTAGTTATCGTTCAAACCTACGAATATTTCACTAAGCACAAGTGTTCAAACATAAAATTCTAAAATATTTGACATTTTTTTAAGTGATTAAAGATACTTAATACAGTTAAATTTTACTACCAAGTTTTGATGAATTCTTCAAATTATTTGTCATAAGAATTTCTTGTAAGAAAACAAAAAAATTATTATATTTAGTTAAGACTTTTAAGTTCATAAAAAAGAGCGAGCTTACTTAACTGTTGTTTCGATGAACAAAAGGAAATGCCAATAACAGAAATGTTCGATTCCTCATTATGCACCCTGCCCGCATCGCTAAGGCCCTCATAAGTCAACACAACTCTCGGCATCCGCATTCATAACTGTGATTAACGTCGGGGTCTCCTCATGTTTGACTTTACAAGAGGAGAGTGGTACAATGTTACCGTAATGTTTACAAATGAGCAGCAATAACAGGGCAATTATGGGCGGGGTGCAACTCGGCGAAGCCATTCCAAGGAGTTAAAAGTTAATTTGGCAAAGCGGAGAGTTGGAGTCGCGCCATTTCAATAAGATCCGTGGATAGACGGCGATCTGGAGCGGACGTAAGACAACACCTTACACCGTCTAGGCTGCCACCACTCCCCCGCCTGCCAACTGCACCGACCGACTGATCATAGGAACGGATCTAAGATACGCACGGAGGACGGTGGTCTGGAGCAGACGTAAGACAACACCTTACACCGTCTAGGCTGCCACCACCCAGCCGCCTGCCAACTGCACCGACCGACTGATCATAGGAACGGATCTAAGATATGCACGGAGGACGGTGGTCTGGAGCGGACGTAAGACAACACCTTACACCGTCTAGGCTGCCACTGCCACCACCCAGCCGCCTGCCACCTGCACCGACCGACTGATCATAGGAACGGATCTAAGATACGCACGGAGGACGGTGGTCTGGAGCAGACGTAAGACAACACCTTACACCGTCTAGGCTGCCACCACTCCCCCGCCTGCCAACTGCACCGACCGACTGATCATAGGAACGGATCTAAGATATGCACGGAGGACGGTGGTCTGGAGCGGACGTAAGACAACACCTTACACCGTCTAGGCTGCCACTGCCACCACCCAGCCGCCTGCCACCTGCACCGACCGACTGATCATAGGAACGGATCTAAGATACGCACGGAGGACGGTGGTCTGGAGCGGACGTAAGACAACACCTTACACCGTCTAGGCTGCCACTGCCACCACCCAGCCGCCTGCCACCTGCACCGACCGACTGATCATAGGAACGGATCTAAGATACGCACGGAGGACGGTGGTCTGGAGCGGACGTAAGAACACCTTACACCGTCTAGGCTGCCACTGCCACCACCCAGCCGCCTGCCACCTGCACCGACCGACTGATCATAGGAACGGATCTAAGATACGCACGGAGGACGGTGGTCTGGAGCAGACGTAAGACAACACCTTACACCGTCTAGGCTGCCACCACTCCCCCGCCTGCCACCTGCACCGACCGACTGATCATAGGAACGGATCTAAGATATGCACGGAGGACGGTGGTCTGGAGCGGACGTAAGACAACACCTTACACCGTCTAGGCTGCCACTGCCACCACCCAGCCGCCTGCCACCTGCACCGACCGACTGATCATAGGAACGGATCTAAGATATGCACGGAGGACGTTGGTCTGGAGCGGACGTAAGACAACACCTTACACCGTCTAGGCTGCCACTGCCACCACCCAGCCGCCTGCCACCTGCACCGACCGACTGATCATGGGAACGGATCTAAGATACGCACGGAGGACGTTGGTCTGGAGCGGACGTAAGAACACCTTACACCGTCTAGGCTGCCACTGCCACCACCCAGCCGCCTGCCAACTGCACCGACCGACTGATCATAGGAACGGATCTAAGATACGCACGGAGGACGCTGGTCTGGGGCGGACGTAAGACAACACCTTACACCGTCTAGGCTGCCACTGCCACCACCCAGCCGCCTGCCACCTGCACCGACCGACTGATCATGGGAACGGATCTAAGATACGCACGGAGGACGTTGGTCTGGAGCGGACGTAAGAACACCTTACACCGTCTAGGCTGCCACTGCCACCACCCAGCCGCCTGCCAACTGCACCGACCGACTGATCATAGGAACGGATCTAAGATACGCACGGAGGACGGTGGTCTGGAGCGGACGTAAGACAACACCTTACACCGTCCAGGCTGCCACTGCCACCACCCAGCCGCCTGCCACCTGCACCGACCGACTGATCATAGGAACGGATCTACGATACGCACGGAGGACGGTGGTCTGGAGCGGACGTAAGACAACACCTTACACCGTCTAGGCTGCCACTGCCACCACCCAGCCGCCTGCCACCTGCACCGACCGACTGATCATAGGAACGGATCTAAGATACGCACGGAGGACGGTGGTCTGGAGCGGACGTAAGACAACACCTTACACCGTGTAGGCTGCCACTGCCACCACCCAGCCGCCTGCCACCTGCACCGACCGACTGATCATAGGAACGGATATAAGATACGCACGGAGGACGGTGGTCTGGAGCGGACGTAAGACAACACCTTACACCGTCTAGGCTGCCACTGCCACCACCCAGCCGCCTGCCACCTGCACCGACCGACTGATCATAGGAACGGATCTAAGATACGCACGGAGGACGGTGGTCTGGAGCGGACGTAAGACAACACCTTACACCGTGTAGGCTGCCACTGCCACCACCCAGCCGCCTGCCACCTGCACCGACCGACTGATCATAGGAACGGATCTAAGATACACACGGAGGACGGTGGTCTGGAGCGGACGTAAGACAACACCTTACACCGTCTAGGCTGCCACTGCCACCACCCAGCCGCCTGCCACCTGCACCGACAGACTGATCATAGGAACGGATCTAAGATACGCACGGAGGACGTTGGTCTGGAGCGGACGTAAGAACACCTTACACCGTCTAGGCTGCCACTGCCACCACCCAGCCGCCTGCCACCTGCACCGACCGACTGATCGCAGGAGCGGATCTAAGATACGCACGGAGGACGGTGGTCTGGAGCGGACCTAAGAACACCTTACACCGTCTAGGCTGCCACTGCCACCACCCAGCCGCCTGCCACCTGCACCGACCGACTGATCATAGGAACGGATCTAAGATACGCACGGAGGACGGTGGTCTGGAGCGGACGTAAGAACACCTTACACCGTGTAGGCTGCCACTGCCACCACCAAGCCGCCTGCCACCTGCACCGACCGACTGATCGCATGAGCGGATCTAAGATACGCACGGAGGACGTTGGTCTGGAGCGGACGTAAGAACACCTTACACCGTCTAGGCTGCCACTGCCACCACCCAGCCGCCTGCCACCTGCACCGACCGACTGATCATAGGAACGGATCTAAGATACGCACGGAGGACGCTGGTCTGGAGCGGACGTAAGACAACACCTTACACCGTCTAGGCTGCCACCACCCAGCCGCCTGCCAACTGCACCGACCGACTGATCATAGGAACGGATCTAAGATACGCACGGAGGACGTTGGTCTGGAGCGGACGTAAGAACACCTTACACCGTCTAGGCTGCCACTGCCACCACCCAGCCGCCTGCCACCTGCACCGACCGACTGATCATAGGAACGGATCTAAGATACGCACGGAGGACGCTGGTCTGGGGCGGACGTAAGACAACACCTTACACCGTGTAGGCTGCCACTGCCACCACCAAGCCGCCTGCCACCTGCACCGACCGACTGATCGCATGAGCGGATCTAAGATACGCACGGAGGACGTTGGTCTGGAGCGGACGTAAGAACACCTTACACCGTCTAGGCTGCCACTGCCACCACCAAGCCGCCTGCCACCTGCACCGACCGACTGATCATAGGAACGGATCTAAGATACGCACGGAGGACGCTGGTCTGGAGCGGACGTAAGACAACACCTTACACCGTGTAGGCTGCCACTGCCACCACCCAGCCGCCTGCCACCTGCACCGACCGACTGATCATAGGAACGGATCTAAGATACGCACGGAGGACGCTGGTCTGGGGCGGACGTAAGAACACCTTACACCGTCTAGGCTGCCACTGCCACCACCAAGCCGCCTGCCACCTGCACCGACCGACTGATCGCATGAGCGGATCTAAGATACGCACGGAGGACGTTGGTCTGGAGCGGACGTAAGAACACCTTACACCGTCTAGGCTGCCACTGCCACCACCAAGCCGCCTGCCACCTGCACCGACCGACTGATCGCATGAGCGGATCTAAGATACGCACGGAGGACGTTGGTCTGGAGCGGACGTAAGAACACCTTACACCGTCTAGGCTGCCACTGCCACCACCCAGCCGCCTGCCAACTGCACCGACCGACTGATCATAGGAACGGATCTAAGATACGCACGGAGGACGCTGGTCTGGGGCGGACGTAAGAACACCTTACACCGTCTAGGCTGCCACTGCCACCACCCAGCCGCCTGCCACCTGCACCGACCGACTGATCATAGGAACGGATCTAAGATACGCACGGAGGACGTTGGTCTGGAGCGGACGTAAGAACACCTTACACCGTCTAGGCTGCCACTGCCACCACCCAGCCGCCTGCCACCTGCACCGACCGACTGATCATAGGAACGGATCTAAGATACGCACGGAGGACGCTGGTCTGGGGCGGACGTAAGACAACACCTTACACCGTCTAGGCTGCCACTGCCACCACCCAGCCGCCTGCCACCTGCACCGACCGACTGATCATAGGAACGGATCTAAGATACGCACGGAGGACGTTGGTCTGGAGCGGACGTAAGACAACACCTTACACCGTGTAGGCTGCCACTGCCACCACCCAGCCGCCTGCCACCTGCACCGACCGACTGATCATAGGAACGGATCTAAGATACGCACGGAGGACGGTGGTCTGGAGCGGACGTAAGAACACCTTACACCGTCTAGGCTGCCACTGCCACCACCCAGCCGCCTGCCACCTGCACCGACCGACTGATCATAGGAACGGATCTAAGATACGCACGGAGGACGGTGGTCTGGAGCGGACGTAAGAACACCTTACACCGTCTAGGCTGCCACTGCCACCACCCAGCCGCCTGCCACCTGCACCGACCGACTGATCATAGGAACGGATCTAAGATACGCACGGAGGACGGTGGTCTGGAGCGGACGTAAGAACACCTTACACCGTCTAGGCTGCCACTGCCACCACCCAGCCGCCTGCCACCTGAACCGACCGACTGATCATAGGAACGGATCTAAGATACGCACGGAGGACGGTGGTCTGGAGCGGACGTAAGACAACACCTTACACCGTGTAGGCTGCCACTGCCACCACCTAGCCGCCTGCCACCTGCACCGACCGACTGATCGCATGAGCGGATCTAAGATACGCACGGAGGACGTTGGTCTGGAGCGGACGTAAGAACACCTTACACCGTCTAGGCTGCCACTGCCACCACCCAGCCGCCTGCCACCTGCACCGACCGACTGATCATAGGAACGGATCTAAGATACGCACGGAGGACGTTGGTCTGGAGCGGACGTAAGAACACCTTACACCGTCTAGGCTGCCACTGCCACCACCCAGCCGCCTGCCACCTGCACCGACCGACTGATCATAGGAACGGATCTAAGATACGCACGGAGGACGTTGGTCTGGAGCGGACGTAAGAACACCTTACACCGTCTAGGCTGCCACTGCCACCACCCAGCCGCCTGCCACCTGCACCGGCCGACTGATCATAGGAACGGATCTAAGATACGCACGGTAGACGGTGGTTTGTGTAACTGGGCAAAACGTTTCATTAATAGTATTCTATAGGAAAAAAATAATTCCTGGTATTATTTAGAATCAAAAACTTGATAACCTCAATCTCTATAGAATAGAAATAACTAAGAGCGCGCCAACCTTGACTCAATTGGTTTTACATATTATACGTTCAGTAATGCCTACATACTTCACATATCTGCAATTGTAGGAAATGAGAAGAAGCGAGAATTCTTGGCATATCAGGAGGGCAAGGCAGTAGCGACCACGCGATATGCCGAACATCGCCGACCATAAATCCTTTGACGGTAAGGCAACTAAACGCCGAACATTCCGCACATTCTGGCCCGGCCACACGCACACGTACGCTAACATTCACCTCCACTTGACTGACATATTGTTAGTGCTGAAAAACATGGTCAATGTGCATACAAGGGTACAGATGCATGCACTAAACGAAACTGCAATCGCTACTCTAACAAAGAACAATACCACTATAGGAACTCAAATGCTAGACGAAAATCAATTAAAATCTCAAATGTTTAACTGGAAACCTCACGATCATACACATACGTACTTGTGAATCGCAACCCATCAAATGCAATATGCAACACAATACATGCACAACCATGCACGATAATAATTTTCTCAATTGTTTTATGCCAAACAAACACGCTGCCGCCCAAAGGGATGTTGTGGAATTAGTCGCTCAGCAAACTAATATTTGGTTGTATCACCTGGATATTGAATCAATTACTGTACTATTTTGTGTCATATTAAAACGTCCTGCAATGCAATATTAATTTCGAATTAATTAATCCAAGTTTAATTAGATTTTGGCAATGTCAACAGTTGTCTATTGTGATTTTCGTGTTATATTATGCGACTGGTAAACTTGCATTCAGCCGGCAGGTTATTGTCAGGTGTGTGGTTTGAAACTATCCACTGTTCAATAAAATACACGTTATCCGGGAATATCAGTTTATTTTGGGATAAACACGTAAGATAATATTTCCAATTTTCAATTTTCAGACATTGTTTAAGCTGCTTGATAGTCGAAATCCTGTAAAAAAGCATTAAATATTTAAAAAATAAGTTAATAAAAAAAAATAATAATAATTTTCATGGTCAAATCCACTGGTTTATGGTCCGGAGGTGGAGTGGGCAAAGTTCCGTAAGAAATATCTCGGTCGGTTTGCGCCAGGCAATAATGAAAGCCGTGTTTCACTTAGCGCGAGATCAGCGGCCTTACAACAGTGTTATCGCATTATCGGCCACAGTTTCTGTTATTGCGTTCGTATTTTCTGGGGTGTGATGTTTTAACCGGCTCCATAAACAATTACTGATCAAGCTTCCATATTATATTGTTCTCAATTAAGTGATATGGAAAGAGAAACGGTTTGCTAATTATTATTTTAGTATTTTTCTTCAGTAATCGCATCGTAACTGATATTTAACAAATGAGTTTGTTCCCTTGGGGACTAAATTTTAATGAGATAATTTTTAATAACATAACTTAAAACAGGACTATTTTATAAAGGAATCTTATTAAAATATTTTTGGAACCATTGATTATAAAGAAAAAATAGATAGTTCAAGCAATGTTAAAATTTGAAGCCAACAAATTCGATCATATGTTACAGAAATAAGCAAATTCTGATGGAGAATTTTGTCAATAAAGAAATTTAAAATATAATTTTGTATCTTCTTCTTTTGCAATCCTAGTTTTGACGCTTTTAAAATAAAATTCCTTTTACAACCTTGTAACATCCACCTGCCTGCCTGCCTGCCTTGTACATTCTTGCCTGGTGGAAGCAAAAATGTTCCATTTCAGGGATAAAAACTTTTAGCGTGATATCACAATCCTAGCGCAATTTCTAGTGACGAAGCTGAACTAATTTTGCGAGTGCTCAATTTCTGGCTTCAAAACATCTATGAGCATGGGCAGTTTTCTTTTAGTTATAAAGTCAATGATGGCACTAAGGAATTGGAAAGCCATTAAAAAATCAAGTTACTAATCGATACCTGTCCCGGTGCGAAAATAAACCCTAACCAGCGTTTAGAAGCAATAAAAAAACATCAAAGGGAAGTGAGTAACCACTCACGACAGCGAGATATTTGGCGAAGCTCAAATCGGAGACTTAAATTGAAAGAATAACGTAAACACTCTAGTTTATGGGCAGCGGAAAGCAGTAAAGTGTGGAATCGCAACAATTATATCGTGAGAAGCATATTTTGTCCGGGCTGGCGAGAGCGGTTTTGTGTCAAAATAAATCAGCCGGTCCCTTAAATATACGGCAGCGCGTAATTCGCGGCGCATAAATACGGCATCCGGTCGGTTTATGCGGCCCGGTGCAGCGACTTCTGGCCACCTAATTTAAATCCTGAGCCCCTCGCCGTCGCACAGTGGTCATTTTTGCTTATTTAGGTGGACAAAAATGAAAATATTGAACATTTTATTATAACCTTAAGCACCATCTGAAGTTGTTTTTAACTAGTTAGAGATAATGAATGAGCTGGGGAAACCCACCTAAGATATCAAATTTCATGTGGGTAGGTCACATTTTCAGGAAGTTTCGGAATTTCCATAACCGTTGTATGTTTTACCTGTTCAAATAGATTCACTCTCTACCGGCAGTGATACAGCAAGATTAATAATTACTATTGGAAGTTAAATATTGATGAATTAACTATTGTTGTGATAAGTTTCAAGAGTTTTAATACATTTTAGCCTGGGGAAAACACATAGTTAAATACTTATGGTAATTTTTGTTAGAACTTAATTTGTTTTAGTCTATAACTTTTGTGGCACGTCCAGGCACGTCATAAAACTTTTTTTAATTGTAACTTGAGTGTAATCTTAAAACATTTATAGGGTAGCCAAATGCGTAAAAGTGCATAAAAAGTTGCTGTAAATTTTTAAAAATGGTCTTACGCTTAGATTTAGTTATTTTGCTATCAGGTTAGACGATTTGTATAAACAATACGTCAAAACTATCATCATGAATGATGCTAATAACACTCTAAAATACATTTTTAGTTTATTTACTTCAATTTTTGTCGATCAAACTTTGCAAATAAACTTGTAAATTTTGTCCTTAAGAGTAAAATGGTCAAAATGTCACTACACATAGCGTTTTATTGTAATATACAGATTTTACTGCACTGAAACAAATTTATACATAAAAATTATAGTTTCTTACAGTTTATTTTACAGGAAATACGCTTCTGAAACCCATCAAACAAAAATTCATATTAATACATCAGCACAGTCACGAAGACACAAATGACGTCCTGAAAATAGTACGTCATTATTGTCCATGTGAGGAGTTTATAATTGTAGATTTGATAGGACTTTATGTGAAATCAAGCCATTTAGAAACCCTGTAAACAAATTCCTTTAGGAATGCTTTCATAAGACCAACATACTATGTAAATCTTTCAAAAAAAAACGTTCAGCTTCGTTGATGTACGCTTGTCTCTAGCTTTTATCTAGTACTACTTCAGTATCCAACATAAAATTTATGTTATGGATGACGGTAGCGATTTGTTTGAAGGTTGAAGGGTTCTCATTGCACCATCATTCAAACAAATATCTCCACTCTAGCTTAATTCATTTTCCTATTTTACATAAAGTCCTGGCATATCTACATTACCCCTTACATGGACAAAAATGGTGTCCCATTTACATGGACCGTTTTGACCATGTGACTGTACTGATATAACAATGTTTTTATGAGTTTCAGAAGCGTATTTCCAGTGAAATAAACTGTAAGAAACTATAATGTTTTTGTAAAAATTTATTTTGATGTAGTATAATCTGCATGTTACAGTAAAACACTATGTGTAGTGACAATTTGATCATTTTACTCTAAAGGACAAAATCTACAAGTTTATTTACAAAGTTCGATTGACAAAAATTGAAGTAAATAAACTAAAATGTATTTTAGAGTGTTATTAGCATCATTCATGATGATAGTTTTGGCGTATTGTCTATACAAATCGTCTAACCTGATAACAAAATTACTAAATCTAAGCGTAAGACCATTTTTAAAAATTTACAGCAACTTTTTATGCACTTTTACGCACTTGGCTACCCTATAAATGTTTTAAGATTACACTCAAGTTACAATTAAAAAAAGTTTTATGACGTGCCTGGACGTGCCACAAAAGTTATAGACTAAAACAAATTAAGTTTTAACAAAACTTACCATAAGAATTTAACTACGTGTTTTCCCAAAGATAAAATGTATTAAAACTCTTGAAACTTATCACAATAATAGTTAATTCATCAATATTGAACTTCCAATATTAATTAACAACCTTGCTGTATCACTGCCGGTAGAGAGTGACACTATTTGAACGGGTAAAATCATACAACAGTAATGGAAATTCCGAAACTTCCTGAAAATGTGACCTGCCCACAAGAAATGTGATATCTTAGGTGGGTTTCCCAGCTCATTCATTATCTCTAACTAGTTAAAAACAACTTCAGATGGTGCTTAAGGTTATAGTAAAATGTTCAATATTTTCATTTTTGTCCACCTAAATAAGCAAAAATGACCACTGTGCGTCGTCGCCGCACCGGATAACACATCTTTTCGGCTTTAACTGCCGGTTTAGCGGTCCAGCGCCCAGCGGCCGTGACTCGATGGGTCTCCGGATTATATTCCTCCGAATCGGACGACCACATTTAAATTAAATGACCCGTAACACATAAATAATATTACACTATAGCTCAATACTATGCTCCGTTCTATTACAAATGGATCACATTCTTATGAATGCATATTTTTAATAAAATCTCGTTTCATAAACATGTAAGTTACAAAGTGAGTCATATATTATAAGCTATAAAATGATAATCTGAATTTTGAAACTGGAATCTGTAATAGGTTTAACGAAAACTTTCAATGATGTTTATAAAGATGTAGATGCAAACGCTACTTCTACATGATAATCTCTACTTATTGCTTTAATCAGTTAACCACAGCATCAGTTGCTGTGAAGCATTGTTGGTCAGCATATGCTCCAATCAACATCCCTATCCCATACAATTTACGAAACAAATATCGAGGGCAACGACCGGCAGTAACGTGTGACGGACAGCTGAATGTGCCATCCCGCCCCCGGGTGCAGGGGTGCCGCTGGGGTGCCGCTGGGGTGCCGCTAGGGTGCCGCTTCACCTTCACGTCCGGTAGTTTCACGGTGTGTGCGGCTCCACCACGCGTGGCGGATGCCCCAATCGAGGGATAATACCGTCTTTGTCCCGCTGCTGCTCTCTATACGCTGATTTATGAACTACTGACACTTTTACTCGCCCATTGAAACAGAGCAGCGCGAGCGCGCCCCGTGGTCTTCCCCGTAAACTGTTTGGCACCGCAGTGAGTTACCGCTCGTTAATTATTGGGAACAGACCTCCTTAATAATCAGATCCTCCGATAAAGGCGGGAATTCGGAATTAGAGTGTGATTTATGACGGGGGAAACATAAGCCAATCCTTTCTAAGAGCCCCCTCTTTATGTACAACTCTATCATTGTACTTCCGTGAAAATAATTGCAAATAAATCGTCCTTTTATTTGAAATTATCATGGATGTTTCTGTACTATTATACCTGAAGAATAATTTTAAAACGGATTTATATTTCCAGTAGAAAGAAGCAGTTCAAAACTGTTTGACGATTAACATAAAGCATCGAACGAGTCGCCTAATATTCGATAAAGTAATGCAGCCTGACAACTTGAAATTCTCGTACGTTTTAGACATAAAATCTTTAAGTACACCCTGTTGGACTGAATTCAAACTTGGACAAAATTCCTTTTCACCCATTTTTAGTCACAAAAAAAACAAATAGAATTTTTTTTTTTTTTTTTTTTGTAGCTTTATCAGTATCATATCTCATTAATCTTTAATCTTAGAGACAGTTCACCGAATAAATAATTGTTCAAAAATATTAGATGGATTTCAAACAAAATAAATCAAATGAGTTGTGAGTGTCTTAAAAGTATAGGGTTTTAAGGGAGTTGTTTATATTTTTATAGTTGTAAATGTATTTTCCTTTGAACTATCCTGATATAGACGTGGGCATCGAAACTTTACGCAGTTTTAATTAATCAAAGTTGATTATCAGTTAAACTTGTCCTAATAGAGATTCACATTTAGTAAAAAGTTTGCATCAGCAAATTATAAATTTCTAAGCGTCAACTATATGATGTAATAAACGCTGCCTATGTTTAACTATAAGGTTGTTTGACTGCAGAACAAACGCCACAATTACACGGTTGCCACGTGTGAAGTCGGTGCGCCCACGTGGGAGTGATCGACTGACTGACGCGCGTCTGATTGCCGGGATGATGGATGGCCAGTTCCCAGAGGTTTCTCACCTTTACAAACCCCTTCCTCTGTTTGAACTGCACTTGTCCTCCCAGTGACAATCGACACAACAAACAGCTTCCTCATTTAAACTTTCAGTTTTCTGTCAGTTGTTGAGCTACTATGATTAGACTAGTTAGAGAGACAGTCAATATTTGTGTCATGAATAAATTTTGAGGGACTTCTTGGAAGTACAATTCAACAAAGTACTACCGAAGAGTGTGTTAATTTGTCTCTCCTTAATGATATATTTTTAATTTTACCAGAGATGGCTCACTAGAATTCAACTTGAAGCTATATCTAGGAATTGTTTTTCTTGCTGATTTAAAACATGTGCCTGGATTTGTTAATATGTGCTAACATGCCGTAACCATCATGGCAATATGTGCTAACATGTCATAACCATCATGGCAATCCGTAAGGCTCGTAGTAATGTTCAAAAGCTTTCAAATGTATTTTTCCAAGTCTCTTTAAATTAAAGTTAATTAAGATAGGATTTAGCATATCTACAGGAAAATTCATTTCTATCGTTGTATTTGAATTTCCCAAATAAGCACATAAGGTGAAAAAAGTATTAAAATATCATGTTTGATTACGAATATATGGAATCTGATTGCAATTGCTTTATGGTAAAGTTTTCAATCTAATGACAAATTCAAAAGACTTACTAGTTTAAAAATTGTCTTGCGTCTTTTGCACTAGCACATAATATTGAACTCGAACTAGTTCATAACGTCAACAAACGAGTTCTCTGGTTATACTCACACGAAAACTATTCAAACTACAGTGAAAAAATGTTTGATAAAAAGAACGTATAAATGTTGAGCTATTTTACGGATGGCCGGTAGCACACGCTGGATGGTGATTGGCCCTCACTACTCTGCAGCCCTCGTCCTTTGCAGTCAGGGTGGTTAGCTGGTTTCAAAGCGCACCGATTGATCGTTACGAGAACCTGATCCGAAAAGTGCGGTAGAGCTTTGTAAGTCCACTTGAAAACACTTCTCTTGGATTTAACCGACATCTGGCTCCCTTTGCTCACGCTTTCCATTTCAAGTTCCTTTGACGAAAATATTGAATTATTCGATACACATATGATCTCAGCAGTCACTGTTATTCATTAATCATGTTAACATAAAAAAAATAATAGAGAGTTTTAAAAATGTATTGTTTTACTAGTATTAAAAAGAAGCCTTTTTATTAACTGAAGCTAATAATAATAACATTAAAGTTGTATTTTATTTTTATCGTAATCATAAATAACATAAATCAATCATTCTATACATAAATCCCAAACTATACGTAACTTTTGAGGAAACCATAAGCCTAACGTCCATCAACCCCATGATTGATTGAATAGTCCCTGCGAGAAAATACCAGAAAAAATATTACTTATTTGATAAAATTTCACTAAGGGTACAAATTGAAAGAAAATGGCTGACCAGCTGTTTAATTTATTTTTGCTTACTTTTCATTTGTTTACTTTTCCCAGCGAAGTGGGACACCGTAAGCTAGTTAAATTTAATAAAATAATGTTTTTACTTACTTCTTACTTCGTAGCGTGATACAAAGGTAAATAAGTATTTTCTATTACAAGATTGATATGAGTATCAAAGGGTACAAAAAAGAAGTTAATATAACTAAAGCATTACGTTTTTAATTAAAACAACAATTATTTAATGTACAGTTCGCGCATTATACCTCCGGCTATGGTTGAGTCAGCTGTCAGCTGATTGTAAGGTGCGGGGGGAGAGGAGGTACTTTTCTGAAAACGTTCTCTAAAACACCGCTACTTGTCAAATGTTGTATTTATCAATGCCATATGTTAAAAATAGCATATGTCACGGTTAGTAACGTAGTGATCATAGCCGGAGATATAATGCGCGAACTCATAACACATTCACCTTCCAGTATGGAATTTTCATAAGTCATCATATATTTAATTTCGTAAGGCGATTCTTTGCGTCAAAATTGTGGGCGTCTGGCAAGTCGTAGAAAGATGGGAGACGGCTCAAATTAAAGGTCTTTATTCCGTGATGGCGGGAAAAATACTGAAATTGCTTGAAATTAACCAGAAATCGAGAAATAACGTAAAAAATCTGCCATTTAAAAAGCATTGGGATCTAAAAAAGTCTGCTTTGTTTACATTCAAACATGTGGTACTGATGCTTTATTCAAAGACATATGCTAGATGTTGACATCTGGTTTTTTCAAGATGCAGCTAACTATGTTCAATGTACTATAACAAATAAATATTTTAACTTTAAGATTTTCAGACGTATAACTACGGCTTTGAGTATACATTTACAATTTAAAATTATAAAGAGTTAAGTGTGTTTGTTTCGTTTACGTTATAACCGATTTCAAACCGATACAATGCCAAGTGGTCGATATAAATATATATGTAGGCAAAATTGTAGAAGTTTTGAAAGTCGCAGGATAATAGGAGGGGGCTCAAATAGAAGGTCTTGATGCCAGGGACCCATGAAGTACGGAAATTTCTTAAAGTTTATCAGAAAATAAGATCATTGTAATCTAAAAACGTCTGCTTTGTTTACATTAAAACATGTGTTGCTTATACTTGATTTAAAACCACGTGCTAGAGCTAGATGTTGATATATGGTTTGTTTAAAATCCAGCAAAATAGGTTGAACGTACTATAA
Source organism: Flexamia atlantica (assembly GCA_035578135.1). NCBI lineage: Eukaryota > Metazoa > Arthropoda > Insecta > Hemiptera > Cicadellidae > Flexamia > Flexamia atlantica. The sequence continues at coordinate 19,390,761 of JAQJVK010000006.1, read as the reverse complement.
CACATGACTGTTTTTTTTTTTACTTTTAAATTTTCCGTTCTTATAATTTAGGGATCTCAACCTTAAAAAGCCAGACAAATTCAATTCGACCTTTACACTGTATCATGTAGTAGTAGCTGATGCTGATTTAAAGCCAAGTGATTTGTAACATTTACACAATCGAATAAGCGCAGGCTATAGGTACAGAGAAGACCTCATTCATCACTTTTAGGGCCCAGCTCTACCGGTTTTATGCGCGGTCGGAAATGGTCATAGTTTTGACTGAGAAACAACAGTGTGCTGCACTAAAAGCTATTGAATGTAACATAAACTTTAAATTTGATCCTACCAAAAAGGTTCACATTTAAATTTGGATAATCAAAAGTATATTTAATCTTGGATCTACGAAGACAAAGCGGTATTTACTCCCGGGCAACCATAAAAATCTTTAATATTAACTATTTACCAAACTCATGGTCTCCAAACCTAACTTCCTCATGAAGTAGAGCCAAAGTCTCCAACGTGGAGCGTGGAGTCGTCAACGGGAGACCATTTTCTGATTTCATCCTTATTTATTTTATTTTCTTTTGGGAAATAATTTAAGTGCTACAGTCTGTGGTTAACCTTAAGAATTTCTGCAAACCATGTCCATATGTTTAATTGTAAACAAAGTGGACTGAGTTTGTTTTGAGAACGACGGATAGCGCCACTGTTCCAAAAAATTCAGCCCTTTACTATACTGAAGTAACGCCCTTTCTTAAAATTCTGATACTTACTAGCAAATGTCAAAACATCTTTAAACATTACTCTTTATACGTTTAATTCCGTCAAACTGTTACCGAGCCATGAGTGTGAAGGAAACATTAAATATCCAGCATTTGTACTTTATTTTTAGGGGCTTTTGCCCCTACAAGCCACTAGTATGTTTCAAATGACGATTAAGGTTGTACTACCCATATTAAATAATAATCAGCTGATGATTTTATCATCACATGATACAGATTTAGTAAACAAATACATTCAGCAAAGGTAATAGAATATCTATAAGGCCTGTACTGAAAGGTGAATGTGGAATTGAGTATAGTAAACGAACCAACAGGAATTACAGTGTTAAAAGCTAACTAAACCAGAGGGTTTAGTTAGCTTAGCCCTAAAATATATTTAGAGTAGAGCTAAATATATTTTGAAAGATATTTAAGAAGCTCAATAGCGTGATAAAAAGTTACATACGTATTTTCCATTTAAAGAATAGTATGAATATCAAAGATTAGAAAAAATGTTAATATACAAAGTTAAAGCTTTAAGTTTTTAATTAAAACAAGAATTATTAAATGTATCTTAAGGTACGTATTGGTAAGTAAACTAGCCTAGAGAAATTACGATGGTAAAAGGTACCATCGTACCTACTCCTGTAAGTATATTTTAAAATATTTTTATGAAATTCAATATTAAGATCATAAATATTAAATATTTAAAGTTAATCTAAGAATAATAAAAACGTCAACTAAAAAAAAAATTAATTCACCTGATTAAATAAATAAAATTAAAGGTAGAAGATCTATTATCTTGATTGGGGGAATTATGCTTTCTGAAGCATTTCTTTAAAAAAGTAGTAAATTTAATATTAACCTTCTAACTCCTAAGAAATTCAGATATTATAAGAAACCTAACCAGACAAGTGGAACGAATAGTCAAAACAAAGTACCATTATATCTGATAAATTATCGCAATAAAAAGGCATATTATCCTACAAATATCCTGACTTTCAAAACAAGAAGTCTATAAAGCCGGGCGGATGGTTGGAGTGGTTTAATGCTAAGCAGTAGACGTCCTGTTCGTATATCACAGACCCGGCCGAGGAGGGCGCCTGGGGACGTTTAAAACTTTCAGTCCTTCCAGTAATTCAATTGATTCGCCCAATTTCGCGGGAGCCCCAACTTATTAAAGGAACATCTTAAACTGTCATTTATTATTTGAGAAAGCTCTTTTTGACAAACTTTCATAATCTAAGATTTAAAAGTTTCAATACTGGCTTTCGAAGAGGCTCTTTAATAAAATTACTAAAAACATTGATGTTGGGATTATAAGCATCCAAAGGTAAGATAAGCCGGGATTGAAAATATTTTTTTTGACTAGAGTGTGATTATTAGTATTAATTCAAGTAGAATTTAACCAACAATCCTCATTTTATTATAAATATTATTCTTGACTTAACTTGAAGTTATATAGGGTTTGATTTATTTTGTATTTAGAGGTGCGGTAGTTTAACTAATTGAGGAAAACTCGATAGATCTAGAGAGGGTCGTTATTAGATATGTATAATATTAGTTCTTAAATTAAATAAAGTGAATCAAGGTAAAATTAAATAAGGAAAAATAAAAAATTCAATGTCATACGATCGTTAGAGGTAAGTGATAAGCAGTCTATGTAGTTTCGAACCTCGCAATTATATTATGGCGCCGGATACAGTAAATACATACAATATTATTATAGACTAGTGTTGGTCTTTATTTATGTTTACTCTGTCCTGAAGAAGCTTGTAGAGTAGCTTGATACAAGTTAGGCAACAAATTTTAATCAATTGATTGAAATTTTGATTGATCAAAAATTTTGAATGATTAAAGAGGTGTTTGCACCTCTTTTAATTTAACAAAGAAACTTATATCATGGTGTAAATAAATAGATTAAATTTAACTCAGTGTGGCCTTACTCGAACAAAAACCTTACCAGTTTTACTCATAAGAATAAAATGCCTTTGAAAAATTAATCCTAAAATTAAAAGAAGCAAATCAAATCAGTATATTTAAGTAGGTCAATGTTAATCTTTATTGAAAATTAAAGTCATATATCATTTAGCTTACAAGGTAGTTTTGCGAAAAAGAAAAATTGTTTTCTCCTAGACCGAGTGGTACAATTGGATAGAGTGTGTTTGGTGAAGGGTGTTGTCTTCGTCTTTTACATTATTCAACAAAGATCAACAATACACTGAGACAAATAGGAGCCATCAGTACCTCTCACCGAGTGACGACGAATACCTGGGGGGACGACGCACCTGAGAGAGGGAGACTGACTGCGGTTACACCCGGAGGGACGACGCACCTGAGAGAGGGCGACTGACTGCGGTTACACCCGAGGGGACGACGCACCTGAGAGAGGGAGACTGACTGCGGTTACACCCGGGGGGACGACGCACCTGAGAGAGGCTGACTGACTGCGGTTACACCCGGGGGGACGACGCACCTGAGAGAGGGAGACTGACTGCGGTTACACCCGGAGGGACGACGCACCTGAGAGAGGGCGACTGACTGCGGTTACACCCGGGGGGACGACGCACCTGAGAGAGGCTGACTGACTGCGGTTACACCCGGGGGGACGACGCACCTGAGAGAGGGAGACTGACTGCGGTTACACCCGGAGGGACGACGCACCTGAGAGAGGGCGACTGACTGCGGTTACACCCGGGGGGACGACGCACCTGAGAGAGGGAGACTGACTGCGGTTACACCCGGAGGGACGACACACCTGAGAGAGGGCGACTGACTTCGGTTACACCCGGAGGGACGACGCACCTGAGAGAGGGTAACTGACAGCGGTTACACCCGGGGGGACGACGCACCTGAGAGAGGGAGACTGACTGCGGTTACACCCGGAGGGACGACGCACCTGAGAGAGGGCGACTGACTGCGGTTACACCCGGGGGGACGACGCACCTGAGAAAGGCTGACTGACTGCGGTTACACCCGGGGGGACGACGCACCTGAGAGAGGCTGACTGACTGCGGTTACAACCGGGGGGACGACGCACCTGAGAGAGGGAGACTGACTGCGGTTACATCCGGAGGGACGACGCACCTGAGAGAGGCTGACTGACTGCGGTTACACCCGGGGGACGACGCACCTGAGAGAGGCTGACTGACTGCGGTTACACCCGGGGGACGACGCACCTGAGAGAGGCTGACTAACTGCGGTTACACCCGGGGGGACGACGCACCTGAGAGAGGGCGACTGACTCCGGTTACACCCGTGGGACGACGCACCTGAGAGACGCTGCCTGACTGCGGTTACATCCGGGGGAATGGTGCATCTGAAAGAGGGTGACTGACTGCGGTTACACCCGGGGGGACGACGCACCTGAGAGAGGCTGACTGACTGCGGTTACACCAGGAGGGACGACGCACCTGAGAGAGGCTGACTGACTGCGGGGGACGGCGCACCTGAGAGAGGCTAACTGACTGCGGTTACACCCGGGGGGACGATGCACCTGAGAGAGGCTGACTGACTGCGGTTACACCCGGAGGGACGACGCACCTGAGAGAGGCTGACTGACTGCGGTTACACCCGGGGGGACGACGCACCTGAGAGAGGCTGACTGACTGCGGTTACACCCGGGGGGACGACGCACCTGAGAGAGGCTGACTGACTGCGGTTGCACCCGGGGGGACGGTGCACCTGAGAGAGGCTGACTGACTGCGGTTACACCCGGGGGGACGACGCACCTGAGAGAGGCTGACTGACTGCGGTTACAACCGGGGGGACGACGCACCTGAGAGAGGCTGACTGACTGCGGTTACACCCGGGGGGACGACGCACCTGAGAGAGGCTGACTGACTGCGGTTACACCCGGGGGGACGACGCACCTGAGAGAGCCTGACTGACTGCGGTTACACCCGGGGGGACGACGCACCTGAGAGAGGCTGACTGACTGCGGTTACACCCGGGAGGACGACGCACCTGAGAGAGGCTGACTGACTGCGGTTACACCCGGGGGGACGGCGCACCTGAGAGAGGCTGACTGACTGCGCTTACACCCGGGGGACGACACACCTGAGAGAGGCTGACTAACTGCGGTTACCCCCGGGGGGACGACGCACCTGAGAGAGGGCGACTGACTGCGGGGGACGGCGCACCTGAGAGAGGCTGACTGACTGCGGTTACACCCGGGGGGACGACGCACCTGAGAGAGGCTGACTGACTGCGGTTACACCCAGGGGGACGACGCACCTGAGAGAGGCTGACTGACTGCGGTTACACCCGGGGGGACGACGCACCTGAGAGAGGCTGACTGACTGCGGTTACACCCGGAGGGACGACGCACCTGAGAGAGGCTGACTGACTGCGGTTACACCCGGGGGGACGACGCACCTGAGAGAGGGAGACTGACTGCGGTTACACCCGGGGTGACGACGCACCTGAGAGAGGGAGACTGACTGCGGTTACACCCGGGGGGACGACGCACCTGAGAGAGGGCGACTGACTGCGGTTACACCCGGGGGGACGACGCACCTGAGAGAGGCTGACTGACTGCGGTTACACCCGGGGGGACGACGCACCTGAGAGAGGCTGACTGACTGCGGTTACACCCGGGGGGACGACGCACCTGAGAGAGGCTGACTGACTGCGGTTACACCCGGGGGGACGGCGCACCTGAGAGAGGCTGACTGACTGCGGTTACACCCGGGGGGACGGCGCACCTGAGAGAGGCTGACTGACTGCGGTTACACCCGGGGGACGACGCACCTGAGAGAGGCTGACTAACTGCGGTTACACCCGGGGGGACGACGCACCTGAGAGAGGGCGACTGACTCCGGTTACACCCGTGGGACGACGCACCTGAGAGACGCTGCCTGACTGCGGTTACATCCGGGGGAATGGTGCATCTGAAAGAGGGTGACTGACTGCGGTTACACCCGGGGGGACGACGCACCTGAGAGAGGCTGACTGACTGCGGTTACACCCGGGGGGACGGCGCACCTGAGAGAGGCTGACTGACTGCGGTTACACCCGGGGGGACGGCGCACCTGAGAGAGGCTGACTGACTGCGGTTACACCCGGGGGGACGACGCACCTGAGAGAGGCTGACTGACTGCGGTTACACCCGGGGGGACGGCGCACCTGAAAGAGGGTGACTGACTGCGGTTACACCCGGGGAGACGGCGCACCTGAGTGAGGGCGACTGACTGCGGTTACACCCGGGGGACGACGCACCTGAGAGAGGCTGACTGACTACGGTTACACCCGGGGGGACGGCGCACCTGAGAGAGGCTGACTGACTGCGGTTACACCCGGGGGGACGGCGCACCTGAGAGAGACTGACTGACTGCGGTTACACCCGGGGGGACGGCGCACCTGAGAGAGGCTGACTGACTGCGGTTACACCCGGGGGGACGACGCACCTGAGAGAGGCTGACTAACTGCGGTTACACCCGGGGGGACGACGCACCTGAGAGAGGGCGACTGACTCCGGTTACAGCCGTGGGACGACGCACCTGAGAGACGCTGCCTGACTGCGGTTACACCCGGGGGGACGGCGCACCTGAAAGAGGGTGACTGACTGCGGTTACATCCGGGGGAATGGTGCATCTGAAAGAGGGTGACTGACTGCGGTTACACCCGGGGGGACGGCGCACCTGAAAGAGGGTGACTGACTGCGGTTACACCCGGGGGGACGACGCACCTGAGAGAGGCTGACTGACTGCGGTTACACCCGGGGGGACGGCGCACCTGAGAGAGGCTGACTGACTGCGGTTACACCCGGGGGGACGGCGCACCTGAGAGAGGGCGACTGACTGCGGTTACACCCGGGGGGCGACGCACCTGAGAGAGGCTGACTAACTGCGGTTACACCCGGGGGGACGGCGCACCTGAGAGAGGGCGACTGACTGCGGTTACACCCGGGGGACGACGCACCTGAGAGAGGCTGACTAACTGCGGTTACACCCGGGGGGACGACGCACCTGAGAGAGGGAGACTGACTGCGGTTACAGCCGTGGGACGACGCACCTGAGAGAGGCTGACTAACTGCGGTTACACCCGGAGGGACGACACACCTGAGAGAGGGCGACTGACTCCGGTTACAGCCGTGGGACGACGCACCTGAGAGACGCTGCCTGACTGCGGTTACATCCGGGGGAATGGCGCATCTGAAAGAGGGTGACTGACTGCGGTTACATCCGCACCAAGCAACTTTTGCTGCGTTCTTCAGCTAATTATTACTACAAAATCGGTAAAATCAACATTTTCATATTTTTACAGCGTAACAGCTAATTGTACTATACATGGTTCCACACTCACCTTTCAGTATGGAATTTCCATAAGCAATGAATTGCAAATGGCAATGTGAGTTGTTTTAGCCAAATTGTACTCTGATCGGATGATAATTTTATATCAACATGTTATAGATATTAGTAAACAAAATGTAACCATATAGGCAATAGAATAGCAATGTCCCATATGCCCTGTTCTGAAAGGTGAACGTGGAATAAAGTACAGAAAAAGATTCCAAACTAATATATATTTAATTGGAACATTATAGGAAGTTTAGAAGAACGCTTTATTAGTAAAGGGAGTATTAACTTGGCAAATAATAACAATTTTATAGTTAGCCAAGATAACCAAACAGTTATATCAAAATACGGTCAAGATTCAAAACACGATTACCGGTTGGAACCCTAAAATTTGGAGTTTCCAGGAAATCCTTTTATGCTACTGTAATAGAAGATCCAATTTACATCAGGCTGGCCACCTGCGTAACTGTATTTCCTGCCTTAACACAAAAACACCTTTACTACATGGGAGGTTTGACCCAAGTGAGGTGTTTTTTAAGTTTTTGTTACTATAACTGCATGTATAATTTAATCTGGAATAAGGAATTATTTGATTTTATTTGATTACATCATAAGTAGTTCATTTCAATCGGCTTTGAGATATTCATTGGATACGTAACCGATAACATAAAACCTCGTATATAAATCGCTTAATGTTTAATCAGAAAACATTGTTTACACTTAAATGATTTGTGCAGTTGGTACTTAAAAACACCAATGAATTTATTCCAGCATAATGTAATGCGCATCAGCTTCAAAGAGCAGTATTATAATAACAGAGATAACAACGAATAATCCCGCAATAGAAACGAAGCTGTTAAAGTGACCGCGTAGCCAAAAATAATTAAATCTGTGGTCCTAAAAGCCAGAGCCCTCCAGTGATGAGTGAAGAGGGGGTGTTCAGCAAACGAGGGTAGGGACGACTGTCTGTGAAATGTGATTATTACGTTTTAACTGGGTTATATTAGATTATGTATCATACTTCATAAAAATTATAATAAGTTAAATATCCGAAAAATGCTATAGTAAATTTAATTTACTGTATAGTTTTAACTTATAATGTATTTACTTAATTATAGTTAGAAAATAAATAAATTCACTTGAAATGGTGACTAGTAAATTTAATTTTGTTCGGTTCTTTGTGGGTATGTAGAAGATATGTTTTTAACTTTTTCCGTAAAAGCACTTGAGATAGTTTTAACAATAACTGGCAGCAGAAGTGCACAATACGCATAATTGTCCATTAATCGAGTTAGGGTATTCGTAAAAGCAGCTGTTTTGAAACAACAGCGGCAGTAATGGCACTCTGCCGCCGCCGCGCCGCGTAAACTGGTAATTAATCGTTGAGGTTTTAACATTTTAGCTGATAATCGCTCTGAAGTGCACTCAAACTACAATTAATCTGCTTGAAATGTTTACAGAAATTATAATCTCTGATCTGATTACTTATTTATTATTTGTTCTATTTTTTTAAACAAATAAGATACAAACGCAGATAAATATGTGTTTTTTGGATTGTTAGACCACAATAAAAAGTATGTGTTAGGGCATACGCGCAGTTAGGGGTCTTCTGAATTTTTTACTAAAGCTAAATGCTATGATGTACATTATATAATACTTTAATAAAATTGATAATTTTTATTTGAACGATAAATTTGTAAAGTCGAGTAAAATTTAATCAGTCCTTCTTATTAAATTTTGTCCCTACTTTTGGGGAAAATAATTTCCTCAGTATCAAGAGTAAGGACCCATTTTCTAAAACCTGCTTCTTAGCGTATAGTTATGAACGGCGTTCTATTCCTTAATAACCATTACAGGGTGTGGCGATAATATTATCCGTTCAAGCAGGTGACAAGTGCGGTACAAAGCAGAAAAATGTATTTAAAATGAGTACCTTAAACATTAACAAGATTAATGGTCACAATTATACAATTAAAGCGGTTGAACAGCGGAACCGTCATTAAGTAAAGCAATAAATCCGGGGAAGTAAAGACGATTTGTTCGATAAACAAGGAACTAGGCGTATGATCAAACAGAGGAGAGCACTTTGCAATAACTGCAGTGGCTACATTCTTGTTGATAACGAAGAATGGCCTGGTCAAGATAAGTGTGATTCTGGGAAGCCATCAGGTTTATCAGCGGCGTTGTAGCCCACAATTATCACCCATTAGTTAACGCTACTTGCAGATTAAACGATAAGCCGATAAGTGGTCCATGTAAACAAGCATCCGTACATCACGGCGTGTAGGGCCTAATACGGAACGAGTCGACGATAGACTAAATAGGTGAAATCCGGGAATAATCCTAAGGATACTTCGCCCTGTTGAATACTCCTTTATTTATTTTATCGCGGAAATTATGCCACTTAAGTAAACAAAACAAAGTTGAACAAAACTGTTTCACTGATCGAGAACGCCCAAGCACTTAATTTGACCTAAGGAAGTTAGACAAACACAACGTCAAAAAACTATTATTTTTTCTTAAGCATTATATAGAATCCAAAAAGGCAATAGCACATGCGTCTCAATCAGAGTAAAAACAAAAGCTTTAAGAATGTCGCACGAATAAAAAAGCTAAATTGTGTACAAAGAATATTTCTCACCCAAGCATTCTTCATTTTGAGATGTAATTCAATTGTTCCGGGTTAGGGCTTCTCCCTACAGCCTCCAGGGCAACTGATGCGACAACTTGAGCTGAAGTATAAATTATGTTCATCGAGGAACTTCTTCCAAACTTGGCCCGAGTTTTATCACTATTTCCGACACCTAACTTTTCTTTCTAACTTAATTTGTCTCGTTCTCTTGTTCTTGAATCGATTGAATTACTCTGTTGTGTTTCTCTTTATTTTATCATATTACATCCAGTTTTCTCTCCTTTCCATTACCAGATTTGTCCAATTATTTTCTTGAAAGCAGTTTGAACTTTCATTTAAAAAAAAATCTGTAATAATACGTAGTGATAATCAAGGATAATTTGATGGATAACAATGATACGTTGAATGGAATTTTAGCGATTTCCACCACAGGGAATGAGCTGTTACCGTAGCCCGAGATCATCATAACTTAAATATGTAGGTTTATAAGCACGATTACTCGCGTACAAAGAGTCCGAAATAAAATAAATTAAATTTGGCAAAAGCATGTACAGTAGCGATTATTCGGTCGAATTAAAAAATCGGACCATCGGAAGAAGGGGAGAGAGGATTAATCCCACAAAAGTGAGGTATTTTGGTCATTTTACATAGAAAAATTAAATGATAAAACTTTTAATTTCACCTTAAATTTAGCTACAAAACAAAAATTTAGTGTCATGAATTATTGCTGTATGTTCACTGGTTACAGTGATATAAGTAGTTCTAAACTTGTCTCACTGGGGATATAAGTAGTTGTAATTTCCCACTGTCCCTTATGGGAAATAAATTAAATATTCTATCTCGCTTATCGTTAAACATATTCAATGAAACTTGGTGCAGTAAGACTCTTCTCGTTGAGATATACTGGAATATAGCCCAAAACCCTCGAAATTTATATTTCCGTGGCAGCAAACCTGCATACTCATTTGCTATGTTATCCTTATGGAAAGTATGCTCATTTAAGGACATACTTGATATTCTTGACGTAAGGCATCATCCGAAACATTTATTTTTATTTACACGTTTTAAATTCTCTGAGTATGCAGGTCTGCTGCAAAAGGGTATTTTTAAATTGACTGTTTAAAGTTCACTCACCAAGACTTCTAAATTATATCATATTAAGCTGGATCACTTACCTGAAACAAAGGGAGCAAGTTATTGGATACATTCCAGCTAACAAAAAAAAAGAAGAATATAACGATTTTCATAAAATTATGAATTATAATTTACTTTTTATACTCTGGAAGAAAATGGATGGCCGCTTGGGTCTTAGGCGACTCTTCGCCAACACAACAGAATCGCATTGTGTAGTGGCGAGAAATCTAGCAATCATCCGTCCACTGCTAGAGTATAAAACTGCGGTTGTTGGCAGTAATAAAGCTAATTTGTAACCGAAATAATAACAAAAAATATTTGATTTTATTTAAAATAGTTACAAAGATAATAAATGACAGATAAAGTAACCTAAACAGCTTTAACATTTGTCGATGTTTAGTATTACAGGAGGAGGTGACGGCAACATAACAACTTGATGCCGCCTAGCTCGGCCCCATAGCGGCTCTACACAGCTATCTACTTTGCGTTACGACTACGGCAATAAAGCGATCCTCATTAGCGCAAGTCGCCAATATACGCGGCTTTTAATTACGCGGCGGGAGTGCCGGCTTAAGTACGTTACCGGTTTAATTTAATTTCAATTTGTTCGGCAACGCGAGTGTCAGCGCCACAGACCGCCCTCGCCCGCGCAAACTAAGCGCGATTTATACATGTTTACAGTAAAAACGATGATTCTGGTTTATCAATAAGTCAATTTCATAAAACTGAATTTTTAAATACACAAACAGATATTATAATGAGTTTTAAAAATACATTCTACCTTTTAGTTTAAAAGTCGGCAAATATTCTACTTGGTTATGTCTAAAGTTGCATCAATCTTCAATAATTCTTTAGTTACTTTTTTACATTATTCGTTATTTTGACCACATTTACATATTTTACACTGTATTTGTTAAATTTGATCACCTTTTATCATCATTTATCGTCATTTTATCGTCATTTTTTCTGAGTGTAATTTTTTGCAAATTGCAATGAAGTTGTTCCAATATAGTTTCAAAAATATCTGAGGTAAAATTATCTTAAGTATTTTTTTGGTAAATTGATCACCGTCATACTCTATTAGCCCTACCTCATATTTCAATGCTGGGCTTTGGACAGTCTATCTTTATTAGACTATTTAATAATTTTCCTTCCTTGTTTTTGATCTTTCTTAATATTTTTACCTAAAGGACTGTCTTGTATTTTTTAAACTTACACATGTACTTGTTATTTGTTTATGTGCCATTGATTTGCTTCAGCGAATGAATGCTCAAAGGTTCTCGCCGTGAGGACCTGCCGTAACTCCTTTGCTGTGTGGGGCCCACGGCAGAAGCCACACACGTGTGGGACTAATTAGAGTGATAAACTGACTGTTGGACGACAAGGAGACGCAACCTGGCCCTGGGCTCCCATACCATACACCCTTGCTCTACATCAACGATATAGAGACAGATGTCTCAAAATATGCAGATTAAAACCCACCCTAAGCAATTTGAGAATCGATAACTCTCGAGGAAATATTTAGAAAGACACAGGATTACCAAGGTCGGAGGAGGACCATTCTGAGATTTCTTACACGTTAACTTGAAGTCAGGAAAATGTTGATTACCATGTTGAAGTTCCTGTACACTAACGTCATTACGGCGTAATAGTTACAAACTTGACTGTTTGGAATACTTTATTAAAAACAGGCGCGCACTAGGGACAACTTAAAATTAACAAACGGACAAAATGTTATTTTAGGTCAAAAACAACCAATCATGTTAAATTTCCTTGAGCCATTTATTAGAACCAAGAAGTTGATAAGAGATGACAACCAACTTTAACCGCTAAAGTCGATAACATCTCTTGTGAAAAATGAACCAACGAAATGGTCCACTTTTAACAAATGGGATTTTTGTCCTTTTTCCTGATATCAATCACCGCTCCATTCTGAATCATTCAAAATTTATTTAAATAAACATTTAAACTTTTCAAACTAAGTTTTGTTCCAAATTACATCTTCTTCCAACAAATTATAAGTTAGTAAATCGCCATGCATTAAATTTACATACATTTCATGCTATTTTCGGAATTACTTATTGTTGTTAAGAAATACGTTAAACTTAACTTTGAAAAATGCATATTAATAAATAAAGTCGATAAATAAAATATTGCAGTTGATTCTATAAAAACCAACCAAATTTTCGAGTTGGAAAAGTATGATAAATACTTTTCAATTAACTTATGAATAATAGATAATTCCTCACATCCACAAATCACGATACATTTTTTGTTTGTAAGTGGTGAGTTTTGACATTGCAGTTCGGAATGATATATTGGGGGCCGAAGTTGAGTGATGTGGGACCTGTCTTCGCGTGTGGCCGATGGTGGACATAATTAGCATGTTTGGACTCCGAGACCGAGTTCTTGATTATCATACGTCCGCCGCTATCTCTATTGACCACTATTTGCCTAATCGAGTCAACACAATTTATTTTACACGGCCATCTCGCCGAATCAGCGCACAGCCCGGTGTTCGCCGCCGCTATCTGATCCGACCCACAATTCGCCAATTAGCCTCATGTTCCTTGTTGGTGATTTGACAATCCGATAACCACCAAACGCGAATTCAGGTTGACACTTAACTGTGCCATGATAATTTAATTATCATACCCGCCTTGGCAGCCGACAATCGACGACGTGCAGCTCTGCGAGTGATGTCGTTTCTTTAATTAAGTGGTATATGATAATGCCGCTCAATTTAACTCAAAAATATAAATCGCTATTTAAATAATTTTGAATGATCAAAAGCACTTAAAGATTTAACTTACCGCCGATTATTTATTTGCAAATAGTAAAGTAAATGGACAAGAACAGACAAACTGTCCGGTAAATTGTGAGTCCTGTTGAATACGTGACATTTAAAGGTAATTTAAGCGGATCAACCCTTTGCTACCGTCTAACTCGTAATTAATAGTTTAATAAGGCATAGCTTTATAAAAGGCATGAAATTAAAATTTGGAGTAGTTTGTTAAACATGAACTATTTCGACGATTGCAAGCAAAATTAATTTTTTTAATTATGAACATTAATATGAATGAACGAGCACCTAGCAGCCTTCAAAATCCACAAGGGAGAGCAAATTAAATTTCAAACTCCAGCGACACTTCAGTGAATGAGCTCAATTATATTTAATTTTACCTTAAGCAAACATTTTAATCAAGAAGAACTTAATCCAACGAGAGTAATTTGAGCAGTGAAGGAGTCGAATTAATAACGCAGTCGTAACTCAACGTGGCGGACTGATTTACGAAACGCAAACAGAGCTGTGAAATGAGCATCAGAGACTTGGTGCGTGCGACGCGACGGAGCGACCGAGAGAACTGCACGACAGGAAACATACGATCCAAATGTATTAATCCCACGACTGGGATAGGGTGACATGGAGATAAACAGTGGAGATCGCCGTGGCGTGATTAGCAAGAAAACTCGCAGGTACTGTTAGTTAAAAAAAAAAACACTGAATGTTGAAGAAGTTACATCAGTTTGATGTAAATGTTTGGAATAAATCAACGAATTGGATTTGTTTTACGATGATGCACCACAAAATATTCTTACATTTCAACATAAAGATATATTAATGTGTATTTAATTAGTGATAAGTTGTTTAATATTGCTACACTGTGTTGGTTTGGTCATTTAGTGGTGTTTTATTCGCTAGTAAATAAAAAAGAGATACCAGAAGAGGTAAAAGTCAAGGTTGTCGGGGGATATGTTTCGAAAGTAATATTTGAGATGCATGTTTGGAATGCACCGAATCAAAATGCACGGTAACGACATGCTAAGGAGAGTTGAATCGTGGGCATAATTACGATTACTGACTAACCGATATAATAATAAGTATTATTCCGGAGAAAACTAGGGAAAAGCCCCCTAGAAAACTAAAGTAATCGTGGGGCCAAACATTTGTCAACTCGCTAGACCAGCGGGCCTCCTCGCGAGTTATTTACAACCGACGGCCGGCGTATTTCCTCGATATAAACTCGGGACCAGTTAACCACGGGGTGGCCCGTAAGAACTCTAATGGCCGCGTATAACAAGCCGTAAACGTTTATTTTATACGGCCAAATGAGAGTCACGCCCGGTTTTAAACGGCACCCACAACAGTCTCAATAAAGCCCATAATTCGGCCGTAAATTAAAGGCGGCCGCTCGGCTAAGTAGGGTGATTAACTGCGGATGCGATGGAGGTGTCGTAACGGCGCTACGTGCTACGTGGGAATTACGGAAATTGTTTTAATGGCACATTAATGAAGTATCAGAAACGTGCAGAGAACTACGTGCCCTGCTGCGATTGGCCGTCGTGGTGACTTACCTTGCCGCACAGTCAGCAAAAGAAGTGATCTTAAACTAATGTAAAAATTGCCACATTTTATGGCAAATAATCAGTAAAAGTAAAAAATAAATTCTGAGGTTTTTAATCTAATGTGTTAGATAACACTTATTGTACACTGAAAACAGTAATTCTTTATCTAAAAAGCTTTCGTACATAAAACGTTTTATGTGTTCTAAAAATGTACAAAGCAGGAACATTAGATACCGTTCTTTTAGAGGCCATTAACAGAATCCATCTCCAGCTTACGATGTTCATTCAATTACCGAGAGCTATAGTGAAGCTAGTGATGTTCCTTCGGTCGTCAATAATGCTGCAGCGAAGAACATTGTTGTTGTTAATGTGTTGTGAATTATAAAAATACCTTTTATAGAACGAGCCTTAAATTAACCATCTCCAGGTAGAGGGAGATGTACTCATGTACTAATATACTCATGTACATTACTAACATGAGTTTTTTGCGTTTTTTCGTCAGGGATCTAAATTAGTGACGATTGAATAGTAACCAAAAATTAAACTTTTAAATATGCACGTTTTACTAAAGCCCTGCGTAGTTGAAATCTTTTGGGGCCTTATTTTTTTAATGTAAGTATTGTATAGAAACAAAAACATGTGATATGCTACAGAAACAGAACCTTGTAATTTAAACGCTAAGCTTAACACTCTATTTAAGTAATTGATCCATACTCGTATTGTATTCATAGTCAAACAGAAATGCCACTATAGAGTACACAACCGTTACATTTGACAATATTGCAGTGTCGGTGACCCAGTGGAGGGCCACCCGCAGTGACAGCCGCCCCTGTCTCTGTCTCTGTCCGCCATTGTCATTGTCATTGTGACATCTCGGCTCAAACATATCAAACTCTGACCCGCTCCTTATACATCACTTGTTATCCTAATCCATGGAGATACACTGACGTTATGGGACCACACATCGGTCATTTCGGACACAAGAATACGTCAACTGTAAATCAATGCCATTCGCTTCATAGTGATTAATGACGACAACGAGGAATCATTATATCAATTTTAGGTTTTCTCGAGTAGTTATTCAACAACTATTGACTGTATACCCACTAGGTAAGGGAAGATATCAAAGGTTTACCAGGTGATCGATCCGACAGATGTGGTGAATTCCAAATTAACAATGACACTCCAGTTCCTTTCATTGACATCGAGAGCCACATCTGTAGACGCCACTGGACTCGAGTGGTCACGACCTAGGCCAGGGTATCTGGGCCTCGCCCTGCATTGCTACTGTCTCTGCACCACTCGATCACTTCATCTCTCCAATCATTCGACGATTTGTTCTCTCTTTCACTTTCTCTAAACTAATATGATTGCACCTAATTTATTAATAACACTTTTTTTGCTGGAAATTCAGAGGTATACAATTACCTCACACAGTTTTTTAATTACAACAATTAGAGATGGTTGAGATAAAAAAAATTACAAAATATTCCAACCTACATTAAATAAAGTATACTTTAAAAATCTATAAATTTTAGTGATGATTGTCATTAAATATGTGTGGATAGCTTTTTTAATCTCAATACTATATTCAAAAAGACAATCTGGAAGCTTTAGCCTGAAGCGCAATTAGTTATTTTTAATTTTGATAGATCCTAAAATGTTATCAATATTCGGGTCCAGTATTTGAGACTTTTTACTTTCCCATTCCAATCCCATACATTTCATTACATAACATCAGTGTTGCGTGGTTCCCAGGCAAATTTAAAAGAACAATGGACCGTGTTTAACCCTTACCCGGGATAAAAAGAGTAATTTTGCAAAGAGCATGATGGACGGTCAGATGTAATTTACTAGAGTTAACAATTTTATGTAAACAAGCTGGACCCGGCCCGGCCCACTTGATCGTTCGTTGTCGCTCATTATTTTTGACATCCTGTGTTTTACATACAAACTCGTAGCCAGTTTTTAGTGTGGGTTTTGGACGAATTTCAATAAACGCGTTATAAATAGGTGAAGCTATTAGAAGTAATAGCGCTCGAATTTGATTTGCGAGCAACATTACAGTTTAATTAGTTTACCACAATCTAATTAAATTTCAGTTAATAACGCTGAAAATTAAGCCGATATTGTTAATTTGATACCCAGATAATAAAGATATTTTATTTCATCGAGTACCATTAACGGAGCTATTTTTATCGCACTAGATGTCATGCGTAAACGCTCATATTCGTTCTTTAAAGAGCAGAAAATTTACAACGTATTTATTGACGACTTACCAACAACAGTTTTTACCAAAGTGAGAAAATTTTACTGAAGATATTACCGTGAAAACGGCGAACCACAAATATGGAGGCAAAAACAATAAGAGAAGGAATAAAAATGATTTGCAGTCGCAGGGGCGCGAGTTTATCGCTCAGTCCGCCCCCTGCACCGACCCGACCGTGGCCGAGCCTCGCAACCTGCAGTCCGCCCCCTGCACCGACCCGACCGTGGCCGAGCCTCGTACCCTGCAGTCCGCCCCCTGCACCGACCCGACCGTGGCCGAGCCTCGTACCCTGCACCGACCCGACCGTGGCCGAGCCTCGTACCCTGCACCGACCCGACCGTGGCCGAGCCTCGTACCCTGCACCGACCCGACCGTGGCCGAGCCTCGTACCCTGCACCGACCCGACCGTGGCCGAGCCTCGTAACCTGCACCGACCCGACCGTGGCCGAGCCTCGTACCCTGCACCGACCCGACCGTGGCCGAGCCTCGTACCCTGCACCGACCCGACCGTGGCCGAGCCTCGTACCCTGCAGTCCGCCCCCTGCACCGACCCGACCGTGGCCGAGCCTCGTACCCTGCACCGACCCGACCGTGGCCGAGCCTCGTACCTTGCACCGACCCAACCGTGGCCGAGCCTCGTACCCTGCACCGACCCGACCGTGGCCGAGCCTCGCAACCTGCACCGACCCGACCGTGGCCGAGCCTCGCAACCTGCACCGACCCGACCGTGGCCGAGCCTCGCAACCTGCACCGACCCGACCGTGGCCGAGCCTCGTACCCTGCACCGACTCGACCGTGGCCGAGCCTCGTACCCTGCACCGACCCGACCGTGGCCGAGCCTCGTAACCTGCACCGACCCGACCGTGGCCGAGCCTCGTAACCTGCACCGACCCGACCGTGGCCGAGCCTCGTACCCTGCACCGACCCGACCGTGGCCGAGCCTCGTACCCTGCACCGACCCGACCGTGGCCGAGCCTCGCAACCTGCAGTCCGCCCCCTGCACCGACCCGACCGTGGCCGAGCCTCGTACCCTGCACCGACCCGACCGTGGCCGAGCCTCGCAACCTGCACCGACCCGACCGTGGCCGAGCCTCGTAACCTGCACCGACCCGACCGTGGCCGAGCCTCGTACCCCGCACCGACCCGACCGTGGCCGAGCCTCGCAACCTGCAGTCCGCCCCCTGCACCGACCCGACCGTGGCCGAGCCTCGTACCCTGCACCGACCCGACCGTGGCCGAGCCTCGTACCCTGCACCGACCCGACCGTGGCCGAGCCTCGCAACCTGCAGTCCGCCCCCTGCACCGACCCGACCGTGGCCGAGCCTCGTACCCTGCACCGACCCGACCGTGGCCGAGCCTCGCAACCTGCACCGACCCGACCGTGGCCGAGCCTCGCAACCTGCAGTCCGCCCCCTGCACCGACCCGACCGTGGCCGAGCCTCGTACCCTGCACCGACCCGACCGTGGCCGAGCCTCGTACCCTGCACCGACCCGACCGTGGCCGAGCCTCGTACCCTGCACCGACCCGACCGTGGCCGAGCCTCGTACCCTGCACCGACCCGACCGTGGCCGAGCCTCGCAACCTGCAGAACACTCGGCTACTAGGCTAGGAACCTTTGTGAGGGTGCATTACATACTTGATTGTTTGTATCGTTTTGAAAAATAACATTTTTATAAAGCAAAGAATAGAGTCTTTGAACTGAAATCTTAAATAGTAAAGCGTTTGATATGTCGGAGTGGGCATGCTATAATTTAATTTAATTTTAGAATTTTACGTCAATAGAAGAGACTTTAACCTACATGCAAATAATACGACGTTTATTTCCATAATTATTTGGCAAGGGTAGGGGCAAGGGTTTCAAAATTAATAAAAGCTATTCTACACTTATACATATATTCTATGTCGATTGCTTTATTTCTTTCCTTTGATACGACATAATAAATAAATATATTATTAAGCCATGAAGAAAGCTCTAAAGCCTTTTGAGCTTATTGAGCGTATTTTTTGTCAACAATGTACGTTTCTGAAAAGTTGAACACCATTCAACTAAACGTCAGATCAATCAACAATGGACGCAGAAAGAGATATTATAGGTATCACAGCTGTGCTGTACGTTGTATTTCACGAAAAAAAATTATGAAAGTATGTTATTGAAATTATTTGTATGTAGTATTTCTCAGAGGTTCTTTTGGCCCCCCTAGACGTGACGACCAGATGACGGTGACGTTTCGCCACCTGATGAAGGTAAGTCCCTGTGTGGTCCAGTTTTTCAACTCTGCTCTGTTTTCGGCTCGTGTTTGATGCCTACCTTGCCCAATTCGGGATATTTCTCTCTGGCACGCTTCAGTGAATCCAGTCATTGTTCCTTTTTGGTCTCTGTGGCCTCACATTCCTCCACTCTTGTGCATTAACGAATGGTCGGGATCGAGCGCTTGTGACAATGAGTGCAAGTTCAAAAGACAGAACTATTATTGATTTAATGTTAAGAATATCACTTATAATTAAGAAAAATCTTTTATTTCACGGGTAAATGATGTTATGACGCAATTATCTCGATGTTATCAATACTTTGTACAAGATAAAAGATACAATATATTTATTTGCGGAAAAGTTAGAAATCAGTATAAAATGCACAATATTATCCTCCGTTTCGTCATACTTAATTACTGATACGTATGGCCCTCACATTAACAACCATTTAATTGACGAGACCACTAATAATTGCTAAATATTAACAGCAGTTTGACCACTGACTATTACCTATTTGCCAAAATTCGTCTACTGAGTGCAATAGAAAACCTACTTGTACTTGAACCTGCAAAACATACGCCATCGTATTATTTAATCCGACCAAATATGATGGCCCCACATTCGAATGAGGGCCCTGTAACCAGGATCAGCCTCGGGCCCCCTATGTTTGTGTGCTAAGCTACGGTTCAAAAATTACATGGTAATTTTTAACCCTTTACGAATTTGATTTGAACTGATAATTGATAATAATGAATAATTAAGGCTACTAGTTAAATCTAAAAACCAAACTTTAATGGCAAAATTATTGTAAACATAAATTGTTAAAATAAACCATTCACTTTTACTTTACTAAACGTACATTTCCATTTTGAGATTGATTTTGCCTTACTGACCAAGATTAAAGTTTAATTTGGGCCTTGAGATTGCTTGTTTGGGGCCTGAGCAGCCGAGCACTCTGCACACTGATGCATACCAATATGCAAATAATAGTAACTGGCTTCAAATATAGAATTAATAATTTTTTACTTAACTTTAAAAAAATTACATATTTGAATTTTTGATCATGACCTGCTTTAAAATATTCTGCAATAAATATAAAATAAATTAAAATAGAGCTAGGGCCCCTGGGGGGGCCCAGGCCCTGTGACCAGGGTTGCACTAGCCCCACCTAGAGGGGGCTATGTTATCCTGATGAGTAAATAGTAAATAAACAAATTAATAAAGAGCTCAACTGATTGAAGTTCAATGTCATATTTATACTTCAAGTAACTTGAAGTCTTAACTGTTAATACCAAGATTTTTTATGGTATGTATTCTTCATGTCGAATGTTACTGTGTCTAAAGAGACAGTACACCGCACCAATACAAACTCAATCAATACAGACTGTACACCTCACCAAGAGCTAATAAACACTCTATGTTTACTCCATTCATTAAAAAGGAGGAAGTAATTGTATTCAATCAAAACCAAACTATACTTAAATAGTTACGTTTTGAAATGTACAAAATCCAGTAGTTGCAACTATATACATGTACACTTAATTCATCCTTTATTTTAGATTTTTAATCTTCTATACAAAGAAAATCGGTTAGTGAGAAATTGGGAAAAACTGCGCAAACAATTACACGCAATTATAAAACTTCAAAGTAGAGGTCAAAGTTTGGTATCAGTTGTTAAAAATGAGTCGGTACATGGCTGAAAGTGTTTTATTCTGTTGCGTCATTCATAAAATTTTCACTATTAATTCGTGCGAAAATTTGTTGAATTTTTATCACAAGCAAAGTTGCGACTAGCTGTTAGCTTGTCAATATATGATCGATTAAAAAACTGCTTATTTTACCTCTTATCTGATGATTATCAAAGTTTGGTGTGTAGGCCTATATATTGTGTAATCATGAATAAAGAAGCTTCAGATAGAACGCAGAAACATGCCAATTTAAAAAAATTTCATTAATAACAATTTACTACTGATTACAATTACTGTTAATTACCTAATTAATTTATATACATTAATACCAAAACCAATTTTTTAATGTTGCTCCCTAGCTTTGGATATAATTTACAGTGAATGTCACTAGATCACTGAATGAAAAACTAAAAAAAAACTTTATCTACGACCATTGCAATAAGCACCAATTACGGTATTACAATAAACATTATAATGATATACATTAAAACACCAAAAACCAAGCAGTACTCTAATGACGACTTTAGAGTACTGGAGTCACTTTAGAGTACTGGTTCTAGACCAATGAGAGCTCGGCATTTGACGGAAGTAGTGTCATAATAACAATTACGCAATTCGCACATCAGCTGATTGTTGCATTACGATTCATGTTTGAGTTTACTTATCCCATCAGCTGATTGTTCCACAACGATTCATGGTTCAGCCTGCTTATTTGCCTAACCTCAAATTTTAGTTGACCTATTCCATTATTAGTAAAAGTCATGAGTTTTGTTTAACTTAGGGGGAAATTTTGTCGTATATTGTTGGTCGTAGATAAAATAGTGTATGCAACGATTGTATTATGCCTTTAAGCCACTCGTGAGATATTTAGAACACTCGCTTCGCTCGTGTTCTAACTTACATCTCACTCGTGGCTTAAAGGCACTCATTATACAATCGTTGCATAAACTACTATTTGGCAATCTTGAAATAATTTAAAGCGTGGCGGGGGTCAATTACAACATCTGCTCGCGTACAGGATTTGAACCTCGTATAGGAAAACGTCTACGGAACAATTACTTGTTTATTACATGCAATATTTTTAGAGCACAAGTTTTATATGATGTTTTTACAAAATAGCTCTTTAATAATTTCCTCCAAAATCTTAAGAGTAATTAAAATTATATAAATAAGATAAATAAATAGAGATTTTCCATTTAAAAAAATTGAGGATAAATAATAGAAGTAAGTAAATAAGTACCGATCCCGATCAAAATGTTAAAAAATGCGACTGGCGTAGAAAGACACAAACTACAAAATACAAATACAAAATTTTAAATTGTTTATATTCACTACGAATATTCTTAAGTCGAAGTCCAAATAAGCTGAAGATAAATAAAATTGAAAATAAAATTTTACATTCATAAAATCAATCACAGATTTAAAATTATTTTCCTCATTCCAGTTCACCTTTAGGCAGATCGGCTTTCAAAAGTTGCCAAGAATCATTTGTGAGGAATTCTCCACAATTATCTGCATCATTACCTAACCAAAGGATTCTGGATAATAAATTGCAGAAACTTTTGTAGCGAGTCTAAGGAATCTTCCGACGATCGGTATTCAATTATATTCTTTCCTTCCCTGATAGACTTTGGAGGAAATTAAGTGTAACCACAGTTTTCAATTTAACTTGCGAGGTTGGTTCAGGAGGGGTAGGGAGAGGACATTGTGGGGTGAAGGGGGGGGGGAATAAACTTCGCACCGCACTGTCACCTTCCATTGTTATACTTCCCCATTATTGTTAACACGCATTATGCTCTCTAACTGAAATGTACATCACGAATGTTCAACTATTACTCAACACTGCGGTTGTAGTGTAAAAAATAACCATAATCCGAGAAGTATGATTTCTAAACGAAAAAGAATATTTCTTTCCACATTTGTTTCGTTATTCTCGACACGAACTTTTTTCGTAAAGATAATACAAGATTTTTGCTGTTATTTACATATGATATTCAAAATATGAACATATTATTGCATATACAATTTATAATTACAACCTTATATTCAGTTTTAATACTGAAACATCGGTCTAAAAAACCCTAATACCTATATTCTACAAAACACATACAGCGTTGAAATAAGAATTCAAGAAATGGCCAAGCGAACAGATTTAACAGTTTGCAAATCTCAGTTGCACCAACACATTTCCCAGAATCATATCTTAATAAATTATTGGTCCTGTTTGCGCAAGTGTTGTTATAGCCAAATTAAACGCGTGCGTTTCCTGTGGTCGCTACGGATTAGTCGTGTGGACATATATATGACGTGTAGAAATTGCAGAAAGGGGTAAATAGCGTTGCAAATTACCCACGGCCGGCGACGTACACGATGCGCGTGGGCCTGGCCAAGCTGCGACACACGACTAACAAGCTGACCCGCGCAAACGTACGCTGATTGAATTTATTGACTGCAAATTTATCCTTCAAATTTATCACTAGTCGGCGATCAATTAATTACATGTAAAATATAAATCATTAACAACTTGTGTAATTCATTCAATGACATGTTTAAAGCCAATACTCATTACTTACGCTAGTGTTTTCTGAAGATTCAACTTTACCTACAGCAACGGACTTATTTTAATAATTTAGGCGTCGTCGGAAAGAGTTCGGCATGTTATATTTTTAGGAAACTAGGTTTAACATGGTCAGAGTTAAGGAAAATCCCTAGACATCCTTGAAATTTCTTATTTGTCCACAATAATTTCAAGGAAAAGCTGTTGATAAAATGTTTTCTTAACAAATCGCCGGGAAAAATTTATTGAAAACTTAGAGCTGCTGAGCTACGCTTGTTTACTTACAAAAAGAGCTTTAAATTATGACTATACAAAAAATATGTTCACTCGTCTTCTAATAGCAGCAAAGAAATAGCCACAGGTGACTCCTTGCAATTCATAAAAGCGAATATTTTTATTGAGATATTGGAAACAACTTATTTTTATTCATCAAGGAAAGTTATCATATATCAACTACCTTTTAGGGGAAATTAATTCATGAACAAAGTTAAAAACAACTTTCTTTCTTGATTTGTTTAAAATTAAGACACTAAAACCGCAGACATAAAACGTATTCACACAAGAATAAAATATGAAATGAAAGGTTTGACGATAGGAATTAACCATATCCATTGGCAAATTCATTTAATTTCCTTCACCTTAAATATAGCATTATAGCACGTATTATATCGCTCCAAAATTTAGATTAATGTAATGTAAATTATTTATTTTTATCCCCGCACATTTTGAGAGCTGACGTCGAGATAACATAAAAAATGTTATTGAACTTAAACCTATAATTTGGTTCATTATAAACAATGAATGTTTAAAATTTTACGAAATATAATTATCATTGATTGTCGGTATTTGAAAACGGATAGTGTGGACATGCGATATACCTAAGCAGTTTCCCTTCTTACACAGATTGCAGTTCTTCTAATGGGTGTTGAGGTTAAGAAAACTTTACATTCTGCCGCTGGGGTACCGGCGGGAGTCTTTCTAAAATAACCACAAGATTTTTTATATTAATGTCTTGTATATATTCGGACTGAAGGATGTTTTATTCTGTTGCTTATTTAAAATGAAATTTTTATATTAATGTCTTGTATATATTCGGACTGAAGGATGTTTTATTCTGTTGCTTATTTAAAATGAAATTAAATTCCGATGTAGCATGACTATGACTATGGGTATGATGGTACGGGTATGAGTCATGAGTGATGTTTGCGGACGTCAAACCACGCGGCCCGCTCCGCCCGCCGCACGCCAATGCTGCAGCCGCCGACTGTTTCATTACCAACAACCGTAAAAACGTCAACTGCAAACGCGGAACGCCATGACTGTGTGGTTCCGCCGCGTGTTTTGACTCCACCCGATTGTTTACAGTACTTTAACAGCAAAGAAACAATAACTATAAATTAATTTTAGTTTTGGTTCGAGCCCAATAACTGAACTAAACTATGCTTTATTTAGTCCCAGTATAACTTGGGCCGTTTTTATATGATGAGATTAAAAAATCCAAATTTATACATCATCCGGAACGTAACACCCTCCTTAAATCATAACTTTGAATTTAATTATTAATGTAGATCATGATTTAGTGCAAGACAAATATTAAAATTACCGGGATAAGGGTCATGTAGTTAGCGGAGTGGCAAATGTTTTTTTCAAAGTTGTCCACAATAATCAAATGAAACCCTCAAGAAATTTCCAACGAATAAGTTTAAATTTTATCCAAAGCAGTGTTTACTGAACAATCCGAACAAATAATACTGGTTTAAAGTGCGTGAAGACCAAGACCAACTACATCTAATGGATCTGACTTGGGAAAGGAATAAATTATGATAAAGAGAGAGGGCGAGTCAGAGCGGAACCCGGTTATCTCTGTACAATATTATCAAGAGAACAAATTGTGCCGAGTCCTACAACAGCGGCTTAGTTGCTAATCCTCTCTTCCTCTGCGACTCTTGACTGTTCGCTGCTGTGATTTTGTGACCTGTTCCAGGTTTTATTTTTGCGTTAGATAAATAAAAAAATATTCAATCTAAGAATTTAATGAAAAATAATTGTTTTCTCTAAATTTTGGTAGAGAGGATGGACACTAAATATTAGCAAAACCCAAGTTGAATTAATTGGTTATTTACCTAATTGCAAAACTCAATATTTTAGCACTCTAACTCTAAAATGCACGTTTGGTAAACTCTTCTGTGGGCTTTCTCATGCAAAACAAATTATAATAAATGAAATGTAATTTTTAAATTGCCAATTTTGTAATTTCTTTGGGAAGTCTACGAAACAATAACTGTTACCTTGTTTCTTCATTCATTGTCCACGTAATTCATACAGTTTACAAATCAACTTTATTGTAACATTGTTGTAAATATACATTTCAATACAAAATTTATGTGAAAGCATTTCGTGTTATCAGTCCTGCCGTGGACCAACAATAAGGTATAGTGGGAAGTAATTTGTATCTCGGATGTGGAAATATTTCCAATAGCTGGAACCCTCCGTCTGTAAACACTCTCCCCATTCAACGATATTGCCATCGATCCTCACCATAATCACCTCCAGTGGCAGCCTCGCAGTCGCTCAGTCTGTCTGCGGCCCTCGTTGTCATGTCATCCTCAGAGCAGCCTCAGAGAATGGCAGCATATTCTACCGCGACGGTATTTGTACTTTTAGCGAATTTCCCCTATAGGGAAGAAGCTGTTACCGTAGGTCTCATGGTAAGACCTAAGCCTAAAACCATCATAACTTTTCTTTTTGAGGTCCTCAGATGCCAAAAACACCATTCGTTCACTTTCATAAATATATATATATATATCTATATATCTATATATATATCTATATATCTATATATATATCTATATATATATATATGTGTCTTTAAGCACGATAACTTGCGCAAAAATGGTCCAATCGGAATGAAATTTGGCATAGACGTGTAAAGTAGTAATTATTCGGACGAGTTCGTAAACCAGCCCGATCGGACCACCGGAAGGGGGGGTAAAGGGGGGTAAACCCCCCCAAAAATGGGGTTTTCGAGATTTTTACATAGAAAAATAAAGTTTTTCAAATTTTTATTGGCACCATTGAATTCAGCCCAAAAAAACAAACAATTTAGTACTTTGAATCATAGCTCTATGTCTATTGGTTACCGAGATATTGAAATTGGTAAACACAGTACGTTGTCCCAATGTTAACCTTATGGGAAATAAGTAAAATTCTATATCTCGCTTATTTCTCAACATATCTTGATAAAACTTGGTAAATGGCTTCTTCTAGTTCAGATCTACTAAAAACTGAATTAAAACCACCCAGTTTTAATATACCCGTAGCAGCAAACCTGCATACTCATTCCCCATGTTATTCTTATGGAGCTTACAAAAACATGTCAAATCTCGCTATGATGGATCGAAATATGTTGTTTTGCACTTGAAATTCGCTGAGTATGCAGGTCTGCTGCAACGGGGGTATTATGTGAGTCACTATGGCTCTACATATTTAACAATAACAAATAAATACTCACCTTTTAGCGAATTTCCCCTATAGGGAAGTATAGGGAAGTAGCTATTACCGTAGGCGGCACGGTGAGACTTAAGCCCGGGACCATGTTATTTTTTTCATTTTGAGGTCCCTAGACCCCAAAAACACCGTTCGTTCATTTTCATATATATGTGTATATATATATGTATATATATACCTGTCCGTAGGCGCGATAACTTTTGTAAAATAGGTCCGATCTTGATGAAATTTGGAACAAACGTGTAAAGCGTCATTCATGACTTCGAGTTCGAAAACTAGCAAGATTGGTTTACTCTAAGAAGGTTTTTTTTTACTAAATAAAATTTATTTCCAAGATTTAACACCTTTTTACTAATTATTTTTTTATTTAATTGTCAAAATTGAATTCAGCTTAAAAAACCAAACAATTTAGCATTTTGAATTATTATTCTACGTCAAACCGTTGCTTAGATACTGGATAATATTGGATGTGCTAAACACAGTACGTTGTCCAATATTATTTTTAAAATTTCCCTCCAAAAAGTATAGTTACACTGATTTGAGATGTTTTTTAAAAATGCAATTCTGAACATATGATAACATTTTCAGGTGATGAATACTTTATTTGTGTTTATTTTGAATAGGTAGAGTTCATTGATCAAGATTTTTCAGAAAATATACTATATCAAAAAATACAAATTATTTTTAAATTAAATAGAGAAAGTATGAGCATTTTGAGGGGGGATGTCTTTGTCTAAACTGCCTGAAAATGTAGCATAATATAAGGGATGTTTACAATGATGAGAATTGATAATATGTTTTATTGAAATTGGCTGGATATGTAGGTCTGTTGCAACAGGGATGTTTTAATTACTGTAAAACTGACCATATGATTGAATTTAATTTTTTCATGATATTGAGTTATTTTTTTGTTTTGAGTTCATTGATTATATGTTTGTTGACATTTATATAGGTACTATAACAAGACTACAGTTATTAGAAATTAAAAGACAAAGAATTATATAAAATACAAAAGTTTATTTATTATTAATGAAAACCAATGTGGTCTCTTTGTTAATTTTCCTCATGTTTAAAGCTCATGAATGGTTAAATATGCGTGTTTAGTATATTATTTACTTAACGTGTTCAAATAATACTTTCCATCAAATAAGTTAAATGCTCACATATACAAAATAAATCCTATGGAAATTCGCTGAGTACGCAGGTCTGCTGCGACGGGGGTATTTGAATGATATTATGATAAACTGTGGATGTGAACTACAAGATATAGTTACAAACACATATTATATCCTATATTTCCTATATTAAACCCCATAAAATTCATGTTATGATTGGTTTGAGGGTTTAAATTTGAATATTAACGGAAACAACAGAACAAAACCAATTGCTGATTTGTTGTTAAATAAAGTAGTTATATATTCGGCGGCATACAATCTTATATTATACGGGCTTATCAATATTATACGGGCTTCTAAATTGCTAAAATATCTTATAAATTAGCTATTTTCACATGTAATACGTAAGAAACTAGATAAACAACCCGAAAAACCAGGTTCTACGGTTTGTTGCGCTAAGTTTTGGTTTGGTTGGTTGCACAAGGAAAAAACTGTTTAAGTATAATTTAGAAGCTTGCAATTGTTTGCCGTTAGTGTAGTTTAATATTGGTAAGATATGCTTATAGAGCAAAAATTAGGTCATGTTAATAAGACACAACTGAGAAACCGCGCTAGGAAAGTTATTTCCAAAATGTATACAATGATAGCATCAGAGGAGAATTACTGTAAATGTCTTTGCTCCAAATATGGAGTTGTAGCTCGTAATGGAATAATTTCACACTCGACCTGCATTGTGAAGATAATGGACAGTAGCCGAGGACCGGAGAAGCTATAAATAAAACAGATAATAGCCCGTAAATGTACGGCTAGGTATAACAGTCCGGCCGTGTTCTGTGGCTGTGTCATATAGAAGCATTTATTTTCTTCTTTATTCCTTTTTATATTACCCCTTTTAATCCTACGATCAAAATCATGACTAAATCAAGGTCACAGCGTTGATGGAGTTGAGGAGGATAGTAAACGATGTACGGATAGTCACCTACTTACGAGCCTGTCAAGCCTATAACGTTCAGTGTCAGTTTAGAAGGAGGACAACTTTGCTCGGCTACAGGCTACACATTTTTTAAATTTAAGAAGTAAAAATCTTCCAAATCAGGGTTTTGTTTGGAAAATTATTACCTATCTGTCGAATAGAATAGATATTCATAGAAGTTTGTTTGAATTAGGAGGATAGGTTCTATGGTTTTCTCGGGTAATTGATTTATTTATTAAGTGTGAATATCAAATATTTAGAAAACCCTTCTAAAAACACACAACCACTGAAGCTAAAATTCATTTTAAAAATATGCATCACGTAAAACTGAACAGGTATTATATTCATAAATTATTCAGAGCCATCATTCATGATTTGTTTTACTAGCATTTATTGGACTTTTTATTCAATCTTGCAATCAAAAAGATTATGATGGTCCTTCAAGGCCCATCGCTCAATATAGTTTCGCCAAAACCGACTGTTCGCAGGGGTCTACAGTCAAAACGTGATCAACTCATCACCTAATGGCAGCCTCTACTTAGTAATTTTTCGCCTTCTCAAAAACACCACCCGCACGTTACACAGGACATGAGCAATTTGGGTGAAATTCCCGCGCCGCGGTAATTATTGGCCTGCTCTTTCAACTCTTCCTCTTTCATCAGCCAGTTCAAAGGTAAAGCCGTTCTTTCACAAAATAGTTTGTTAACCTTCCTGAGCGTTACACCGGATACCGAAAAGATTAAAACTTATAAATGCGATATGTGAATTGTACGGTTTGGTTGTTGTATCGACGTATTGGGCGGTTGTTTTATAGCCTTTGTTGATTTGTCTGTTCATTATATTCAACTACGCTAAAAATAAAGGTAAGAAACATGTAGAATCTTAAAATCCAAAGGTGATTAAATATTTCGGTACTCTGGGAATAATCATTATTTAAAAAATATGGTTTGTGTTGGAAAGTGTACGGATGAATGAATACATTTATGTAGGATTCTGTTCAACAAACATTAATTAATAGATATATTGTTTGTTGGTATTTTATTAAATGAACAAATTGAAAGAATGAATTAATTGAACGCTCATGCATATAGGCTCATAATATTGAACGGGAAATAAGTATTGTTAATCATTAATTATATTCAGATTAATTTAACTAAAAGTTTCGATTGATTACTTGTTCCACGCATATCAAGTAAATCAAGATAAAACAAAAATCCTGTTTCCTTTTGATATTAATAAAACGCTATTAAGAAAATGTTTTGTACACGTCGGGGATGCTAAGTATTTCTTGTTAAATTAGTTTTAATTTTCACATTCGCACATGAGGAAAGAGCGATGCAGGTATCTTGTTTATTGTAATGTGCTTCTGACATGCACTCGATTTGTAAATGCAAATACGCCACTTAAACTGAAGGGCGGCAGGCACTTATGTCGGTGCAGGGGACTCAGTACAACCAACATCACACCCACGAGACCTTTTATTTAATAGTTAGCATCCGCTGTAAAATCAGGTAGGTTGTTTATCCTTGTACATCGAATGAAGGTTATTTATTTACAAACCTACATCTTCCACCTACTTAGGCTACTGTCAAAAAATTGGATATAGTTACTGAAAAAAAATCTATATATATATACAACCGAATGTGTAACTCATCCATAGGGAATACGAATTCTGATCGACTTCCCGATGAGCTATAAACTGAAATTTGCTAACTAAGACTTAGATCCCTGAAAATTTCCAAACAGTTAATTTATGATTTTCTGTTGAGTTAGGAACCTGAAATTTGGCATGCACTTTCCTAATTGCTTAAATCCGAGGGTAAAATTATCACAACTTGCTATTGTAATTTTCAACCCCCTAAAAAATCATTTTAAAATCGTTAAAAATTGCCTTTCTAAAAGCTGTTATTTTGAGCTGAAGTGGCCAAACGGATGATGTTATCAAAATATGGACTGCACCATGTGCCACGGATTCTTCACGTTCTTCAACTTTGGTAATTTGATCTTTTGCCCTACCCTCCTCATTCACTCTTAGATAGCTCTAACCCCTTTCAACCCCAAAACCGACCAATAAATGAAAAAAATTAAGCATTTTTCAATTGTTTGGCGATGTTATTTTTAAATAAATACTTTTGATTCACGTCCTTAGCTACCAACCCTCTCCCCTTTCAAATAATTAACCTTCTATAACCAAAAACCCCTTACCACCAATAACCACTCCCCCTTGAATAAACCAAAAATAACTTGTGTTGAGAATTAGTAAATAACTTGTATTTTTTGATGAAATACGTTTACCTCAACCAGAGCCCCATCAACCCTCTCAAAAAAAATTGCCCCACCCCTCCATCATAAATACTTCCACCGGCTACTTCCCTCACCAACTGACCCCCAAACAATAAATTTTGCTAGGATTTGTAAAAAGTGTATTCATGCTCTGACTCTTCAATACACACCTCCTTCAATTTTTCCTAACCTCCAAGTCGGCATCGCAAAAAGAAGAACAATTTAAAATTAAATTTCCAACAACTTTGGTAGATATGTAATTTACCCTACCTTACCTCCTTCGCCCTCAAAGTGGCCTACTCATTAGAAAAGACAGGATCTCTAGAAAACTTACAAGCTTAAGAATGGAGCTTAGAAAACAAATGGTTTGTCAGCTGCCTAAAAGGGAGATCCCCAAGTTGTAGATATCCAACATACTAAATTTGGCATCACTACCACATTTAGATTAGATCCTAAACCAATCACAAGGGGAGTCCCCAGTTATCCGTGCTGGGACCTGTTCTGTTCATTTTGTTTTCTAACGACTTCCCGTCTCTAATTCAAAATTACAATATCAGCTGCATAATTTATGCAGACGATACAACTCTCTTTTTAACAAATTTTCCGCTAGAGAAAACTCACTTCCCACTAAATACACTGCCCTAAAACACGACCAAAGATACCTTGTACGGAGTTTTTTTAAACATAACAATTAAATGTAATTATGTTTTTGTGTCTTTGCACAAACCATCACCTCCCAATAAGGGACACATCACTGGGGGCCTGGGGGCGGAGCCCCAGCGAGCCGTAAGGCGAGTCTATATATATATACAACCGAATGTGTAACTCATCCATAGGGAATACGAATTCTGATCGACTTCCCGATGAGCTATAAACTTGAAATTTGGCACGAATATTCCTTTGGTGGTCTACCCCCAGGAAAATCATCAAAACCCGCCATTTTTTATTTTAACCCCCTCAAAAAAATTATTTAAAAATCTATTAAAAAGCTTTGATATTAAGAAATGTTATTTTGAGCTCTAGTGGCCGAACGGATGGTCCTATTGAGAAACAGACTGCACCATCTGCCACGGATTTTTCACGATCTACAACTTTGGTCCTGTGACTTTTTGCCGTATCTGGTCTCCTTCACCCTTAGATTGCTCTATAAATTTATATTTTCGAAGATCTTCCCTAGGTTTTCCAGTTCCAATTCACTTAATATTATACGTAGAGGGCTGAAAATTGGCATATATCATCGTTACAGCATATATGTTATAAATCAATAATAAAATAACTAGTTACTATTAACTAGTTATTTTATTATTAACTAGTTAGTAATAAAATAACTAGTTAAAATGCATATCCAGTTCAAAAATCTTCGAAATTTTCTAAATATCAGCGATTTTCTAGAGGTATTTCATCCCGTGTCACCCTGATGTACTGCCTAGACCCCTGAAAATTTTTAGGACGGTTTATGTACTTTCCTCATTGCTTAAAACCGAGAATAAATTTATGGAAAATCGAAATTTTAAATTTCAACACTCTTAAAAATGTAATTAAAAAGTCTTTAAAAATGCTCTTCGAAAAACCAGCTCTAGTGGCCGGACGGATGGTCCATCAAGGAATGGATTGCACCATGTGCTACGGATTTTTCACGATCTACAACTTTGGTCCTATGATATTTTGCCCTATCTCGCTTCCTTCACCCTTAGGTAGCTCTAGAACTTTTAATTTTCTCTTATTTCCCCGATGTTTTTCAGCTTTAGTAGATTTAATATCATACGTAGAGGGCTGAAATTTGGTACACGTAATCTCTACAGCAAATATGTTTCAAATCATTAACAATAGCTCTAATGGCTGAACGGATGGTCCTATCAAAAAAATGGGCTGCACCATGTGCCGAGGATTCCTCAAGATCTTCAACTTTGGTCAATTGATCTTTTGTCCTATCTCACCTCCTTCACCCTTAGATAGCTCTAATACCTTTCAACCCCGAAACCAACCAATAAATGAAACAAATTAAGCATTTTTTTTTAAATGTTTGGCAATGTTATTTTTAAATAAATAAATACTTTGGCCTGTCGCTCTTAGCCCACCAACCCTGTCTTCTGTCAAAGTATTAACCCACCATAACCAAAAAACCCCTACTACCAATAACCCCCTCTCCTTAAACAAACCCAAAATTAATTGTGCTAAGAATTAGTAAATAAATTAATTTTCACTTCAACCCGAAACCCATCAACCCTCTCCCCAACAAATGGCCTCACCCCCGCCATCATAACATCCACCAACTGCCCCCCCCCAAACAACAAATTTTCCTAGGATTTGTAAAAAGTTAGTTCGTACTCTGACTTTTCAATGCAAACCTCCTTCATTTTTTCTTAACTTCCACGTAGGAATAGCGAATCTAAGATTAATTTTAATTAAATTTCCTACAACTTCGGTAGATATGTTATTTACCCTGTCACACCTCCTTCGTCCTCAAAATGGCCTCTTCTTTATTTTTTTATTATTTGTTGTCTGGGAGACCTCGAATTTTAATTTTTACCTTTCTCTAAAAGATATTTAAAAAATCTATAAAAATTTCTATAAAAGCTGTTATTATGAGCTCTAATGGCTCCAATGGTCCTATCAAAACATGGGCTGCACCATGTGCCGAGGATTATTCACGATCTTCAACTTTGGTCAATTGATCTTTTGCCCTATCTTACCTTCTTCGCCCTTAGTTAGCTCTAATACCTTTCAACCCCGAAACCGACCAATAAATTAAACAAATTAAGCATTTTTTAAATATTTGGCAATGTTATTTTTAAATAAATACTTTGGCCTCTCGCTCTTAGCCCACCAACCCTGTCTTCTATCAAATAATTAACCAACTATAACCAAAACCAAGGGTAAAATTATAAAAATTTCGAATTTTAATTTTTACCTCCCTCAAAATGATATTTTAAAAAATCAATAAAAATGTCTTGAAAAGCTGTTATTATGAGCTCTAGTGGCTGAACGGATGGTCCTATCAAAAAATGGACTGCACCATGTGCGGAGGATTCCTCCCGATCTTCAACTTTGGTCAATTGATCTTTTGTCCTATCTCACCTCCTTCGTCCTTAGATAGCTCTAATACCTTTCAACCCCGAAACCAACCAATAAATGAAACAAATTAAGCATTTTTTAAATGTTTGGCAATGTTATTTTTAAATAAATAAATACTTTGGCCTGTCGCTCTTAGCCCACCAACCCTGTCTTCTGTCAAAGTATTAACCCACCATAACCAAAAAACCCCTACTACCAATAACCCCCTCTCCTTAAACAAACCCAAAATAACTTGTACTAAGAATTAGTGAATAAATTAATTTTCACTTCAACCCGAAACCCATCAACCCTCTCCCCAACAAATGGCCTCACCCCCGCCATCATAACATCCACCAACTGCCCCCCCCAAACAACAAATTTTCCTAGGATTTGTAAAAAGTTAGTTCGTACTCTGACTTTTCAATGCAAACCTCCTTCATTTTTTCTTAACTTCCACGTAGGAATAGCGAATCCAATATTAATTTTAAATTAAATTTCCTACAACTTCGGTAGATATGTTATTTACCCTGTCACACCTCCTTCGTCCTCAAAATGGCATCTTCTTTATTTTTTTATTATTTGTTGTCTGGGTGACCTCGAATTTTAATTTTTACCTCCCTCAAAATGATATTTAAAAAAAATCAATAACAATGTCTTGAAAAGCTGTTATTATGAGCTCTAGTGGCTGAACGGATGGTCCTATAAAAAAATGGGCTGCACCATGTGCCGAGGATTCCTCACGATCTTCAACTTTGGTCAATTGATCTTTTGTCCTATCTCACCTCCTTCACCCTTAGATAGCTCTAATGCCTTTCAACTCCGAAACCAACCAATAAATGAAACAAATTAAGCATTTTTTAAATGTTTGGCAATGTTATTTTTAAATAAATAAATACTTTGGCCTGTCGCTCTTAGCCCACCAACCCTGTCTTCTATCAAATTATTAACCCACTATAACCAAAAAAACCCTACTACCAATAACCCCCTCTCCTTAAACAAACCCAAAATAACTTGTGCTGAGAATTAGTGAATAAATTAATTTTCACTTCAACCCGAAACCCATCAACCCTCTCCCCAAAAAATGGCCTCACCCCCGCCATCATAACATCCACCAACTGCCCCCCCCCCAAACAACAAATTTTCCTAGGATTTGTAAAAAGTTAGTTCGTACTCTGACTTTTCAATACAAACCTCCTTCATTTTTTCTTAACCTCCACGTAGGAATAGCGAATCCAAGATTACTTTTAAATTAAATTTCCTACAACTTCGGTGGATATGTTATTTACCTGTCACACCTCCTTCGTCCTCAAAATGGCGTCTTCTCTATTTTTTTTATTATTTGTTGTCTGGGAGACCTAATTTATGACACGGAGAGTATTAGTTTGACCCTTAAGGTTTATCAGAAGTGATTTCCAAACTTTTCTTAGTTTCAACCCCTAAAATGTCCAGTAAAGTTGACCTTTAAGTGAATTTTAGATTTTCCTCATGATTTTCATTTTACGGCAAACTTTATTTTACTAAGAGACGTAATTTTCGAAATGGAGATAGCCAGTTGTACCCTTCAGATTAATCCAAAGTCCATTTGCCAATTACACCCTGTTTCAATTCTTAAAAGAAATTCCCCAAAGTTGAACTTCCATTGAATTTTGTATTTCCTTGGGTTTTTTATTATTTGGTAATATTATTTTTTTGACTGTTAAACCTTTTTTTGACACAGAGATAGTCAGTCTCATTTTCCAGGTTTATCAGAGGTCATTTGCCAATTTTGAACTCGTTTAAAACCACAAAGGTCATCTTAAGTTGAAATGTATAGAACTTTCAATTTTATTTAATGTTTCATTCTCATGTTACTTTATTTGTTTATTGAGGGACCTAAGTATTGATAGAGAGATTGTCAGTGTGAACTCCCACATTTATCGAAAAGGTCATCAATCATTTTCATCCCGTTTCAACCCCTAAAAGAGTGCTCTAAAGTTGGGCTCTTAAACAATTTTCAATTGTTTGTGGTTTTTATTTTCATTTTTAAATAATTATGTTCGATTTAAATACTTCTTGGAAATTTCCATACATCCATTTGCGATAATCAACATTTTTTGCCAAATTCAACTGCTTTTAATCCCTTAATCAAAATATTTAATCAAAAATTGATGCTATTAATATTTTTTATATCTCATTGAATTTATATAAAAATAATTGAACCTACCCCCTACCCTGCCTTATCTTCTCCCCTCCCTATCCCATCCGACCCCATCCAGCAATGAAACCCCTTCCCCTTGCCTTATGTACAAACCCTCCTCCCCACACCTACCCAACGTAACTTGTGGTGAATTATTTTGAATATAATTGTGTCTTAGAATAATATTAAAAAAACTTCCTAAGCCGAGAATCATCATAGGGGGACAAAGGATTAATTAGTGTCACCCTCCACCTTTACCCAAAGTAATTTCCCGATTTTGACCTCTTTCATCCCGTAACTTCGGCCAATACATGAATAAAATTCACACTTTTCAGTTGTATGGCAATGTTATTTTCCTACTTTTTCCTTACCCCCTGGCCCCACCAATCATTTTTCCCTCCAATTAATCAAACCCCCAGAAACAACTGACTCTCCACCAACTACCCCACCTTAGAACACGATCAAAGATACCTTCTACGTAGATTTTTTTCCAAACAATTAAATTAATTTATTTTGAGACTTGTCAGTACCCAACCCCTCCCAAAAAGGGACACAACACCGGGGGCCTGGGGGCGGAGCCCCCGGCGAGCCGTAAGGCGAGTCTAATATATATACAACCGCTGGTGTAACTCAGGTATACGAACTGTTTTCCACTTCCCGATGACCTACAGACTTGAAATTTTGCACGCACTTCCCTTATTGCCTGAAAATGTGGGGAAAATTATCAGAACTCACAATTTTTAATTTTAACCCCCTCAAAAAAATTATTAAAAAATCGCTAAAAAAGCTTTTTGAAATAAAGTTATTTGGAGCTCTGGTGGCCGAACGGATGGTCCTATCGAAAAACAGACTGCACCATGTGCCACGGATTTTTCACGATCTACAACTTTGGTCCTGTGACTTTTTGCCCTATCTCGTCTCCTTCACCCTTAGATAGCTCTAGAACTTGAAATTTTCGAAGATTCCCCTTCGTTATTCCAGCTCCAGTTGGCTTGATATTAAATGTAGAGGCCTGAAATGTGCTACACATCATCTCTACAGCATATATATATGACAAATCACCAATAAAATAACTAGTTCTTAGCATGAAAATGCATATAAAGTTAAAAATCTTCGAAATTTTCCTATGTCTCCAATTTTGATTCTTTAATCTAGCCTTATAGGCTCTCAATAATCTTCCTTACCATCATACCGTATCTTACAGTAGAATTTATAACTTCTGAATCTTCGAACTAAGTCGGTAATGCAGTATTAGCAGTTTAGCAATATAGGCATTGTTAAATTAAATACTTTATTGTTATACTTTATGAATTATCCTGCTATATTTTTATAAAATTATAACCGAAACAATCTAGAACCACAATTCTTTTCATTCTTGCCTTAAAGTGTAGTTTATTCTTATGGAGCTTACTAAAACATGTCAAATCTCGCTATGTTGGATTGAATATGTTGTTTTGCATTTGAAATTCGCCGAGTATGCAGGTCTGCTGCAACGGGGGCAATTCAAAATCGAATTACTCAATGTCTTACTACCTGATACAAAAATGTAGACTTACTACCTGATACAAACTGTCTGATGATAGAGGCAGGTTTTTGATTACATTCGTTCACTTGCTATATTCCAGCACCATATAAAATAAATTGAACGATATAGTTGATAAATTAATTAGTTACCGGAAATAGAAATCAAACAGTACGGCGGTTAATCAAGTGAAATCAAGTGTTAGTACGTTGGGTTAACGAAAAAACATTGCACTTTTTGATACAGTTTATATCCACTTGGCAGGTGTAAAGAAGATACCAGTAGAAGTATTTTTGTCCGAAGAACCAATCTTGAATTCTTGTATAACTCCTCCATATCAGCCATTAGAGTAAACCATGTGTATGAATTTTCTAATTTAGCCTGACTCCGTTGCTCACTCGCCACTTCCCTCCAAGGGGCGATAACGAAGGGTTTTTAAGGAATTCCTGTGATCCGACTTCGAAGGCGAGGCGAGGAGTCAGTGCTTGCCTCCCTCATGTGATTCTAGGGAAGGGCTGCGGCGCAATATTGGTTTTTCCCATGGGACAAGATTTAGAGTCACGGCGCAATTTCGGTGTCTACCTGGATTTTGCGGTGCAATTTCGGTGCGCCCATGTGAAGAACATAGTCTTTAACGACCTCCTTCTTTAAAACTGATAAATACGTCCTCAGTAGGCTAGGGGATCTGCGAGATGATGAAACCTCCTCGTTGTAATTAGACTATTCACGCAGTACGATAGGGGGTCTGCTTAAAAAAAGTCCCCGGTGTTGTACATAGTTGTTTAAAATTATGTTAATGTTTCTGTTTTAATTGTTTACGGCAGAGGCAAGGGAGAGGGCAACAATTAAGGCTTCGTCAAACTCCCCATTAATTTTTTTTCGTTGGTGTAAATAGATCTGATTTTTAACCTTTTCACAGGCAGAGGCAAGGGGGCCTGCCTTAAAACAAACTCCCCATTTATTTGATATCTATTTTGTTTTTATAGTGTTGTAAATACATGGTTTCTACGTTTCCTGACCTCCCCTTTTGGCGAAACTGGATACGCCTACTATAAATTATTGCCAGGTAAACTGACAAGGAAATAAAATTGCATTAATTCTTCCTTAATACAAAAGTTATTCGTTATTGAAATCCAACTTTCCTAAATCATTTCATCTAAACAATATATTTCAAAAATAATTTCAAAAACCCATCTGCATTCCTCAAAATTCATCCCAATAAAAACATAATCAAAATCTTTAATCACCGACAGCACTAATTAAAACAAATACATAGGCTCTCTTCTCACATCCAACTTAACTAGTTCTCATCGATAACATTCGAATATAAATACACCTTCATACACATAATTTTCACCAACCCTTACAGCATCCGTTGAAAATTCATAGGTTCTTCATCAGTTTTCTTTGAAGTACGTACACAAAATCTCCAGCTTAAAATTATCTCAACGCTGGCAATTAACGCCCTATTGGGGTCCTTCAATATAGGGTATTGTTCAACTGCAGGGAACACAAACGGGGGCCTGGGGGCGGAGCCCCCAGCGAGCGAAGCGAGTCATTTTAAATATACGTCTAGATTAGACTGGAATCAAATTAAAAGTCAGGGTTTGGATTATTTTTAATACAACATAAATGAATACAATACATTCCATACTAAATCGATTATTAATTACTAGGTGTATTATAAAAAACCTATGTAATAGCTTTAGTTACTGGACTATTTTCTGAGACAACTGTAAATGGCTAATTCAGGCATTTGTAGTCAATACAGACTTTAGAGCAAAATGAATTAAGTTTGTGACGCTTTTCTTTTATTGAAGATCACATAATTCGGTTAGGAGGATTATTAATGGTACCAATATTATTGGGATAGAATTATCCTAATCTTGACACTTAAGTTCTTAGGTGTTTTATTAGGTGTTTATTAGGTGTTGCAATTGTTTTTTACATTAACTTTAGAACAATTAATTACGAATGCATAAATATTTGTAAACTAAAATGTGTAGTATATCCATGATGAAGTAATAATTGCTGAGAGGCTAACTTGTACTGTCACGAGAGTTGGGGCGGGCTCGAGAAGTGCGTAAAGCGCCGGCGGGGCCGCGAGAGTTGTGGGCGAGGAGGCGCGACCGCTCGCGACTTTCTCGCAATGAGAGGTCGGTAATTTGCGAATGTGTGCCGCAGGCCCCAATATATAACACAGCACGACACGTACATGGGAACACGCAGCCTCTCGCACACTCCGGGCTCTGGCTGAGGGATGGTGGCGGGAACTGTGTAGTCCGATCACATTACTAACCGATTCCATCTATTATATCTACACGGGATGTCTAGCTTCGACTGCCAGAAACTTTTTCATCAGATCATATGATAAAATAATATCACTGAGACAACTGCAAATGACTAATTCAGGCAATATATGACACAGCAAAAAAATATATGGGGAATATATGGCCTACCTAGTACCGTTTTCCGCCTGTGCGTAATTTTTAAATGTCTTGCTATCTATAACCTTAAACCATCTCAGATATGAACTTTAAACTTGGTATGTGGACAAATAAGACCTATTTTGGCTAGGAATGTAAAGTTTTTATTTTGTCTAATGTCGTAATGGCAGCCTTTTTTACAGTAATGTTTCTAACTTTAACTACTCACTTTCTTTGGCATTATCTATAACGCATGTCTCTCGTATAATGAGCAGCGGAACGTTGCCGAGGAAGGACGATTACATTAGTCGTTGGGCCTCTGTTGTCGGATACAAACAGCAATTGTTGTACCATTGATGAGTTCGTTGTCCCTCAATAACTATAAATTTTACAAAACA
The DNA here is from genome assembly GCA_035578135.1 of Flexamia atlantica. NCBI lineage: Eukaryota > Metazoa > Arthropoda > Insecta > Hemiptera > Cicadellidae > Flexamia > Flexamia atlantica. The sequence goes on along the minus strand of JAQJVK010000006.1, from coordinate 19,349,387 downwards.
TTGTAGACGGACAGAAAAGTGTAAAATTCTATGTGTCTTTATAATAAATGTATAGTTTTTTATGGTTTTGCAACTCATATGAGCAAATTAAATTTTTCATAAAACCATTTCAGATATGAACTTCAAACTTAATATATGAAAAATAAGACCTATTTTGGTGAGGAATGTAAAACTTATACTTTTAATATTATTGAAATGGCAGCCTTTTCTTTCTCAAAGCCTAACACTTCAAAAACTATAAATGTTATAAAACATTGTAGACGGACAAATAAACCCGTAAAATGCTGTTTCTTAGTAAAAAATGTGTAGTTTTATGGTTTTGCAACACATATGAGAAAATTATATTTTCCTTAATTTATTACGACTAAAACTTTAAAACCACTCAACTAGCAGTAAAACAATACCACAAATTTAATTTTCTCACTTAGTTGTGCTAAAAACCTAAAAAACTGTACAATTTTGAAGAGGGAATCAAGACTTAAAGCTTTTTCGCCTTTTGGTAGCATTTTATAAAATTTACAGTTATTGAGATATAAAGAAAATAAGAATATGAAGTAGAAACTTTAGACGCCTCACTAAAATAGGCATTATACGTTCACATATAAATACTTAGTTTGAAGTTTATACATCATATTGTTAAAAAATTATATAAATTAATGAAAAAATACGCACACACCGACAGGCGGGTAACGGTTCGATATGGCCTACAAGCTCAGCGATAATTTTGGTTTGTTTTGATCAGCTGAATAAATTGCGAAAGTTTCGGGCAGTCGAAGTTGGACATCGTGTAGATATCAAAATATATTGCGTACCGTAATAATTAAAAGTAACAAGTGAAAATCAAAACCACAGCAAATTAATAAATTACAAGCATACAATTCCAGGTTGTATTTAATAATAACAAATTAATAATCGAGTTGAGTAGCTTTACGTCCAAGTTCTATGGAAAATATATCCTTCTACTTCTTTACTAATAAAATGAAACAACACCATATGCATTACTCCTTAGAGGAAATATATTACAATAAAGAGTTGAAAAGTTAAGCCCTCATGTTCAAAGTTATCATCAGTGGGACAACTGCTGTTTGTATCCGACAACAGAGGCCCGACGACTAATGTAATCTTCCTTCCTCGGCGATATTCCGCTGCTCTATACGAGAGACATGCGTTATAAATATTATTCCAAAGAATGTGAGTAGTTAAAGTTAGAAACATGATTTACATAAAAATGTTATTGGTTGGTATTGGAAATTTACATTAAACATATTAGAAAAAACTAGGCATAAACAAGATAGCTTATCAATATAATTAGCTCGGAAAATTACTAGCTCTGCTCAGAGTTAAAACCTAAAAATCCCACTTCGGATAGTGTCAATCAGTTTGGGAAAGTGTTGATAAGAAATTTAGGTGTTTCTTATACATTCCTCAAATCATGAGTATCGTTTGGGTGTCGTTAGCAAGAGCTTGGCGTGAATTGTTTTTAAATATTTTTACATTGAAATGTTCCGATCTTATAATTAAGGCATTTATCCTATTTATATAGTTTGAGTACTAAACAATAATTGTTCAGAATATTTTTATATGGTTTCTTTTAACGTGTGCAACACTTTAATTTAAGAGAATTGTCCTATACAAGTTTAATTTTCTGTTGAACTAAAACCAGAGTATAATATAAAATCGCTCTAGAGCAAAAAACAATTTACTAAATACTTGACATAGCTTACCGTACAATGAATGTGCTTGAAGGACTGGAATACTTACCTGGAAAAAGACAAAATAATATTTACACCTTTATTATTTATGTTGAATATTATACACAATAAAGTAAAAAATATTTTAATCCTACTATAATTTTCACCAGTACTTAACTAGACGGAATAGAAAAACATTTCAACATATAGGTTAAAGCTGTAGATAGAGATACAATTCATTTTGATTTAAGATAGTCTTTAGTGTACTTTACTTCTCTTTGATGATATTTAAGAATACAACATAACAAAAGTAAGTCCCATTTAGTAACTGCAAATAAATAAAGTAAATAAAAATCAGCAGTAATTGAAATTTTTTTTAACGAAGTAGTAATCACATTAGAAAGCACTAAGGAAACGGTAAATGGAAACAGGAAGAAGATTGTTAACACAGAACAGATACAGACAGGCGAACCAGCAAAAGGTGTTTACAAACCTGCTCAATGTTTCACATTATCGATATTTTCATACTGTTTGTGCCAGTAATTGGAAAATTATTATCCACTAAGAGTTTATGTTTACAAATCTCTTTCAGCTTGTTAAGAAGTGAAATAAAATATGAGACAATGTCAATCAAATTTATTTCAGTCACTAATACAAGGTTGAAATTTTAAATCAAATAAGCAGAGCTACATACAGTACTTTGTCGGAAAATTAGTGTATTGACGGAAAGAAATCTATTGTTTTGTAGCATACAAAGATGCAATATGAGAGCTCACGAAGATACAAACTCCAGCAAACAAAGTTAGAGATCCCGGCCCGGCTTTGTAGGGCCTTGAGCTTCCTGAGGGCCGCACAATCGTACCGCGGGGACGGCGAGTTCCGCATAACAAGAACGGCCAAATGGACCCGGCTACAACAGTGTATGGTAATGTAGGGCTGAAACATCACCTCCACTTCTCGCGGAAAAGGGAAACCATCACGACGTTTTGAATGTATAAATGAGTGACAAAGTAGTATATATATTTATTGAAATTGTGTCGTTTGTATTTGAAGTTTTAACTATAACTGCATAATAAATAATAAAATATTATATAAAAATAAATTATTCAATAATGTTATTTCTAAAGAAATAAAATAAAAATACTAGTAGTAACAATAGCTAAACATATCAATATTGCCTAATACTCAATAACATTTAGGGTAAATTAGAATGTTACCAAACTGTTATAAAGTTGTTATCCAAACAAATAACAAAAATCTACAATGAAATTTCAATCATTAATGTTATGAAATTCCTTCAATACTCACACCGTTGAAATTTCCAGTTTTGAAATCGCTCGATTCTAATTCTGACGGGACAATATTTTTAACAATTAGGCAGAAAAGTGTTCAGTCGAGAATTGTAAACAGAAAACGCCGAAACCGTTCATTATTCAACAACTCCATTAATCGTAACCGCGTCTTTTCAATGAAACCAAATTATTTGTAAAGAGCAAAAACTAAGGAAACAACAGGCGTTTTTTGAAAATGAGCGGAGCATTTAGTTAATTAAACGCGAGTGCATGCAGGGAGGAGGTTACAAATGACCGCGCCGCGCCACAGACGTGTCAGTTGAATTCACCCCGGCACGCAAACGTTGATTTACCGTCAGTAATGAATTGAGAGACTTCACTAACTCTTTGATTTGCATGCCTTTTAACGTTGCTCTAACGAGAACAATAACGAGTATTACATTCTTTCTGAGAACTCGGCAACTTGTTTCGTCTTTTACAGCCTGTTATTAGGGACATTGCGAAACAAGGCAAATTGAAGAACATTTGAATATTTTGTACCTTTGAAGAAGTAATATATTTTTCTGTTGATATTAGAACCTAATTTTGAACTTATAAAGAACATACATAATATTTAGCTTAAAAGTGTATTTTAAAACTTTTTATTAAAAATATAAACTTTTATAATTGCATGTTATAAAAAAAATACTTAGTAAAAAAAAGTACTTAGGCTAAACGATTACATTTATATGAATGCATCTGTGTCTATCATCGTTTACTAGTGGGCGGAGCCAATATAAAACGTAGGTGTTAAAATAGAACCGGAAATGCAAATGCAGGAGGCTACTAGTGGCCGCTGTTTTACACTTGTTTAAAAACCATCAGGGCGTGTTCTAATGAGACTGTCATTACAAAAATCAATATCTCCTCTGAGGCGTAATTGAGGTCTAACTCGAGAGGTTCAATGGACAGAGCAGGGGCGACGGAAGCGGCAGCGGCGGACCGGTTGTTGTAGACCTCAGTGGGCCAGGCCCACTCGCCGCGCACTCCCACCGCCGCCCAGCTTAATGTCGAAATTATGCCTAAACAGTGATGGTTCGGTGTTTTAATGAAGGAAGAAAACTTGAATTATGTTCTTCGTAAAGGGAAACGTCCACACCTGCTGATAAATGTTGTCGTTAAGAACAATCTCTGACGGAATAATATCTCTTTAAAAAAAAATGGCTATAAAGCGTGTTACAGCGCTGATTGATGTTATGGCGATCATTCATGGGCGTTTTTTGTCCATTTAGACCGATGTTTGGTTTTGGTAATGAATAATGATGATAATACAGCATTATTCACGATGTGTAAATAGTGTATTCAAGGATTGGAGGAACATCATAAATCATCGTCGAGTAAAATACTTAGCTGGTGATTATACAAAAACGAATCACAAAATTGAAATTACAAATACCATGAGCACACGTATGAACTGATAACGGAGGGTTTTTAGTTGAAGGGATACATAGAAAATACAGTGTAGTTTATAATAGTCCACGAGCTGACACGACTATAACAATTTAGGGTTATCTAATTAAAGCTGTGGGTCTTAACCAAATCCAAAGCTTATTCTTTACAAAACTGTAAAAGGAACCCACCTAATCGAAGTAAAATATAATTACTGTTTCGCAACAAATTTCTCGGCTTGCAATTTGGTTTTTGTAACCTAACCTACGTTATTTTTAAGATAGAGCTCAGGAGTGTCTAATGCTAAGCTAACGATGTCTCGCATCTAATTTCTCTACACACAGTATTAAAATCAGCATTTTTTTTAGATCTGTGAGTTTAAAAGATTAACAGTGAATCTTTTTGTTTCTGAGTTATAAAACACTTGAGTAATCTGCTAATTATAAATGTAGTGCAAATTAAAATATTGTTAATATACGAAATTTTACGATTTTTCACATTAGCAACTAGACCACCATCCGTCTGGACTTATCCCTGAGAAGGTAAGTCACTGCCAGGCGGTGGTTCTCAGTTTTTACCGCGGAGAGCAGGTGGTCTCTCCCACGCCCCGGTAGCGACGGCAATGCCACAGTAACCTCTCGCGCTGTTCATTAGAAGGGTCAGCTCCATTGTCTCTCCTCAATTTACCACCTGGCCCCGGTATGCTAACCAGCTCGTCCTCCTCATTTGTTTCAGCTCTTTTAATCTTTTATTGTCGGCCGTTTTCGTGACCCGTCGGACGCCAATCGGGAATCTGCTCCTCTGACTTCCTTATACGGTTAACAGATGGGACATAAGCTATATTGTTAAGTGAGTAAACATTGACCCAATCAAATTTTGTATCATAGCGTGGCAAAAGACGCGGTTGGAAAACTAAGTGATTTATTAGAGCGATTAGATCTAAACCATGGATTCTTGTACCAGTGATTTGGGCACACGATCTATTGTATACATTTAGCAGTGTCATGAAAGATCACATAGTTTACCTAATCTTGAGTATACAGTTATCATTTAAAGTTGAGACACTGAGTCCAAGTATACGCCCTTGTCGTGACAGTGTAAGTCAGGAGACAGTGTAAGTCAGGGGACAGTGTAAGTCAGGAGACAGTGTAAGCCAGGGGACAGTATAAGTCAGAGGACAGAGTAAGTCAGGGGACAGTTTAAGTCAGGGGACAGTGCAAGTCAGGGGTCAGTGTAAGTCAGGGGACAGTAAGTCAGGAGACAGTGTAAGTCAGGGGACAGCGTAAGTCGGGGACAGTGTAAGTCAGGGGACAGTAAAAATGAGGGGACAGTGTAAGTTAGGGGACAGTGTAAGTGAGGGGACAGTGTAAGTGAGGGGACAGTGTAAGTGAGGGAACAGTGTAAGTCAGACAGTGTAAGTCAGGGGACAGTGTAAGTCAGGGGACAGTGTAAGTGAGGGGACAGTGTAAGCCAGGGGACAGTGTAAGTCAGGGGACAGTGTAAGTCAGGGGACAGTGTAAGTCAGGGGACAGTGTAAGTCAGGGGACAGTGTAAGTCAGGGGACACTGTAAGTGAGGGGACAGTGTAAGTCAGGGGACAGTGTAAGTCAGGGGACACTGTAAGTGAGGGGACAGTGTAAGTGAGGGGACAGTGTAAGTCAGGGGACAGTGTAAGTCAGGGGACACTGTAAGTGAGGGGACAGTGTAAGTCAGGGGACAGTGGCGGTGACAGCCACGAGAGCCTTGGAGAGGGTCCAGCCACCGGCTTGTTTATATACACCGTATTGATCACCGTCTTGAGGCTATTGAGGGTTGTACACCAGCCTCATTTGATGCAAATACAAGACTATAAATTAATATTTACGGCAATTTGTCAAAATTAATAATTTGGACTAATTTTACTCTATGTAATAATTGCATCCACAATAATGTTTATGCGAGATATATTGCGAGAGATAAAATAGCTTTAACATGGAAACTTATGTCAAAATGAAATAAAAACAAATATTGTTTACTAGCACAGTAATGATTTTTCGTGCCAAGATATTCATTTTTCGATACATGTCAAAGGCAATTTATCCATGTTTTGATCCAGGCAAAATTGAAACAATTCAAAGATGTGACAGGAGGACCTAGACATTGCAGAAGGATCAATAAAAACCTCAACCTTGAAAATGATAGAATGTGTTTACGTATCGCATAGTCCACAATGTTTAATTGTAGTAACGACTTCCGGAACGTTTGAAAGCACTTTTAACAAAGCGGAACAATAAAGTTTGAAGTACCGCAATACAACTCTAGTAAAATCGTAAATTTTGTTTTGACTTTAAATGAGTTCACGAACGGGATATTGCAGTATTTTTTCTTTGTTGTGTAGCCCCAGACATCAAAAGGAAACCACAGGAGTAAAATGAAAGCCTAGATGAACGAAATAAATGAAAAAGAAAAGGAATGAAATTTGTAAAAAAGTTGATTAGTTTTATAATATAATAATTACACCAGCAATGTTATCTGGGGAGGGAGCTGTCAGCGTAAGTCAGCATCGCGTGATGTCATGGAATTAGAACCGTACCCGCAATACGTTCATTTGAGCCAACCGCCGAACCATTTGTTAGCTTCACGGCCGCAGCGGCCAAACGCCCACTTTAAGCCGGCACTTTTTCATGTTATACGAATGTTTTACTATTTATGAGTAACTACACACATAAAGGTCCAGTGAAAATAAATCATTAGATTATTATAATTGGATTTGGTACAATTGTATTTTTAAAAGCAATTATCGTGCAACACCAAACGCCTGTAATTTAAGAACGTTTTACCAAATCCTTGTAATTGCATGTAATCAAATCAACTGCCTTTCTAGATCCCAATTGCTTAAAATAATGAATTCAGTTTCTTAGTTCAGCTCTTCATAAATTACTGTTGATGTACAGTATTACTTACAGTTGTATACGTCTCAAACTAATTTTTTTAAATTAACAATACCTAACTTAAAATTATTAATAATTTAAAATTAGTATTAAATAAACACAATCATTTTTAACAATATAGTATTCCCAAGGATTTTATCTTACGTTCATTTGGGTATTTCACATACGTTATTTTGAGGAGTGAATATCTAATCCTAGAAATAAATACAGTATATGATTATTCGGGCATTAATTTCTCCCATGCGCAGCCGGGATGGCTCGGGGGCAGCGGCGCGGCGGTGGCCGATGTCTGCGACAGATACGGCACGACCTGTCCTCTCGTCTCCACCGCCGAGCCTAATTAGGCTAATAATCAAGCCTGCGTACTCGGAATCAATATCATGTTCAGTGCTTCAGTATCAGTGATAAACTGTAAGGACGGAATCCGTACTTACGTTCCTCAAAATTATGAGAATTTGAGTTTTTTTTTATAATTTTATGTTTACAAACTTTGCAGGGAATATTTTTTTAAACTCTTTATATACATTTATCTCCCGTTTGCAGAGCAGAAGAATATCAGTCGCACGAATGCAAGAGGTGAAATGCCGTTTAATCACTTGCCACTTTCTACTCCGCTTCGCGTCACCTCCGAGGATGCGAGCGTAGATTGAACCGCCTTTGGCTACGACTGCCGTTGACACAGCGTAATGATTTGCTCGACGTGTTGACCGTCGCCGATGTCAACCGAGTGTCTGCTGGGGCGAGTCTACACCACCACTAACAGTCTACAGGGCAGTCCTGTAGCCGTTTTTTTTCAAAGAATGTCATCCAGCATTATTATCTATTCACAAAACATATTGGCATTGTTTGATTCGTAAGCGATCGATCACACACTATCATCGCCGACCCTCGCCATTACCGCCATGTTTAATTGAATTTCCCCGCACCTTGCCCACGGGCTATGAATACTAATACAACTTTAATGTAGACAATAGCTATGTAAATATGCCAGAGTCTATTACCCAGCAAGACGATAATGATGTCAATTATTCAGCCCCGGGGCGACCCCCCCTCACCCCCAGGGTATGACGGGGATACATCGCCGCTGCCTGGTGACAAACGAGCGACGCCCAGGTAACAGATTTTGTTTGACAAATGTGCGAGGAAAAACAGACCGCGGGAGTAAGTGATGATTATCGAATGTCTACATGCATTTGTCAGGAGCGCCACCCAGGCGGGAGGATTCAATCGGCTGGGGAGGACGTGAGATATGGCGGGTATTATTTTAATGCCGGCTGTCATGGAAATTAGGTGCTCTCGGTTTGAATTCAATAACTGGTGATAATAAGGGTCATCAGTCTGTTTTTTTCATATCGAAGGTGTTTTAGGGTGGGGCAGGTTTAAATTGAGCTTGAAAGAGCTTCTACAGAGGTGATGGTGGAATTTCTTCATATCGATTTCGTAAAGCCTACGTTAGAAGCAAAAAAGAGTTTGCATTCTACGTATTTTATGAAATAAATTAGCTATTTCTATCGATTAAAATAAAAATAATAATATTCACAGCACTCTAAACTAGATAAAAAAATCAAAATATAAGGAGGGGACCAAAAGCTTTTTCGTGAGGACTCAAATTCTATTAAACGTCACTTTGTACATCAATATTGTTGTAAATGTTAAACTCTGATCTCTTAATGCTTATATTATACTGAAATATTCAAGGTTAAATGAAAACTTTCTCAATATCTGTTTAAGTCTCTTCCCTGTCAACTTTATTTATAAGGATCATCGATAAGGCGGGTAATTCAACGCAAGGGAAAATATTGAAAAATTCCGTTTGCCTAACCAGCCGCGATATAGGGGGGACGGGCGGCACTCTGCTCTCCGCGCACGTAGTGTAATGATGGGAGAGGCGCTCACCTGCAACTCCAATACATAAACAATCAGGTGGCCGCAGTCTGTCCGTGTCCGCCCTGCGTCGCCACCATCGACTCCGCCGCTCTGCCGATCGTCCGAGTTTGTGCGCAGCTTAAGAAAAAAAGAGCCGTATCTCTCAGCTCAAATCGGTGGTAAGGAAGTGGATAATAATAAATATTTATTCCTTATACAGTGGTAAAATTATTTTTCCAATGGATTTGAAAGTAAAATATGCAACATTTTTTATTGTTATGCAGAGATTTAATGAGATACGACACGGCCGAGCAAAGTAAAGTCATAGACTTCAGCTTTGCATTATATACGTTATTTTAGTAGCCACAAAAATAATTGTTCTAAACAACATTGATATGTTTACAAAAATTAAAACAATCGATTTCAACTTGGAGTCAATAATTTTTGAAATTTATCCGAAAACTATATTTTGCTCTTTGAATCTTCAAATTTGACAAGATGAATTTAACTTGTATATCACGTACGGGCGAGCTACCATGCCTCCTCTCCTCTCTATAAGACAATTCGCTTGTCAGCCGCGGATAATATATGCCTGCCTGCGAGTCCGCGTACACAGTTTACGCTGGGTGCGCGTGTGTGCGTGTGTGCGTGTGTGCTGTACGTGCCGGCCCGGTGATAACTCAGGCGTGTGACCGGCCTCCATATTGTTGATAAACAGCTGCGAAAGGTCGCCTCACAATTGGAAGGTCAGCTAAACGCGTTAGTAATAGTTTATTCATCTGTCAAATAAACTTCTCTCGCAGGCAGATTCGCTTATGGTGAGGGAACCATTAATATTCAATAATGGAAAACTATTAATTGTATTCAGCTTTGCATGTGGCCCATTGACAGTACTGCACCGTTATGATGATTGCAATAGACTAAAAACAAACAACCCTCGCTTTGATCAAAAGGTGTCCTCTAAGATATTCCCATTTCCGTCCATTAAGGGGCAAAGTAGGCAAAATGAGAGCTGCTGCATGTTTGCATAATGCCCCACGCAGGCGCAAACCAATGTACAACTCGGCAGTCGTTGCCGTCTGGCGCTAAATTGAATACATGACTCAATCAGTGAACAACATAAACTAATATACATATGATTTAATAATACTTATTATTAGTTTCTTACAACCTAAGCTGTTATCAATAAATATGCATACCTATGCAATGCAACAATAGGAGCATAAAAATTATTCCATAAAAAAGTTTATAAAATACGGATTATGGTAAACCGTATTTGAAAGGGAAGGGTGGCAGCAATGAAAAGTGCAATTTAGCGGGGTGTGATCCGTGGAAAGCTTGATAGGATAGGAGGGCTGGGGCGGGGAGGCGGTTAGGCGTCCTGATAACGAGTGATATCGCCGTGCATATCGCTTGGAACCGAGTCTTTCGTGAGCTTTGATAGTTCTAGGGAAACGTAGCACATCTAGGAGAACACCTACATGGATTAACTTCAGATTGTGTAAATTTTAATTAATAACAATAATAACAATAGATTTTTTAATCTCCAACGCAACTTCTTAACCTGAATTTTTACAAACATGCCAGTTCTGTAATTTTGTTTGGAATATTAAGCACTAAAAACCATGAGATTTTTATAAAAATCATTAGAGCTGTTCGGAGCTATTTGGATTGTCGTAGGTTTTTATAGGGTCTCACGGGATTAAATACTCTTAAAAAATTAAAAAAAATTAAAATAAGGCCTGTAGTAATCATGGTTTGATACCCATACAGTATACAGTACATGGCAAATTTAATGAAAATCGGACTATTGGTCCCATCCTAGCTCTATTTATATACATCCTCACATACACACATACACACACACGGTCGAACAGACACCACCCCGGAAACCCCTTTAGCTGCACAAACAACTCAAATGCGAAAATTTGGACGAAATCAATAATTTCTCCATATATTATGTATAAAGGGAGAAAGAAAAAAACGCGAGAGGTCTTACACAAACAGCAAGGAACCCATAAAAACCTTGAGAACTAAACAAATTGCATCTAAATTGAAATAGTTTGTAAGGAAAGGTATATTCTGAGGTAGGTTAAAAGAGGTTGCAGCCGTGGTGATATTCTGCGAACCAATATTCTGGGGATTCTGGCGCTATTTTGTCGAGAAAATTGGTTTGTCCTTTATTCATTGGAAGCTGATCCAAATTGAGCCTGCATAAACAAATATCAAGCAAGAGTTAAACGTTTACATAACATCCCACAAAATATATATGTTGCACGATAAAGGTGCCGAACGTGTTTTGGTTTCCGTTTCTGTATGGGATTTGCGAGTGTTGAAGTGAACTGTGCATGTTTGTAACGTATACATATCCCAGCTTAAGGATCTTCGTACCTCTCGCCATCTTGGGTTAGTCCCATAAGGACAAAGCTAATGTCCTTGAATCATGCATGGCTTTGAACACAAATTCCTCGAATTCCTTAAATTGTGTTTCCCCCTCGAGTATGTTTTTCCTATTAATATTTAGCAGATAACTGTGAAGAAAACCTTTTGAAAAATGTCTAATTTATAACTAAAAATATAGATGTAAAATGGTTGATTTTATACATGTTCATTGATAATTATTTTAAAAAAACTGTCACACGTTTCAAAATTGTAATCCCACAAATAACTAGATGTTTATATTACCTTACAATTAACACCAATTTTGAAATGTTTGAGCAGATTATAAACCTTCCAGCAGTTAACATATGTATGAACTGTTTCAAATTAACATTGCTCTTATGGAAAAAAACCCTGAAAGCAACAGACTCAACACATAGCGCCCACTTATTTAATTTTGCAGTATTACTCAAATACATACTTTACTTAAAAACATAAGTACGATGTTATGGTTAAAATAATTTCAACACGATATTGGTTAAACGGTTTCACAATTTGAAAATAGAACCAAAGTATATAGTAAGCTGGTTCTGTTTCCATCCAGACAATTTCACTCATTAATCTCTCCCTTAAACAAATACAACATTTATTTAAAGAAACGTCCGTGCAATCAACGAAATCTCGATTCAATAATTACAAGCGGGATATCGCTTTTCGAAATAACAAATAACGAAATGACCAGGAAGCAAGAGTCACGCGAAAGATTTAATTATAAGATAGTCGGGAAGGAACCTCGGGTGCTGTACGAGTGCGAGAGGCGATGGCGCGATACAGCGGCTCCCAGCTGGCTCAGGTGTCCGAACCAGATAAATAACAGCTGGTTACAATAAACAGAGAGCATCTTGGCTCCAGATGGTCACCGGTCTCCTTATAAAATATCTGAGTCACTCGAGGGAAACGTAACCTGCGCCATGCGTGCTCGCCCCGTAAGGTTGTGGATGTCCACGGACCGCAGCCGTGGCCGTGGCCGAACAATCACTGGCTGTGCGTCACCAGACAAACAGAACGAAACATGCAAAAGACTCATATTGCACCCTCAAGCTCGCCCCGTATGCTTGTGGATGTCTTCAGAGGCAGTAAACGCGAATCAATAGTTTCTGTTAATGATTAGGTCAATAATTTTCCTGAGAATCATCATGACAATTGTTTTTGCACAGTGCATTTATTTAATGATATGGAAACGAAAAATTATAAATTCTTACAAGTTTTAAAGATTTATTGAACTGTGCAAGACTGAATCGATTTTAAATTAAACACCCTTCAATTTAACTAAAATTATTTTAATTTGATCAGTTTCTGTCACCAAACTTTGGAATCAGTTAAGGTTCCCCGGAAAGTTCGTGTCGTAGTTAGTGTAATTTGATTTGCTTAGGTTCTAGTTTGATATTCAATATCTTTTTCATAAATAATATTTTTGTATTATGTAAATCATAATCTTGTTGAAAGTGGGTTTCATCCTATGGGTATGCGTTTAAAAATTAAGGTTTATTAGTGACTATAAATAATCAATTGGGCGTTCAGAGTTTTACTATAATGCGGTAGCTAAGTTGAAATTCAAACTGCGAAAGTAGAGTCCCTTTTAGAGAAATAAAGAGGAACGATAAAGGCTTATCGTTAAGGCCCATAGAGCCGGGACGGCGCGGCGATGACAAATCTGGATCGCGCTGCAGATTGGGCTGTTTGTCGTAAAGCGTCTGTCGAGATCCGATGACGCCGCTTGATAACTGGATCTTTAAACTCCAACTCTTGGGATTACCAGCTTTGAAGTAATTGTGCCATTTAGAATGGTAAGTTAATTTTATTGAAATTAATTTTAATATAGAATTTTTTTAAACTATTTAAGTCTTGATAGAAAAATAAGTGGTCTATATTTTTAATTGTAAATTGAATAGATGAGTATATTTAGACTTTATTCTTAGTTTTGAATGTGCTTGAACTAAATAATGTGACTTGATCAAAAACATCATATATGATTTTTTCTATTGTGCAGCTAGTTAAGTAATTAAAGTTTACCATGATTGTAGATAAGGCTTATTTTTTTACAATACACAAAACATGTTTTTTTTACAATAAGCCTACCATTTAAATTTGATACTTATTTCATTACGAAGGAAAACTGCTAAGATATTAAACATATATCAGCAATAAGTACCCAGATTGCACGTGATTAAATAAATTTGCGTTCAAACTGATTATTAATAGTCTATCTGTCAAATATAATTCAGCGCACCTGTTCATTATCAGCCTACACAAGACTATGTGTCCTATTTAAGTGATGTGACATTGCTACAATCAAAATTGTCTTTACAATAATCTGTCCAAAAAGTTATGTTATGGTTATTTTGTTTAATGTAGGTCTATTATTTTACAAAAATTTTAATTCGCACAAATACTGATACTTCTTTCCCGAGGTAATTGTTCCGACCAAGTGAGGCAATCAAAGCAATTGCACCATGACTAACATGGCCTACACCGCCGCTGTGGGGTGAGCGGTGACGTCACAACTCGATTACCGGGGGTCCGTTATATTGCACAAGTGTAATGTCATAAAATATACTCACCAGGGACCACGCTGTTTAATCACCTTTTCATTGTTCTGTCGATTTGTTTGCTTTCAGTGTAGCAAAAACGTGATTGAAATTACAATGTTAAAGGTGATTTACAAGGTCGCTTATCAGAATTGGATTTTGCCCTAGAAAAATATTTACAATTATACTTGAAAGTTCCTTATACATTACAATTTAGTCATTTTTTAATGTTGATCACGAACAACGTGTTGATCGCCTCTAATGTAGCCATTCTCTCGCTAACGAGAAGGGCGAGTTGGAGGAACAATGGGCGATCGCGGATGTGACGGATTGTTTCCCAGTTCGTTAGAGGTGGAGAGTCGATTGTTAACAGTGATTATCAAGTGTTTCTCCATATCGGTGTCTGGGAGGAAGTGATAATTGGTGTCGTGTAGGTCTGGTGCCGGTGGGCAGCACCTCGGGGCGTCGAACCTCCGGAGGGCGGCCCACGGCGGGAGCTGGGGAAACTCTAAGTCGGGGATTTGGAGATGATTAGTCCAACTTTTTTAAGTGGAGAAAGGATCATCTATATCAATACATAATTAAAAGACTGCGTTCTCAGTGACTGCTGTATCAATATTCAACTTTTATGCAAATGTGTCAAATTGAAGGGATAATGCATAGGTTTGCCGAATTTCTCCTCTACTGATTTTGAACGGCTCAAAATTAGCAAGGAGGAAATTCGACAAACCTATGCATCATCCCTAGTGAATTTAAGTTGAATTCAACTCTCGCTTAAACTTTTTTTTAATCAAGCAAAACTAATACAATTACTTTGTCCCAGTTCAAGAGTCCTACGGTAAGCTTCTATTTAAGTAGGGAGGTGAATAGTAAAAACTAAGCTCGTCAGGTAAAAATGTTTATAGTATAGCCAAATAAAGCCATTTCTAAGTATGTAATTCAAGTAACTTATATCATCATAACGTCATTCAATACAGCGTATCATTGGCAAATCAACAACTGATAACACGAGTTCGAAGAGGAAGAAAGATTGTAAATTAGCAGAGAGATGAATATAATTAATAAATTGAATGAGAGTTGAAACAGCATAATTCCTTATTTCACATCCCACGTTATAATCGTAGAACTGTAAGCAGGTTGATTCAAGTTAGTTTGAATATAAACGTGTTGAATGCTGATGCTCAGCGACCGAATCATGAAGTTTTGTCTCTACATCAATGACATGTGAATGAGAGAGCTGCAGAATGAGGTGCGAGTTCCGTCTCCTGCAAACACATTTGACGTTTAAAGAGCCATTCAAGGCGGATCCACGCCAGTCATCAGCAAACATCACTTGACGCGTTACACGCCGCCTCCGCCGCCGAGGCTTCAGCTCGCTAATTGTAATCACAGGTTACACTTGTTTAAAGTCCCACTTAAGTTTTATGTCGGAAAAAAGTACAAAATAATGCACAAAAACAGACTGACAAAAATTAATTAATCATTTTATATAATTTAATTTTGTTTTACTTAAACAATTATACGATTGTGTTGGGAGCTGTTTTGAAAAAAAAGAATGAGTGTTTTGTTGTGTATTGGATACAAATTTATTCTGAGTTATATCAAGCCACAACACTGTGACAGTAAAGCGCACTCTAAAATGTAATAACGCCAAAGTAGAAAACTGCCATATTGTAGTTTGATGTGACGTGTAGGACAAAGTAATTGGTATAGTAAAACCAGCAATTACTTTAGCGTGCTTTATAAAATATACTGACATGGTCTTATGTACCCTTGACAAGTTTTCGTCACGAAAGCTGTGCTAGCTTTTAGAGTAACAAAAGCATTTTGAATCTTCTTCTGTATTAACGAAATAAAAACAAACATTAAACCTGCATCCGGTGTTTGAAATCTTAAAATAACATCCCCCTTATAGAACATAAGAATATGTTGGTTTTTAAAAGCAAACCATATCATTATTACATTATATTCTGGCAGTGAGCCAAGTGTGATTTCATGCATGCCGGTATAGTGTTGATTGGAAATCCAACCTGTTTGCCATTGTAAATAGTCGAGCAACGCGGCCTGCTATTGAATAAAACATATCCAGCCGCGGACAGTTTTGACACTTGCTAATTCACCGGGAGATTTAGCGCCAATGTTCAATTGTATCGGGCTACTATGTGAGCTCGGACACACGTGGGCCGGCCTACAGCGCCTATCTGATTACATTCATACACACACCTGACCAGAATAGGGATTGTCTCGCATCTTTCGTGCCGGTAAAGAGACTGCGAAATACGGACTGCGCCCTTCGTAAATAATAAAGGCACCGAGATCTCGATACGAGGACGGCGGGCTGCTTCGCCTTGTGTCGGGGCTGCGACGGTCCTCGGCTCCTTTGGTGCCTCATGTCTGATGCAAGTCTGTTGTTATTGTCCAGATAGCCGTGTTATTGATATACCAACAGCCTTAATAGGTCAGACAGTCGTCACTATATTTCACTAGCTGCATCGAATTTTCTCTAAAAACAGTGAGCAGACACTAAAAAACAATAATTTAGTGGTTTGAATTCAGCAATACTTATATTTTATTATAATTTTGCCTTTTTTACACCTTTAACGATTTTAAAGAAGTATTTAAAGGTAAGTAGATCGCAACAAAGCTGCGAAATGTCTTATTAACTAGTAAGTTTTACCGTAATCGTCACTTGTTTATAGGCAATGGTGTACTATGATTTCGTAAAAATGGTGTCGCTCACAAGATCACCGGAGGTGACGTATTATACACCCCAGCACAAAGTACAAAAAAGTTCGCTCTGGTTTGTCGCAGTGGCGGCCGAGGAGGCAGTCGGGGGAGCGGCCGGTCAGTCTTATCGGCAGGTCATAAACGTCGCCAAACCGATTGAGACGCCGTAACCGTAAACCGCTGTTCGACATCGCATCCAAGAGATAAGCCGTCCGTTTAAAAACGCTCCCCGTGTCCGAGCGACATAAACGCGTTAAAAGGCTGTTTAGAGTTTAGAGTGCCCGCCACTTGTGGCTCTGCCGCGAGGCGCCGCAGAACAACTCACTCCGGTACGGTAAAACACTCACACTCGGTGGGAAAAGGTCTTCAAATGAAAAAAAAAACAGTACTTATTAAATCGTGGCACGATATTGTATTTACAACATTACTCTAGCACTACCACGGTACAATAGAAATGTTAGAGCAGGAAAAGATAAAACATCCGGAAAACAACCGATGCACATCAGCTCGCATTCCCAGTTTAAATGAAGCATGTAAACATGTCGAGTAGTTTAGCCCCTGATATTCGCCGCGATGTAAATGCATGGTAATGAATATCAGACCTCACTGCGACTCGTGTAATACGGTATCCCACGACATCCCTGGAGACCATGAATAATAAAATACTCGTTAAGATCTCTCTGGTTTATTAAACGCGGTAATTTGTACACTACAATTACCTTGCAGCCGTGCTTCCACTGGTTCCAACCCTTCCTACTTTAGTTTTAGGTTCGTGATTTTTTAATCTGGATTGAGGAACTCATTTAAATTGGTACATGCATACTTCCTAATGAAGAATCAGTAAATCTCTTAACAATGAAATATTACAAGCATTTAATAAACTCCGTAAGAAATGATTATAAATTACTTTTCCTAGGCCTTAAATATTTTAGTTTGTTTAAATAGTTAGGTTTTTAACTTTTATGAAGTGCAAGATATTTTTAGAGCGATTAGGCTACAATGGAATATTAGTAAGACAATTCCACAGCTCAAAAATATTTAGTTATAAAAAAAAGGTAAACATAATTTATATCTATCTTGAATATTTGTAATTTCAATTTCAATATACAACATTTAGCAGCACAATATTTTAAAAATTACAATTCATGAAACAATATGACTTGCATCAAAATATTTAAGATGAAGATTATTTTATGATTTGGACCTGCCTTAGTTTGCTAAAATATTTTTTCTCTCTCGATATTGATTTTTAATCAATGCTATTTACTAGAATTGATCATGCAGATTTAAGTGTTAGGGAAGCACGAAAAACCCGCCCTAAAACTTTTATCCATCAGAGCATGATGGGCTTATCCTCGATATCGATGGGAATATGCTCAGCCGGCTGCGCGTGGTAAACGGCGGCGTTTAAAACTAAATGATGTGTGATGGGGTGGGGCGATATTGTTCTCGAGGGCACCGAGCTAATGGAGAAGTGAGACTGTGACGTCACGGGGCTATGTACACAATCACATTACCCCCCCCCCCCCCCGCCACCCACTGCCATGTAGTCCACGACTGTAATTGTGCCTCCCTGCAATACGCCCGATCACCGATATGTAAGTTTACTTGTTGGCCAACTTTGTACTGCCTCTTATTGAAAGTTGTTTGATTCCACTGTGAAATAGAGTGTATACTAGTGTGAATATTTCTTGGAAGCGACACAGAGGAAAAATGGGTTTCTTATCAAGATTTTAGGAGGAAATCATTGCAAGGATTTAAGACTGGTTTATTGTCAATTCGTTTTTTTTACTAAGTAAAACAGACTCATACGATTATAACAGAAATAGTGAATTAAAGATATTCTACTCACTAGCATCGCAGCTAGTTTAAACAAGCGTATTCACTTTGCATATTGATTTATGTAAGCATATCGTGTTGTGTAACACTACGCACATAAGGCAGTCTCTCGGCAATTACATTCCAATAATGGCTGCCACCACCCCCGCACTCAAATTCTCAAATAGCTAATATTGCGGCGGAGTCTCAGATCGCTGTATTACTTTTCCATTAACCCGGAGCGCTGGCGGTGCCGCCCTCAGCAGCGTCGCCCGCCCAGTCTGCCACGCGCCGCCCGCGCCGCCCGCACCCTCGGGGACAGACAACCCCCACAGTGACTGGGGAGGAACACTCGAAGGCTGAGTCTGATTAAATAGACACATAGAACCTTGATAGATATATGGTGTAAAATAACGGGCGCGTGTTTTTAATCATTTTTTAATCATTACAATATGCCGAAAACGCGTTCTAAAGATACCTTGATATGCTGTGGTAATTGAAAATACAGGATAATTTGAGGCAAAACTCATGTTTTAGAAGCCTGAAACTTCTAATCTAAATATTTCCTCATAATATCGATCTTTATTTACTAATAGCATTCGTAATATTTCTTTGGTTTTATACTATATACAATTATGTCACCGAGCTGAACTTGTTCTGCTTCATATAGGTACAATACAAGGCCATTCTTCCAGAAGACCTCTTCAAGATAAAAGGCAAAACAAAACCGTCATTTAAATCCTAGGTTAAAATTACAGAGAGAGATACATTTATATCCTAAAACGTTTTTTAATCATAAAAATGCTTAACCAAACAAAATAATTTCACATCGTTACCTACACCAAATCGTGATGAAGTTTACTGTTTCTAGAGTGAAAGAACTCGTGTTTTAACTGCGGCAAATTAAAGTCGCATAAATTTACGTTGAAACGATTGCACGCAAAGTTTACCCAGGTTCGAAAAAGGTTCGAACTACCACAATCCATTGTAAATTAACTTGGTGTAGTTTGAAATACGTTTAACTGTATATGCGCACCATTGTTTTGAAAAAATCTGAAAAAGCCAGGAAGCGACAATTAGTCTGGTTAGAGTGTGTACGGCGCGAGATTTAGTACAGCTATTAAAACGTTTTAAAACCCAAACCAGGAAAGGCACCGACAAACAATTACATATGTAGCCTTAACGTGTGCGGCATACCACATCACGATGCCATATATTTTACATTCAAAAAATTTATCTGATATAGGTTTTGTTAATCAATTTATGAAAGATGAAATGACAAGACACATCTGGCGTTTTAAAGCAAAATTGAAGGAAATATCTATTATAATGCTAAGGTCTAGGCTTATTAAAATACTTTTATTGATTTAGTTGCATACACCACAGGAATCATATACCACCAGAGCTTTAAAAGCACGCTGAAACGATGAAAACGTTGACTTAAGTTACACTATTTTTCCACTGCCGATGCTGGCTGGAAAACATGATGGAACGAAAACTCAAAACAAGCGGTGCATAACTTAATGTATGTCTGGGCAGTGCGTGTATATAGTGGCTAACCGATCTTGAAAATAATCAATTGCTGAAAAGATATTTATTCTACTGAGACAAAGTTGTCACTGGTGTATTTAACAATATACATTCAGGAAATTGGTGAAAGAGTTCAAATAGGAAATAATTCTCTGCGCTAGACACTCCTTAGCGCCACGTGATCTGGCCAACAATGGCTCCATATCGGCCGGCCAATATCACAAGGCAACAACCTATCAGCTGCAGCACTGTGCATTGTGATGACGAGGGGGTTTTCAATTAGCAGTTTCATAGGCCTTAAAGTTTCTATCGCAAGTAAATTATTACGACCTTAATTTTTTGATTTATCAAATGTAATATACGTTGCATTATTATTGTGACCCGAGTGTCATTAAGATAATAGCATGAATATAATTTCATGAACTGTTTCATGTGAAATTAAAAAAGTAAGCAAAATAATTTAATGATTCCTTTTGGTATTGGAAAGTAAGAAAGTGTTTATACTTGCCGATAAAATTATTTTAATGTACATTAGACGATGCTAACTACTTTAACCATGGTTTATAAGGAAACATTAGGAGACAACTTTTAAAAGTTTCAGGACACAATTTTGTATCGTTAATAAGGATCGTCAACCTGACAAAACTACCCATAAAATATCAATAAAGAGCAGATATAACACTACAATACTGTGTGTGGCTTATTTATTATTAGTGTTTGAAGAAATTGTGAAATTCATCAACCCAGCAATATTGAAAAATATGACGCATTTCGCATCTTTGTAACATTAACGAGAAGACAATGCATTTCCGTAAGTATTTCTTGACGAAGCGAACAATTTTGGGAACGAAAAATCTAGGATTGTACTAGCTGAAATCGCTACGGTACTGTTTTCGCACAGGTGATATAAATAACTGAGTAACCTTTTATTTACAACTCGCAAAAATAATCAGCTTGCCTTTTTGATTCCAGAAATAAACGTGACGTGCGTACAGTTCAAGTAGTGACGCAATCGATTGGGAGAGTTAATATAGATATAGTGAAACAATTTGAGCAATACCAGCGATAAGCCAGTCGGTAGCCGCGCACCTGACAGGGGCCCGATGGTCCAGATGATAACAAACCGAGTGGTCGAATGTACCATTACCGTCTTATCTGATAGCGACCTTCACAATAAATTTATTGCAAAACTTACTGACCGAACTTCTGATTGCAATACCTCTACTCTGTAAAGTAATTAAATTTATATTCTGTTGTATAATAATTCAACTTAATAACAAACGGGTCTACCAATAGTATTTTTGTTTGTTTATTTTAATGAAAGGAAAGATTTTGCTTTCGCTAAAATAGATTTTAGGACCGAAATATGCAGAACTTCTTTAAATAGCGAAATTTAAAAATCAAGCTAACAGGTAGTTTCATTTTTAACATGATTTAAGATAATCCTTGAATCCACAAATCAGCCGGATATTATTTTATTGATCAACGTAGTAAAAAAGTTATCGTAAAGATTTTTCAAATCATACTTTCCATGTCGTAATTTTTTTAATGACGTTGATTAATCTTTGAGGCCTAATCCATTAAACCTTTCACGCAAGGGTTATCTACAAAATCCAAAGCGATAACAAGGGATACTAAAATAATGAATTCTATATCGATTTAGTTAATGAGAATCATAAAGAAACATTTTAAAATTAACAGGCAACAATAATTTCTGAAGAGCTTTTAACAAAATTAGACGAGGGAAATATTTTCAGTCTCTTGAATAGTTCGATTTATTGGGAATTGAATAACACAGTGATTTATCAGCTAATGATCGCTACCCACACAGATAACTAAATGGCGCTGCGAAGATCTGTTTGCCCTGCTGATCCGCGGCGTCAGCAGCCATCCACTCAGCGGCCTCAGCACGTCTCATACATTTTTATCCAATTAACTTTGACCCTGAAAACCACCGACACGATTTTCCCATCGGGCTAATGAAACG
The DNA here is from genome assembly GCA_035578135.1 of Flexamia atlantica. Lineage (NCBI taxonomy): Eukaryota > Metazoa > Arthropoda > Insecta > Hemiptera > Cicadellidae > Flexamia > Flexamia atlantica. The sequence goes on along the minus strand of JAQJVK010000006.1, from coordinate 19,327,152 downwards.
TGAAATCTTTAATAAGCTCCCTGGTGATAAAACCTGAAACAGCTGGTGGCTGGTGTAAGAGTGGTCTTACTATGATAATCAAGGGACGTAAAGTCTATTTTAGGTTCAATATTTTAGTAAAAACTGCTTTACTAGTTAGTGATTAAAGCCAGATGCATGTAAGTCGTTAATATTTGTAAATAAAAACTAAAAAGGTGTGATTTATTTTTGGTAAAATATTTTTTTATTGGTTTTCATGACAAATTAAGTAGATTAAAATATATGTAAATAATTATAATTCAAACAATATGTCATTATTTGCCTTGGAGGTAATTTTCTCAGAACATTAGTAAAATAGACACATGGTATACAAATAGGTAAATGTGACATTATTGAGGTTTATTTAAAATTAATTATTCAGAGGAAGGTCAACCTGGGATAAGAGATAAGGTTAATTTATTTTGTATTTTTGTTAATGTTTACTGTATTTTAATGTGTCTTTATTTATTTTTGTGATCATTGATGCATTATGTATTGAGAAAATAAAGATATTATTATTATTTTGTTTTTCGCTGAAATACTGGAAAATATAAAGTACTTTGACTGTAACTATGATGAACAAACTTTAGAGTCCAAGCCCCCGATCATTGTATTTGTGCGATGGGTAATTACTGAGATGCACTGCACCGGTGATGCATGCCGGAGTGCCGCCGCTCCACACGGCGCGCCCCGCCCACGTCTCGATACAATCACAACAAACACGATATTAATGTTTCCATTACCGACGCCATCCTCCGCTCCTCCATAATTCAAAACATAATCATCGACAAAGGCCGTTTCGGTTTTAATATTTACCCGCACGTATAAAACGGAGGGATTAAAAATCGCAATAAGAGCGGCTATCTTTTATCGTTTCGATCAAAATCAACATGGCGTTAATTAAAGAAGGGGCTTATAAATATTAGTCGGCGCTGGGAGGAAGGGGATGATAATTATTCAGGGCCAATTTCCGGGAGTTGCTAAGATTGCGGGGCAAACACGGGGATTATCCAAGACGATATTACCCCGGGGTGGACTCCTCTCACTTGTTGGAAACACTCTCCGCCCCCCCCCCTCCCCCGCACTATCGCATCACCGTGAGCGACTTAGTTTAATAACTGACAGCTTAATCTGCCGTGACGACGTTATCTCAGGTGAACCGATTGAATCTTTAATGTTGCTCCTCCTGGGCTCAAAACTCTTGGGTAACTCATGAAGGCCTTTTAAGTTTTGTGGAGGAATGTTTGAATTTGCGATGTTTAATTTACTGAACACCATATCTATAACAGTCCAACTATTTTAGGTATTTTTTACTTATATGAAGGATGTAATAAGTACGTCAACAATATTCTTCCTAACATTTTAATAATTTCTCAATTTTGGGTTTAGTCACCATCCTATACTCTTATACGAGCAGTGTTATCTTGTATGCATGCTTGTATGTATGCTTGCTCGCACAACGATCTCAAAAACGGCTCCGAGGATTTCCTTTAAAGTCTGGAAATAAGTAATTTATGACTCAAAACGTCTTTTATGCAGATTACTTGGCCAGAGAAAATCTAATAACGTAATAAATCGAATTTAAAGTTGTAAAATTTTAACATTGGCCTTATGGGTTGCCGTGATAGCAACGAAAATAAACAAGGAAAGTGTAAATAAATGAAGTAATCATAGCAGCTGTTTGGAATCTACAGCCATTAAGTGAAAGAACAGCAAGTGGGATGAAGAGTCCATAGAGCAATAAAAAAGGTTTCTATTTATCAACTTTATGACATTGAAATGTTTTATAGTAACTGGATGAACTGGTAAACATGAAATAACACCGAGCAAGGCTCGGTCCACCAGGTACTCAAATAAAATATACGAAAAGAAAGTCCTCTTGAGGCAGTTATTGCTTATTGCATTTAGTTTTTGAACATTCTATTATAGGCTGCAGAAATTGAAAGAAATCTAATATATTCCAGTTTACGGATAAAAATCCTAACAAACCATGACAATCCGGCAGACAATAAAGAAAACGAAACAGTAGACTAGTTCTTCAATACACGACTTACATGACCGCACTATTTACAATTAATATAGCAAAACAATTTAAGGATGCCTGAAGACGACGAAATAAAATCTTTACAAAATCCTTGCGCAGCAGCCCGTGTCACGCCGGGGCCGGGGCACGTCAGCGAGTGGCGTCCTCACGCCTTTGTCTCCGGCGCTCACGTTTCCGAGCGATTAACCCCCGGATCAAACGTCAGTCCGGAAGCAATAGGATTCATTCCCGCCACTTCTCTCCCTTCTACACGAGTTTTCACGCAACCTATCTCGTCCCGGAGGGAGCAACCCGTGCAGAGGCATTTTTGTGTGTAATCGCACAGCAGTCCTCTAGTGCATAATAGCTTTTTCTTACAAGTGACGTCTCGGTTTTTGCGGACCCTCATCACAAAAAAGCAGATAAATATCCAAACATCACGTTTGTATTTTAACAGAAATAAAATCTTTTTCCGCTCCGTAATTGTTTATACGAGTGTTTAAGAGGTGTGCAAGATCAGAGCACACATTACGAGTAAACGTTTTACCATGCAAATATCTTAAGTAGTACACGGATTTCATATGCCCATTGTCAAACAACTGATTATAAATTTATGACTACACTTGCAGGGCTAAAATTCTGTCAAACCCTATTTTACACCATCTAAGGCCATGGCTGGTTTCTTGTAAAAAGAAAGGTGAAAGAGAACTGAATTTATCAACGGCCATTGTATCGGAAGTCTTTAGCGGGGAAGACATCAGCTGGTTTAAGACGAGGAATCAGACGAACGGTGGGCATCAATCACCTGATAACGCCGCTGTAATCTGCCCGCGAGACGCGAGGCTGAGCACCCACCTCCTTGTCGAGTATTACACAGCCAGAATATTATATTGTCCAGTTTTAATTTCCTTTACTTTATGTTTTGTTGTAGTTCAACAGATACTGGAAATATTTGCTCCTAACTATACGTTTTAAGCTGTAGCAGAATAAAATCTGTCAAGGAACGGATTTTTTAATATATGAGCAAACTATGATGAATAATCAATACTTATTACAGTGTAATGCATGTTTATACATATGATTGGTTCTTAATTTTTAAAAAGCAAATTATGCATTTGGAAACTGTTTTAATGTATTTTAATGCTATGTCACGAAATATAACTAAAGTGTATTCTGGGTGTACTAGAAAACGGTTTGAGTTCAGATAAATAATCAATTTGTTAAACATGAAAAGGGAAACTAGTTATTTTAGAAACAAACTCTTTTGTCGAGCCAACATTATTAAAAGGAAAGAACAGGTATTTTTATGATTTGCTTGAGATTAAACAACAAGGCAAGAACAGGTAATTAAACTATTGGATTATAATTTATATGAAAATAATAGGATTTGATTTACTAAATGTGTTAAGAATAAAAAGACAAACACTATTTCATTCATAATAATATACATCCTAACTTTTACAACGTTGTTTGATAGGGTTAGTTTAATGCACCTGTCGGGGTAATCGCCAAAACGGAGATTCAATTAAAAGGTTTAGCCATAGTCGTTGATAACGATGAAAGTTGACGAGTAAACGTAAACCGTTTGAATAAATTATGTCTGTCATGATGAGTCTGATTACAAGGGGAGAAGAGAAAGCAGTTGCCTACACAATAACACTCAGGTGACTGCACACGACTCGAGCCGGAGTCTGTGACGACTGTTGCATACGCACGAGACGAATTTGAGCCATTCTTAGTACTAATGTGTATAGAAAACAATTAAGAGACTTGCTTACATTACATTGAAGTGTTAATCTATTAAAAACTTTGAAAGAAAGAACTAAAATATTTTTAACGATTACAATTTATTATTATGGAATTTGAACAGTATAAGTGACTCTGAGAAAGAGGATTTATTGCTGACTGGTAAATATTTGTAGTAATTATAATGTATGCTGTAGACCTTCTGTCATTCATACTTGGCTTAAAATACCTACCTGGGTAGGTCGCCATTTCAGCTAATAATAATAATAATAATAACCTTGCATTTTTATTTTTACAAATAACAAGTAATTGTATATTTTTAAAATTAAGATTTGTTTAGAAAATTAATTTAAGTCGAGTAATTTTCTAAAAGAAAAAAATATTCACATTTGCATTTTTCTATTGCGTACTCAGGCCTGGGATATAACAGCCCTTTGAGATTCCCACAGTATGTCAAAGAATATGTAATGAAATTAATTCAAAATTAATTGTAATAAAAGACTTACAGAATACAAGGCTTAATTTGGATGCAACAATTTACTTTAAATAGTATGTGGCACTTTTAAAAAATTGTAAAGCTATAAAAATAACCAAAAGTAATAAAGACGAAATATAGCTGCAATGTAGGCCGACAGGTAAGAGCAAAACAAGCGCGCTCTTTTTACCCGTCTGGAGTGAGGCGGGCAGTTTAAATGAAGGATTTACGGCCATAAGTTGGAGAATGCTGACCGGGATGTTTGGATAAACAAGAGTCAGCGCCTCGCCGAGTGAATAACTCGACCGGCTTTGAACTTGTGAATACACTCCACCCTCCGTATCACCGAATTTCGCCGATCCACTAAGGCTGCAATGTATACGGTTGCACCGAGTTAACCCTATCTTTGCCTCGCCCTTCCGTGCATAAATTTGGCCTATCCCCTACACTGGCCATGCACACTGTTGATTTAACATAAGTTTGTGACAAAACAAAGTTTACCTTTGCGTTTAAAATCCAGTATATTAAAAATTTGCCTAATTTAAATGGTATACACTTGTAAATGTACTATTTTTACTTCGACAATCACAATTGTATCAATTATCTGCAATGACATCGTTATCGATATGTTATGTTTATTTCAATGATTGTTTCTATACAATATCCCAATTTTCGCCCTTCTTAAATACCATCATCATTCTCTACTTCATTGATGATAATATTTGTTTTGATATTTTCAGAATATTAGCATCTTCTACAAACGTATCCAGTTGTACTGGCAGTTTAATATCTCCAAGTCGACCGTTCACACCCTCAAATAGGTAGTAAAATAACATTCAAATAGGTCTGCATAACACGATTGGCCACGTGCGGACGTAACGCATGTATTCACCATCTATCAGCGGGCGGATCACCTCTAGGCAGATTTATCCCCGAGGCCCATCGGCCTGAGTGACTCTCCCCACTCGCTCCAACACTTTATGGACTCTCCACAAAGACTCCGCTGTGTACGCTATATTTATGTGACTATAAAAACCTTCCTCTCTGGAAGAGAAATAATACTATTGTTCCTTAAGGAATTTAGTATAAAAAGCAATTTTTGGCAGAAAGAAGGAAGAACGTGATTAGAAAAAAGGAAGTAGAAAAGATAAGACTAGAGGAATTACAGTCCAGTGTAATATAGCCCCTGAAGTTGAGAAACATGAAAATTTCAATTTGAACAAGGGATACATCATTAAAATCGGAGGATCTTGTATTTGAAGCCACATTTATGACAAACTCATGAAGTTATGAGTTTATATCATATTTCGATGCAGATGTTTTTATAATGTAATACAAAAAGGGCACTGCTAATAAATAGATATGTTTCTGAATTGTTATGTCTACATAAAATACTGCATAATATATTAACATACAGGAAAAAAAGTTCAATATCTAGTAATGAATTATTTTTGAAATAGCAAAATAAATTTTGAATAAATTGAAATTGTGCGAGACATTTCGAAGAGGGCGCAGTCGGTCACGTAAAATATTGCATTAACCTGCCCCTCCCGCTAAGCTAACACACATCCCTCCTCAAATAATGATTTTAATCACTTTCTTTTATTTGTGATCAATTTAAAACTCGGATACCCCCGTTGCAGCAGACCTGCATACTCAGCGAATTTCAAATGCAAAACAACGTATTTCAAGCAAACATAGCAAGATTTGACATGTTTTGTTAAGCTCCATAAGAATAACATGGGAAATGAGTATGCAGGTTTGCTGCTACAGGTATATTAAAACTGGATGGTTTTAATTCAATATTTAGTAGATCTGAACTAGAAGAAGCCATTTACCAAGTTTTATCAAGATATGTTGAGAAATAAGCGAGATATAGAATTTTACTTATTTCCCATAAGGTTAACATTGGGACAACGTACTGTGTTTACCACTTTCAATATCTCGGTAACCAATGGGCATAGAGCAGTGATTCAAAATACTAAATTATTTGTTTTTTTGAGCTGAATTCAATGGTGCCCACAAAAATTTGATAAATTTTATTTTTCTATGTAAAAAACTCAAAAAACCCATTTTTGGAGGGGTTTATCCCCCTTTACCCCCCCTTCCGGTGGTCCGATCGGGCTGGTTCACGAACTCGTCCAATTGATTACCACTTTACATGTCCGTACCAAATTTCATAAAGATCGGACCATTTTTGCGGCCGCTATCGTGCTAACAGACACATAGATATATATATATATAGATATATATATATATAGATATATATATATATATAAAAATTCGAACGAATAGTGTTTTTTGCTTCTGGGGGCCCCAAAACAAAAAGTTATAGTGGTCCCGAGCTTAGGTCTTACCATGAGACCTACGGTAATAGCTTCTTCCCTATAGGGGAAATTCGCTAAAAAGCGATTTAAAACTTGGAATTATGTAGTTTCTGAAATTATGATTGCCTGAAATAGTACAAGTGAAGTAAGCCTGGCTGAAGCTAGGCTTAGGCTTATTGGAGTTAAAAAATACTGCATGAATGCAATATTTTCTATATTTATTTCTGATACAATTATGGCAGACACAGTGCAAAGCATTTTCGCTATGCAAAACTCTTAGAAAATTTTTAATTCATACATTAAAAAAAAATAACTAACCAAATACTTTTAATTAATCATTTTACTGGGGGTATAAACGTATTTTCAAGTTGCCACATTGCTTTTTAGAGTGGATTGGGAGTGGGCACTGGGGACAGAGTCAAGGTCGCAGGAGGCGAGGTGACATGTGACGCAGCGGCGGTTGTCGAGGCGGGCCGCGATGGTATCGGTATGATGAAGTGACCGGACCCATTTACTGTGACGGATTGTGGTGAAATGGTCTGACCATTTCAGGCTTTGGACATAGGAATATTTCTCAACCTATTGTAAAGTTTCGTTTCATAATGGAAGGGTTCAAAAAGGTCTTGTAATTTGTTGAAATAGGTTATATATTTTGAAACGACCTACAACTTGAGCACGTTTGGAGTTTGTTAATATTCATGCTTCCCTTGAAGTAACAGTTTTTTAACAATAATCTATACAAACTAATTTATTTAAGAAATTATCAGTTCAAACTAACATAAGTTTTAACACAATTTACCAATGGATACGTTTGTTGAAATCATTTCACAATCGTATATTGACATACATACATGAGACGCGTCAAATCACGGGGAGCGGCGTAACACAGCACAATGGCAGCCTTGATGTAATCGAACACAGGTCGGTGACACGGCTAGCTGGTGGTTTGGCAGCTCATGCATTGTTAATGCGATGTTACTTGCATATCATTTATTTGCGTGATAGTAGGTAAAAATATTTTAAAGCCTCCCAAGAATAATACAAATAAATAAATAGCTGCCAATTATTATTTCCTTTAAAAGACGTAGAATATTTCAATAGAGTAGTTGATTGATAATGATAATCAATATTTTTATGGTTTCAGCCGAAATCAATAGTCTTCAAAAATATGGAAATAGTTAAAAAAGGCCAATTGTTGGACTAAAGTTAATTCTTTTCACAAACACACCGTATTTTTTCTGTAAATTGACAAGCAACAGATGTTTTACGGTAAATCAGTTATATCGTGGACATACTCTATCTATAGGAAATAAAGGAACTTAATGTGAAAATTAAATCGTAGGCCCTAACTTTTATTTTCAAATCCTATATTTATTATATGCATTATGTGAGCATATTACGTCAGATATAGTGAGCACATTTCTGCAGATACATATGGCACATTAATTTGCAATTGAGCTGTTATTATTAGCATAACACAGATTCAATACGCTAACATACATATTGTAATGTTAGTGGTCGTTTGAAGCACCATAGCTACACAGTTATCTAACAAGGCTATGACAGTTACTTACAGGCGTTCTAGAGACTCCAGGTTCTGGAAGGCGCCCTTCTCTATGGTGTGGATCTGATTGTCCGTCAGTTGCCTGCAAACATGCATCCATGCAACACAGTGCGCCAAGCGGTGGGAACAACAATAATAAAGAAATAATATAACGTAAAAGTAATATAACTGATAAATAAAATTTTAAAAAATCATGAGATTTTCCTTGTTTGATAAATGTAACATTATAATGCAGTCTAAAAATTAATACAAATTGAATTACCAATCCAAAAGAGGGATTGAAATGCCAGTTTGAAAAAAATTGATAAAAGCGAAGCTGAAAGAAAATTTAAAACTTGCAAAGAAGCGAAGGTGTACAGTATATTAAAGTGAAATGTTCATGGTTTATTAATGAGTAAAACTAACTTTAACATATTTAACTAGTTTAACTAGTTATTAACTATACTATACTATAAAGAGTAAAGTATAACTATACTCTTTTTTACCACAATTTTAAAATACCATCGGTACCAATAGCTTGAATCCCTAAAAAAAGTCTCACCCTTAAAAATTCCAAATATAGTCGTAAAATCCCAAATTTTAGGCTTGTTTTTACACCCCTTGTGGTTAAGGGAATCAGATAAAAAGGTGGAGAAACACGATCCAGGGCCTGGGAAACATCCATTAGCCGCTATCTGGCACTGCGCGATGATTGAACCTGACTCTCGATCGCATCTGCAGCGGCGTAAACGCGGTTTAACGCGACGCATTCTACAGTCTGGCCGCCTAATCTGATTAGCCCGACCCATCAAACACCGTCCATTCTTGGAATATCCTTACTTGAGAGTCTTAGCTGAGAATTTACAGACGGCCCTGAACGTGTCAACTAGCCCAGGGGGTTTAGACTCTCATCGAATTATCTGTGATGCCGGGTACAGTAGTAACAAATTGGACATATTAACTAAAGTAAAACCGCCATGCTCAAAAAGCCACAAGGACAATCAATGATTGTTAATGTTCTTTTTTTTAAGATTATCAATAATACGCTATTCATTAATATTTATGAAATGAAATTATTTTTGGTTGGTTTGTCAAGTGTACCGATTGAGGAGTTATAGAATAGTATGTTTCGCAACAAGGGCCGAAAATGAGGTTTTGCAGGCTCGAGATCGTGTTTCGAATTCGAGACGAAGTCGAGAATTTGAAATGATCGAGAGCTGCAAAACCCTTTCGGCCTAGGTGCGAATGCTATTTTTCACCACACTACGCAATAAAATATACCCTAAATAATTAAAAAAAAGATTATTATTTGACTCACTTGAAAACAAAAGTTTATGTTTATGAGCGACGATACAACTTCTTTATCATGATTCAAACAATCACAGCTGTCTTTGGAACCTATTGAATGCCGTATAATTATGTGATGTTTTGACGTTGTTTCAAACAAATAATCGATCAGCTGACTTTCGGCCCTAGGGCCCCCAACGTTTTCGGTCCTGTGGCGGCAAACAGTGTGTTTCGGTCCGCGTTTGACGTTTGGAAAACAGGTGATTTCGTCGTAGTGTGGTGAAAAAGAATTTAATACTCTAATCAGTGACTCTAGTGAGTCAATTTAGAGGAATGACATAAAGGAAGCAAGTATTTGATTGTTAGACCAGATGTGGCCAAAAGCCGGTAAAATATACATAATGGTAAATTGTGAATCTGCATTATTAGAAAACGACATAAAAGTGGCAAGTTAAGGATCAATAACACCGGAAACCGCCCATTATTGGCTCGGCAACACTAAAAGGCGGCAACGACCGGGATAAAGGATTGATACCGTCACTTTATACTGCGGAAGAACGGTCAGTCAATAAAACGAGTGGCGATCGCCGATTCACCGTGATGGAAAGCAATTTATTGCAATTACGATGGCGAAACTGGTTTCTAAATGTCACGTAAACCAACTATATTAAATCATCGTTTCCCGTTAGCGCTAGCGTGCGAGGTGACGTACCGACGTACGCAATGCTTGCCTGACCTACAATGCACCGAGTTTGCATTTGATCTAACTAGGCCTTTATATTTCCATGTTCGGTTACTTGCCACTTAAGTTGAAAGTTCTCTAGCTGCATATATAATATAATAAGTGTATGCAAAAACTTTGTTTTTAGTGTTCTGCTTATTTTTTCAAAGAAATTTATTGTATTATCAATCTATTTCTAGGTATTTTGTGAGTTCTGTGCTGTCTGATGAATATTATTTTTTTAAAGAACTAAAAATCGTAATTAATTTAACAAATCATTGAACTAACGTTATCATCAACTAACGGTATTTAATTTATCTTTCACAGATGATGAAGTAAAAATATTCTACCAGCGTGAAGACCACATCTTACCAACACATCCATGTTGATTGCACCACATTGTTATGTATTTATTAATATTAAAATTCCATATACAATGAGCTTAAAACGTGTACATAAAATCGACGGGTGTAAAATAATTGTAAACTATAACTTTGTCATAAAAATTAAATAACCTTGACTACTTATTTAAAAATATGTTGAACTAGCTTTTAATCAAAATGTTTATTACTCTTTCGTAACGACAAAAATTTGGATAAAATAGGTAAAAATGCATCACGACAAAAACATTCAAGCGTAATAATTGAAATTAAATTACGTTCATCGCATTCAATCAGCGCTTCAATATTCGCTCGCCACCTTCTAATTGATATTTCTGGCGGAGTCAGTGACCTGGGCTAAGTGGCCGCTCCGTGCGGCGCATGCTAGCGGCTCCGACCACACTCTGACGTGGGCGTGGGTGTCCGTCCCATCACCTTGCATCAATAATTCATATCAATGAGCGTGTGTGCGGCCGACCAGTCTTATTGTTTTTATCCCTATAATAGCCGAATCAGTGGCATTCACGCATTCACGTTGTCCACAGGCGGCTTGAAGCATACAAACTCTTGTATTACGCAAGGAAAAGGTACTGGGGCTCATGCTGCGCAGCACATGCTTTGATGCACTTGTAAATGCATGTGGGGTGGTGACAATCACGGACCTCTAAACATCCATGCTCATGCCTTGACCGTAACCCTAATATAATTTGAGATAAAAAGTAAATCTAAAGGAAATTTGGCCATTCCACTTAGTATATGTTAAAGTTAATAATAAATATGAATTTATACGTATTTGAGATTAATTTGATTAAAAAGAGTGCGCCTAAAATTTACGTCAACACACCGATTGTAATTAGCTAAAAACGAATGACATAGCGAAGCTAATTTAAATAATAATGGAACACCCATTATAAATTAGATAGTAAATAGTCTATATAAACTCCTCGTATGATAGAACTATAAGCCGGGACGACCTTGGTAGTTGGAGCAGGTCCAAGGCGTGTGTACACTGGTGTGATGTTCTTGACTGACGTCTGACACGCGAACAGTTACGCTAAACCGCTAATGTGGTTGTATCGAGGTGTTCTCGGACATAAAGTCACGAATAGATTTTAGCAATTTTGGTTGTTTTAAAAAAGTGTATGGAAGTTTTTTTTTTAATGAGGCAGTTGTCTTTCAATAGTATATAATCGAACAAATTCTCATTCATTAGTTAACATTTATTTAATTTAGGGGTAGTTGTAAATCAAAATATCAACGGTAACCAAGCATAAAAATTAGTTTCAGTTAAAAATAGCGTACAAAAGACATTATAAAGGGAAAATATTAAACATAAAAAACTGTGTAAGGAATAATCCACCCTACAAACATTTTACGTTTAAAAAGAATAAAACAAAGAATGCTTCTGACAGGAAGATTTATTTCAACAATTATCGTAATAATCAACGAAGCAAAACGAGACCGATAAGCTGGGACGGAAAAGTTTGGACGACGCGGCGTTTACCTAACGAAGCGATGACAATGATTTTTACTTTATGATTACTTTGTCCAGGGAAAAAACTCTTATCGAAAAAATAACTATTTTGACTGCATACTATTAAAAAACATCACTTCTTAAAAATATTTCTGTTTTTGTTTCTTTGTTTGAAAACCGCGGGATAAATATTCTGGGCATCGAAAAGTTCCATGGGTGTAACCGAGTAATGTGATATCTATCATTGACGGTAGCCCTTGAAAAACAATATACGTTTTGTACAACAAATTAATTATCGACCTAAGAAATATATATATATTAATATTTGACAGCATTATTGTAGCAACTAGAAAATTAAATATATGTAGTTAAACAGAATCAAAATAACTTACAAAATCCTTAGGCTGGACATTCCCTCGAAGTCAGTTTCGAAAACAACAGTCAAATTGTTGCCCTGGAGGTCCCTGCAATGAAACAATACTACATTAAAATCCTTAATAATCTAGCATAATTATGCAATTATTAATAATAGTGGATTCATAGTACATGTATGTACATTAATAACCAATTACATGTAATATTTATTGTTGTTTTAGTAATGTAAGATCAAATCAATGACGTTGAGTAAACTAAACTAAGCAATATTGTGTACTTTAGTTACTAAGATTCAACATACAATTTTAAAAAATAACGTAAGGGAATCTAGCATACATAACAAAGTAAATAACATAGTTTCTCCGAGAAAAAACGTGACTGGAAAGTAACTAAAGTATTACTTAAAATGAGGAAAAAGGCCTTAAATATTCCTCAATTGAAAAACAGAGTTATTAAAGATTCCAAGGGAATAAAAACGTCACGACGAAGGCTTCATAAATTAAAGCCAGAACTCAAATAATTTGCAAGGTTTTGAAAGAAACGATCCGAGCGTGAATGGTTGCAGCGGTTTATTACTTAATGGATTTAATGGCTTCTCCGGGGGCGGAGATTGAGGGGCTGTTTATCGCAATACTGCGAGGTAAGTGGAACAGCGACTGGCGAGCAGTGGCAATGCACGCGGATTGGCCCAATAAAAGCAACACCGAGCGACTGGCATCGGCGATAATCACATACAAGCAAACATTGCTGTTTCGTCTCAATAATATAATCAAATGATTTAAAAACGAATTACATTTTTACATGTCATATCCTGAATTTTATTCCAATAAGAATTTAACGGGTTCTCCATATTATGAGAAAAGTACTAAATTTATGACGCAAGAAGAAATTGTAGTACTGTTTTTTAACTGTGTTATTCTGTAAAATGTAGAGCTCTTACCGTGGAAGGCATGAGTATAAAAAACTGTATGTAATAAATGGTATTATTGGTGTTTACACAAACAAACCGAAGATTAGTTAGGCTTGGATAATTACAGGCCACTCTAAAAATTGCAATAGGTGGAAAAACTTTTTCTGTAAAGCTGGTAATATTCTTGAAGTAAAAATATTATTTAATGAAAAAGAAAGTCATCTGTACATTGCCTTTCACTGTGTAGTGTAACGATTCTGCTGATGCGCTAGAAACAGGTAATTCATAATGTTAAATTAAATTTGTATGATAAAGAGTCAAATAGTAATTAATATTTTAACCAATTAATTATATTTCGTTACTTGCAACGTGGTTGATGAAGTCGTATTCTTAGATGTATTTTAAGTAGATAAGGATAAATCCATTTACTTGAAATTACACCAGATTTCAACAAAGGCAACAACAATCAGTTTGAAAGAGTTGCAATCATGAATATAAAAAATAAATTATTCTTTCTTTGATGAGCCTAAAACTACCAGGTCAACAGCTTACTGTTCAAGGGACGGAGAAAACTAGGACATTCGCTAACTGAATTAGTATTAGGCAAACTGGAGTTCTATTTTCGACCCTACACAACTAAACACATCCACTCCACATTTAAATTACGCAACCTGCACCTGTACGGAGTGCCACAAGGCAGTATACTGCGAGCCATTACTGTTTATTGCTAACACTCCATTAGATGTGTATCTCTCCTTATATAACAGCTTTCCAAGCCACTCTTCTAGTTCATGGCCCTGCATTTGCACGATTTTACTTTGAAACATGAAAATATTTTACTACTTTTTTCAAATTTCTAAGTGAAACTTAAATACTTGTTTTGAGTGCACGCTAAGTGACCTGAAAATGTAAAGTAGTTTCTACGTTTGTTAGATCAATTAATATTTATTATCATTGCTTTTAATTTTTAAAGTACCTAATTTACTGTCCAGAATAAATGACCTTTTATTGGTTGATTAAGTTTGTTTTGAATGTTAATAAACGTATCCATATCATCATATGAAACATTAATTCTCTGACCGAATAGCTTATTTTATGATTTGAAAAATTATTAAGAGATAATATAACAATGTCGACCCCAACGAGTTCAGTACTGCATCTTAAATTACCCGGCTTTCTAAATCGTAAACGTGAAACAAGAGTTATTCGAGGCGAAGGATTTAAGATTGATTCGTCGACAACACGAGTAATGGGAGAAAGCCGGAAATAACGATGGGTCGAGGTAAATTCCTGGGCTGAGAAATAAACGCGGGGAGTGACACGGGAGCGAGTAACAAAGGTGTGTAGTCGTTAGGCAGTTGTCGGACAACTCATTAGACAAGTCCGACATCAATCCGATCTGAGATGTTCGGATATCGCTTCACGCCACGGTCGTAACTGGTTCGGAACACGACTAATGTAACTCAACCCTCCGCCTAGTGCCTACACTCCACACTCCCTCCACGATGTTTAGTGTGTACACACTGTTCACTAACAGTGTTTGTGTGGTATTTACTCAAGTTTATTTTTTTAAGCTTAAGATGAGTTAAAGTTGAAAGTTATGATTAATCCCCATCTAATGCATGATGAATATCAACATTTAATTAAGTATAAAGTGCATGATTAACGAACTAGTATTGTTTATTGAAATTAGCTGGGCCTTCAGGCCACGATTTATGTACATAATTTAACTTACTTAAATTAAAAAAGCGCGTTGGTATTGTGAACGAAAATATTGCTCCTTGTTTCCGCACCATGGCAATAAATAGCTATTTAAAATACATAGCAATCAAAATATACTCTACGATTTGATCGATGGATCCATTATTTATTTAGCGTCGCGTGCGGAGAGGGAGAGACAATCAAAGTCAGCACCGAGCTGTCGCCGCACATTTACATAATGTATTTGAGGACACAAAGCCCCATTGTCGTCGTAGTCCCGCAAACTCAGCCTCTCAATGCTGCCACAAATTGAACTGTTTAATTTAATATCAGTCAAAGTCAACTTTCCGCCGTCGTCGTCGTCTCGCTCGGCTGCCTTACAATCGCCTTACGTCCCGGCGCACAATGGGCCGCTGATCGAATTTGTCTTTCCTCGGGCCCTTTTAGCATGAATGTTTTATTGGCTTTGAAACGCCCAATTAGCGGGTAATTACATCAGACCTTACAGTTAGAAAGCTTGTTTTAAGTAAAGAGGCATCGCGTCTGTTTTAATAAAAAGTTAGAATTTTAATACTGTCTATTTCTTGTAGTTCCTACAACGCGGGTGGTTTCATGTCAGTGCAAGAAATCATTAAGAAAATATAGGTACTTTGTTGTTCTTTCAAAGTTATTTTCTAGTCCTGTTATTCGCCTTCAGATTAAGAAGGAAAACCCAGATAGTTAAATGGTGATTATGAATGAACAGCCGACACGGATTGCTTTAAACGTTATGTCGTCAGAGTGCTTCATGGACAATGTACGTGAGGCAACAATGAGAGTATGACAGAGTCATTAGAATAATACAAGGTGTATTAGCGAAGTCGTGGGAGAGAGCTGTATATCTCGACCGCATACAATGGCGAAGTGGCGCGGCGAGGGCGCCTCTGGCCGCGAGCGCTCTATGCACTTGCGAAACTATAAATTACTTGCCATTATTTATTTAGTCATTCTTACTTGCATTAATCGAAAATTCTTGAAGGTAATGGACTGGATATGTGTTACACTTTAACTAGTAAATTTACATTTTTATAAGTAAGTCGAATTAAATACTCTAATTAGTTGTTGTAGAAAAGAACTTCCCTTCTATGCCTCATATTAAGACTAGGCCTACAATTCTAAGATCGCGTTTTGTTTGAAGCAAAGTAAACTGAGGCCTTTATACATGCTAGGTGCAACCGTTTAATTGTTTTGTTCTGAAAGTCGCGGGGACCTGAAAAATATTCATCAAATAGTTGCTAATTGGCAATTTAGCGGTGAGCCTGTCTCCATTATGCTCGGGTCGCTAGTGTTCCCGATTGTATTGTTAATCAATGCACGTCCGGACTTGATTGCCAACTTCTCTAACTACCTTTGGTACAATGCAAGCTGCAAGTAGTGATTTAGCCGTCAACTTACATATTCAAAAGCAATAGGGTTATTTATTTATTATGTAGTGTGCTAAACGGGTTGCGGTTTGCAGAGTAAAGGTGCCCTTACGATACTTTGTCTCTTGCAATCATGCTAAAAGTAATTTTTCCTTGTATACCGGGTGTCTCACTTAAAGTGAACCAATAGCTAACTTTTTTATTATAAATCTGACAAAGAACTTCTTATGGGGCACTTCCCTTAATTTTTAACGCTGCTTTTTGGAGTCATTTAGAAAATTAAAAATATGGCCGCCATTCTCCAATATGGCGGACAACTTTGATTTTTCTTATGGAACACCCTATATTTTAGGGCGTTTTTGGATTTTACGCTTAATTTTAGGAACTTTTTATTCTTTATAATTTTTTCCTAAACCCAATGGTTTAGGAGGTATGAACAGTTAAAGTTAGATTGTTTCCCCATTTAAAATGCATTGGGAAATTGTTGGTAATCTGTATATCGAAAACGGTTGGGTTTATTAAAAGATACCAAAGAATAAAAATGCCTAAAAATGTTAGTTTAGTTGAGGTTTAATCATAAAATAATTTTTAGTCGAGATTTAATCGTGGAAATGTGTTATTTTGAATATGATTTTACCCCATAAGGAATACATAGGATGGCACAGTTAAATGGACAAAATGCATTTTAAATGGGGAAAAATCAAACTTCAACTGCTCATATCTGCTGAACCATTGAGTTTGAGAAAAAATGAGAAAGAATAAAAAGTTCCTAAAATTAAACGTAAAATCCAAAAACGCCCTAAAATATAGGGTGTTCCATAAGAAAAATCGAAGTTGTCCGCCATATTGGAAAATGGTGGCCATATTTTTAAATTTCAAAGTGACTCCAAAAAGCAGCGTTAAAAATTAAGGGAAGTGCCCCATAAGAAGTTCTTTGTCAGATTTATAATAAAAAAGTTAGCTATTAGTTCACTTTAGATGAGACACCCGGTATATAGAATTAAACCCCTATTATTTATCTAAGTATTTTATTAATGAAATGAAATAATGTTGCTGTGAGCATTAAAGCAAAAGGCTATACACATTAATGAGAAAACATAATTGCTCAATCTTGAGTGCAAATATAAGAATGTAATATCACTTTAACAACAATAAAATCAGATATTGTATTTTAGGTGCTTTTGAATCTAACCAAAAGACCTTTTATTCACGTAATATCTGTAAGTTTAGCACTATTTTCAATGGAACTCTCTCTATAAAATCATTCGTCAAAACTATTTTCAGTACTATTATGAAGACCAATGTTTGAGTGGTAAACACGAGGAGTACTTTACGACGTTTTTGGGGAGAATACTTGGTCATCACCAAATCAGGTTCATTTGCCGTTCTTTTTCTAAGAACAACCGTACTTGTCACTAGATGACCTCTGTTTCTTTGATTTTAGAAATGAATTTAAATATATCTATTGCAATTATATACAAATCACAACCTCAAAATGAGTGTATGTGGGTTTTTATTGAAGCCCACTGAAAGAACTAGTTTCAGTGCATTATTCCGCCTGCAAAATAACGGTTCTCCAGCATTATACTCGGTGTTGTGCAGTGTTCAGTGGTCAGTCTCAGTGGAGTGTGAAGGCGGACCACCCGGCCAGACAAGGCAGGTAGCGACACCTCCAGTCTCATTCCGACGTCCGCGTCCGTCGCCATCAGCCACTGATACCATCTCGCGTCGTTACCTCGGGACACTCCCAGAGACTGACGTTAAATTATACGACTGAAATAAAATGTACCTAATACAATATCACAATTAAATGTTGTCGATTTCAGTTACAATTTTACATTCTTGATTATGTAAACGTCAACCGGGAAACGTAATTAGCGGAGCTAAAAACCTAATTAAAATATTTTACTAACTCCATTATCTAATACTCCGAACACCCTAGAGTTCAGTAGAAGAATATGAGTGGATAGCAAGTGTGTGAACCATAAATAATTTATTGCTGAGAAAAAAAGCGTAATGGTTTTATTATTTAAAAAAAACACTGCCAACATTATCTTACAAAAGAAGTTGTATCTCATAATTGTTGCCGTATCCAGTACCACGTAATTACCGCCAGTCTACTTCTCCTAATTGTCGAGCAGCAGTTTTGTTGTAACTCTGGCCGTTTCGGAGCGTCGTTGTCACGGAGCGCTTAAACCACTCCAACCTTGACAATGAGAAGCGGCAGCTCTCTCGCAGTGTTCCCACAGTTAATCCTTATGTCACATTTAAAAATGTGCAACCTTCGTTCTCAGTTTGTTAAAAAATGGTATAATAGATATCGTTAGGAATAAAGTATAACTAAACTAATAGGCAGGTTTATCTGTAAAGTAATTGTCCTCGTAGGAGACGTTTGTAATGGACTATCCGTACTTGAAATTTGTTTTTTTGTTACAATACAATAATATATAAAAAATAAAATTATAAATAATTTTTTATAAAAATAAATTTGTTATTTCTAACAGTTTTTACTTAAAATTTAATAAAATTGTGTTATTGCATTTTTAATTTGATGTAATGTCATAAACAGTAATAAAACCGCAATATTTAGGGGAAGACTTGGCGAGTGTGTTGCATAGTGCGTTTATTGCAGCAGATAAGCAGGGGAGTTATGGAGCGATAAGGCCCCGGGGGAGCCGCAGTGGACACTACACATCTTGGCCCCCGATACCGCCTATCGCCCTCCTGCTCGTATGATTTACCGCGGACCTATCGTGTCGCAATGCCGGGATCTGTCGGAAATGTAATTGGGTTCAACATTCGCATTTGTATAATTTAGTAGGTTTATTTTCTTAAATAAAAAGCTTTTAAGATCAATAACAATTATAATACCAAGCAACATCATTCTAAAATACACAGGAAGTATATAAAATGTCATATTTTCGCGAATTTCATTGATAAAATCTTTTTGCTCTCCAAATTCGAATTTTGATCAACAAATATTTTTGTCTTATAACCACTTTCAGAGCAGTGAATGAAATTGTTTGTAAAGAAGCAAGAAAAACATTCTGAACGGCTCTATGGCACACAACTAAAGAAAACTAAAAAACTATAATATTATCAGACATGTGACTCGACACCACGCTATTGTAACATTGATACGTCCTCTAATTTATGTAAAAGGAAAACTAAAATAAGTTCAAATGAAATTAAACAGGCAGTAAACTATTAATTAAGATGTTATAATTTTGTTCGGAGGCATCAAAATTTAAAATCTTCTAGATATTTTCTTCCTATAAACACCCGAACACGTATTAGAGACAGTTATTGAGAAGTGGTTTTAAAATATTTTTCTAGATGAGACACTTAAACAACTAAAGCTTCAGTTTTACTTTATAATAAAAACATAATTACAGAATGCATAATTTTTAAATTAAATTAATCTTTTGGTAAATTATTAATTAAGCGTTTATGATTTATTCAAAATTGAAAAAAACTTCTCGATATTTTCTTCCTAAGATCAGCCGAACACGTATAAGAAACAGTTATTGAAATGCAGTCTTTAATATTTTTGCAAATACCAACGAGACATTAAAAAAACTAAAACTTCAGTTTCAATTTACAATAAGAATATAATTATAGGGTGCATAAAACATGAGAGGTTGTGTTTAAATAAACAATAGAGTTAAACGTCATTAGCAGAGCGGCTGAGTATAATGGGACGGCGACCCGGCCTCATTCAGCCAAAATTGCCAATTACAAACTATTTCAATTAATAATCACAAACAGACTCACTACCGCCTTTGTTTTAATAACATACATCGTAGGATAATCTTATTTGATTATATAATATACACAAATGGATTAGGTGATACTGTTATAAACGAAGCGTATATCTTTGCCACTGGTAACATTTTAAAGTATTTGTCATTTTAATCTGTGTAAATTTTAACAAGAGTGGTTAATTGTTATTAGTAATTTAAAATATTGCTCTGTTAAATCTTACTTTTATATTTTTTAAATGGGCTGTAACAATGTAAATGTTTCTTGACCAGATTTTTGGCGAAATAGAATTTCAAATCTATAACATAATTGTACAGACTACGGAAACAAACAATCTTTGGCAGTGATAAAAAAACTGTTTGTACTTAAGACATCAGTAAAAACGTCATAAAATTTGATAGATTTTTTTTTATAAAATGGCCAATTGGAACATACACAAAAATCTATCGTACATTATGAATCATATTATTATATAAAAGTGACATCTTCCAATCGCCGTATTTTGTGATTATTAATCTACATTGTGAAATAGTATTCTTGGTTAGATGAATAAAAACAATATCTTCATGACTTTCTAATTATGAATAACAAAAAGGAAAAACATACAAAGCGCGGTGTACCTCTCTATCCAGAGCGAGGGAACACTCTCTGCAGGTCCTCTTTCTCAATTATACAAGGACAATTAAATCCTATCAACAGCCATCTAGATCCGCCGATAGCCGTGTTTGTTGAGAGCTAATATATTAATTCAATTTCGCCGATAGCGCTTAGTCAGGAGTATGACATGAGTATGCGGAAGACCTTCACAATCGACGATAGTGATCTGATAGGCAGGGTTGTCGGCGTGCTCCTGAGCCTTGGCCAGTGCGACGCCGCAGCGCACATGTACGACGTCCTCACATGTATACCAGTGTACACGAGCACACGCACGACGTCCACACATGTATACAGGTATACGTCTGAGTGTGTATCAGCTCACCACGCGCTCCCACGGCTCTCCCGTCTCGCTGATAACCGCCACGTTTCATTAACTCCGATCATTCCATTAAGAAGTGAACGGTTGATCGTGATTGTAAGGTCGTGACACACCTCAGTGAGCATCAGACATGACACACTGTTATAATGTCTTACTTATACATGGTCTCTACATGCAAGGTGATCCGAGCGAACAGTTATGTAATTACCATGATCGTTTAAAGGATTTTAAGCAGAGATTTGAAATTGTTTTAAATATATTAAACCATTTTATTTCATTATTATTGCATCAAATTAATTATAAATATAATTACGTTATATTTTAAAATAAATTATTATAATGCAAACTGTACACATACAATTAGAAAGAAAGCAATTGTAGGGACTTAAAATCATGACGTTACTGTAAAATGGTTTATGCACAAAATTGTTTTAGTGAATGATACATTTCAAATTAAAGAAACACATACAACACACACACGTCGCTTTTTCATGGAACGCACTATTGCTATAGTCATATTTTATCCTTGTGATCAACAATCGAACAATAAAATGTCCACAGACAAAGTTCTAGAATGCGAAATTATCACCAACAATAAAACAGATGAACTGCGGGATGGTAAAATATATTGAAACTGAACATTGACGGTTGAAATAAAGCTGGAACAACCGAGAATCAATGAGAAACCCGACCGCCAATAACGAACCCCATAAAACGAACTGTCCCTAATCCGAGACCGGCTCAGCAAATAAAGGGGTTGGCGCCCGATATGGGATACACTGCCAGATACGATACAAACCATCACTGTCGCTCTCGCAACGCAGATGGGATAAAATACAAACCATCACTGTCGCCATGCCACTGCTGTCACAACACAGATAGGATACACTGAGGAATAAACCATCACTGTCGCCATGCCAATTCTGTCACAACACCTCAACGCAAATGGGATACACTACCAGATACGATACAAACCATCACTGTCGCTCTCGCAGCGCAGATGGGATCAAATACAAACCATCACTGTCGCCATGCCAATTCTGTCAAAACACCACAACGCAAATGAGATACACTACCAGATACGATACAAACCATCACTGTTGCTGTCAAAACGCAGATGAGATACACTGCCAGATACGATACAAACCATCACTGTCGCTCTCAAAATGCAGATGGGATACACTGAGGGATAAAATACAAACCTTCTCTGTCGCTCTCACAACGCAGATGGGATACACTGAGGGATAAAACACAAACCATCACTGTCGCTCTCACAACGCAGATGGGATACACTTCGGGATAAAATACACACCTTCACTGTCGTTCTCACAACGCAGATGGGATACACTGAGGGAAAAAATACAAACCATCGCTGTCGCTCTCACAACGCAGATGGGATACACTACCAGATACGATACAAACTATCACTGTTGTTGCCATGTAGATGAAACAACGCAGATGGGTTGCACTGTTAGATATGATGCAAACCATCATTGTTGCCATGTCTAATGCTGTCACTACGCAGGTGGGAATCATTGCAATGTGGCAATGTGCTTTGCAAATTGTCAGTGATCCCGTCGTAATACTTCTTTCACAAAGCAAAAACTATTATATGGACGTTCACCTACCTACACCTGCTATCATCTGCAGCTATCATTTTACCTGCTTAAATAAAATATCTCAAATAAGACAATACGGAAATTTATGCAGATGCAGAAATGCTGCATAAATCTGCAGGGCGTCACAGTCTGCAGGGCGTCGAACACTCGCCGCGACGGGCGTAGACAGTATCAACAGCCTAGTATAAACACCGCAAACGTGCCAACAAAGTTGCCACTGTTTTTGTAAATATTCTTGGTCCACGACAAACTGGATTGCAGCCATGCCAAGCTCTGCGTTGCGACAATTGTGACCAATAAACACACAGAGTAAACAGACGTATACTGTAATACTCTTTATATTATTTAAAAATAATAAATAAATCGAATCGTCAAGTTCATTTCTAGATTTTTAAAAGCATCTTTAAGGGCAATGAAGTATTAAAGGAAATTAGATTTAGGCTAATAGTTATTTGCACTTTGCGTTTACCGTTAGTGAAATACCCCGTGGAAGTCCTAAAACATAGAAATTGTGTGCGTATGTGTTTGGTCCAGAAAAGAATATACTTAGGCTATTAGAAAAAATGACTTTCAAAAAAGCTAAACATTTTCTGCAATAACAGTAGAATAAAATCGTAACTATCGTAAAATATAAAACACAAAATCCTAATAACAAATCAAACTTCCTAATCAAAACATCATTTTCCTTGAAATTGTAAATAAAAAATGCTTCGAAGTTATACTCTAGACAGTAGCGTGACAAATCGCGTACAAGGTGCACGGGAGCCGCGTAGCGCTGAGGCAGGCGTATTGTTACCGCGTATATTCAGAAATAACGAGGGTTGTAGAACGATTAGTCAGCGAGCCGCTCCGTTGACAACCTCCGCCAAAGTCCCGTAAATCACGGCTGTGACGCGGCGAGAGTGACCGCGCATAACAGCGCGCGGCTCCATAGCTCACTCTAATGTTGGTTTTATGTTAAACCGGGCGACGCCCGCGGCGGCCGCGACAACGACATACGTCCACACGACGGTGTATTAATAACGGAAGTGGATCGAGATGGATGGAAACCGTTCCGGCCGCCGCTCTCTGAAGTTGGGTTTTTGGGAAACAGCCGTCTAATGACTGAACAAGAGGTCATCAGGTGCACGGGAGAGAGAAATAAACCGTTGAATGTGTGTGGCGAGTTATCCTGTAAAGTGATTGTTTTTATACCAAGGCTCGCTCCATCTTCGCTTTTTTAGGTGATTATATCCCCATAAGCACATTATGACCTATGGCAATGAACCTAAGCCAATTTTTTTAAAATTGAAAGCCTTTTACAGGATCAAATATTTTAACAATATATATTATAACATATCATATCAGTAATCTAAATGAAAATTTTTAATTGTCATTGCTATAGATTTAAAAAATATATAACCACAAATATTAAAGGTAGTTGGATAAGAGGCGCAGGGATTTACAAGGGGTCATTGATCTAATCGAGGAAAATGAGGAATAGCTTTATTTGATATGGCGATTACGCTTTCTCAATTTGACTTTTATTTATTTATTTTTATGTTATTTCTGATATTATTTTTTTCTCAAACTAGGATGGATATGGATAGTTCCTCAACCACTTCTCCAGACTCATGAATGGACAACAGAAATATCGGGTATATCTTTAGCTCATACCTCCGCCAAACGCATACGTGAAGATAAATTAGACGGAATAACGTGTTTCCTCGATAACACCAATAAACGGCGTGACGGGAGAGGGCTATAAACGTCAGGATTGGTAATATGTAACAGCGATCGATGTCGGTCACTTCCGCATTACAAGATATACGGTGTGAGGCTGAGCACTGCGCCTGCGATGGCTATCTGGCTGCAGTAAGTGTTCCCTGCAGCATACGGGTAATAAAGCCCAGAGAACGGATGTACTTCGGTTCATAAAAGCTGAACACGGCAAACTTCACATTTCAAATTAGGCGTTTTCTGATATTATGCATGATCGTTTATATACGGTATTTTTATTATCTGTCTGAATAAGTCATGCAGGATATTCCAATGCGAATTTCAGCGAGTTAGAAAGGTTAGACTGTTTAGAAAGTAACATGGCAATAAACATTACACATTATAGATGTTCTGAAACAATATCAACAATTTTGATAAGTTTTTACACTTACAAAGAATATTCAGACATTAGTAATGCCTTGTATTATTGTTATTGTAACCGTACTCCACGGGCCAGTTGGCGAGCAGCGTGGAGAGTGCGTGTAACAGGTGCCTGCCATGTCGCCGTTGCGCCTAAACGGTAAACAATTAAGCCATTACTAGATAATGATCGGCACGTTTCCATTGTGGGCTAATTACAAGGGCAACAATGGCGCCGAGAGCGCATACAGATTGGCCACAGGACCCCACATCGCAGCGCGGCGGCCCACGAATATGTCGAAGCGCGAGCCTGTAGTCAGTAGGCAGCCGGCCGACGAGAGGACTGGGGTACAAAGGTTATCGCCAGGACCGCAGACGAATAAATGTCAACGGTTTCCAGGTTAATGTGGTGTCTTATCGCGAACTGGTAACCGGTAGCTCGTGTTTCACAGAGCACAGCAAACTACAATTTGGTTTATCAATATTTCTGCAAATGGTATATACACATTTTTAATTAAACCCAATTTTATGAATAACATTAAGTGATCAATTTAAGGAACTCGACAAGATGGGAGTTTTGATAATCCTCAATCTATTATAAAATGACGATTTGTATTATTGACACTTTTTTCGTGGATGATTAGAGTTTTTTTTTATCCCAAGGCTGTAATTAGCTATACAGCATTAGCAATTTTTTATTTGATAATAAGCATAAGATGACTTACAATTATCCTAAATCACGTAATTATGACAATCACCACAAACACATATTCTACCATTAATCCAAAGCTCAGAGCACTGACACTGAAGCTGCTGCCGGCGAGGAGCAGCGGCGTCTGGCGAGCAGGTGTGTCCAGCCGTTTTACGACAGTTGTTAAACCTGATCACTGCTAATAAAATAACACACCACTTACATCTAGATGAAACTGTAAATCATATCAGGCTAACCGAGCCGTGGACCCTTTTATCCTGCAATAAATTAGAAAAGGGGCATTGACACCGTCCTGAAAGTTCAGACCATTAGTACCTATTTTTACGTTGTTCATGGTAAAGTTATGACATTTTTAGAATCGTTAATTTATTTATGTGTTTGAGACTACTGATAGATTAAACGTATATAAAAATTAAAAGGTCACATTTTAAGTTCTAATTAAAAATATGAATATGTATATTTATGGATAGCGTTATTATTCTTTACGTAAGTCCACAAACTTACAACAATTATCCAAGCCTCTCAGTTTGCAAAAACCTCTCTAAGTACTTGTTGTTAGGAAACACAATAACAAATATTTTATTTTTATAAAATATTTTAATGTACGAAATAGAAAGAATGTGTCACTTCTTAAATCTGTGTTTATTTTTCTCAAAAAATTGCAAAATGAACTGCAAGAACAATTGATTACCGTTGCCATTAGCGTATAAGACACCGACCACAAGTTGGCGTATTTAAAGGCGAATATGAGAGTAAGTTGAATGTATGATGATTGCGGCGCGATCTTATAGCCTTGTTACGATGAATCGGAAAAAAAGCTTTTTCGTTTTTACAGAGAGTAAATCGACATTTACTAGCAGTTCACGGCCTATAATTTAAACAAATTATTTCTATAGGCTAATATTTTTCATGACACAATATTCACGCAACGTGGCGCGGCCCAGAGGAGCAGGACCCGCGGTGTCGCAAGGTGCGGTGTGGCACAGCTATCTGTCCCGGAGGAGCTGTTTATTGACGATATTTCTGCCCAGCGAGCCTCATTAGCATGCCAACCCATATAAACAATGAAGCCGACTTGATTGAGCCCACACAGCCGGCATGCGGCCCGCCGAGACGTCCTCAGCTGGTCACAACTGCTACCCGCGCCCACGCCCGAGCTGGTGAGCTGGACACTAGAGAGCTACATTGTCGCTGACAGTGTTTTGGGCTTCAACACGTGTACCTATCTACTTTCGAAAACTACGATCTGAGTAGGTACTAAAGTAATAGAATATTCAGAGTATATAGGTTCTACGAGATATGAAAAGAATTCATTAATATTTTATTATGACAGTAAGTTAGTTTTTTTATGGTAAAATGCAATGTAATTCTACAAGTTAAAAAAAAATTTGAAGTGAGGTCAGTGCACAAAGCCCAATACGATAAATAACATTAATTGTGTTAAGTTTAACGTTTTTAGACTGAGACGTTCCAATGATGATAACTAACATTTATATAAATAACTTTACGTTTCTTAATTACATATGTCGAGCAACATTTAGTTCAAATTAAAGTGAGGGTTAAAATCTCAATGTATTGTCTTAAAATCTGAACCTGTCTAGTAAATCTATAAGAAACTTTTTACTCAGAGTGCTTACATAAATTATTGAGATACGTGTTTAGTCTGGACACTTATGGGGCGATAAGGCGGGCGGGTGGCGGCGTATCTGCGCTGAGAGGATCCGGAAGGCGCGTTGCCGGATTTAGCCATGGATAATGGTCCAGAGAGCAGGGCAGGTGCTGGACAAACAAAGAAGTGGAGACGGAAATATGAACGGCCTCGCCCGAGCCAAGGCCACACTACACTACAGGCCGGAGTCCTTTTGTGGTGACGTCACATTATCAGACGAAATCGCAGACGCTTTTATAATGTACACTTATGGCGATTCACTGCCGCACTCTTAAAACTATCGTGCCCTAAGTAATTCGTTTACGTTTTCGTTTAGAAACCATTATTTTTTCGAAACTGCATTAATTAATGTACAACCAAATGCGGTCGAAAATAATTTTAAAGAAAACAAGACTTTATTCCATTAACTTAAAAACCGGTAAACATTACAGGCAAGTAATTTGTTTACTTTTCATCAGATGATTTATTGGAAATTTGACAGTTTTGTTTCTTATTGTTTTCGTTTCGATGTTCTAATGTCATAATTGTTTGGTAAATGTTTACGATTTTCATATGATTTTAGTTCTTATTTCCAACACAGCGCTAGGAGTTCGGCCAGTGTTGTGACGTGGCATCAGGGAGGAGGGGGGGAGACTCCGGCCTGTAGTGTAGTGTGGCCTTGCCCGAGCTGACCCCACCTTTGTTGTCTAAACAGCTGACAATAAGTGTGCAGCTTTGATCTTACTTGTGTTATCACATTGATCAAGTTACGGAAAATATCTCTTTCGTATGATGTTCCAAAAAGAATTAGAGGAAACGAATAGACAAACAGGATTAATCACCAACAAACTACTGTATTTGATTTGGTTTTGTGGACATTTTCCATCACTGGTTAGTGAAAACAACTGTCACGATGAAAATCGCCATCACCAACAATGAATTTCAAACAAAGAAACTACTGTAAAATACTTTTTTAACTTTGGAGAGGCTTGACAGTTGGAACCGCAGTTTATTTTCTCGTGAAAGATGCCATATTGGTGGTTGTCATTTAAACCCCGCGCAATAAACAATGGATATTGCGTCAAACGCCAGACTAAAGTTTAACCATGCCTTAAAGCAACTAATAGACAATCGTGAGTTAAGCCTATTCTTTCAAGCCTATTGTTTCTTAAATTGGCTTATTTATCTTATTTTATAGCAATAAAAGTAAGAAAACAAAGCTTACAGCTTATTTTCTGGAATCGAAAACTGTTCCATTTATTACTTATTCGTATTATTATAATGTTACGAAAAATGCAGCTCGCCGTTTCCTAAGTGCCCTACCACAAGGGGTGGTGTTCTGGGTTGTGTGGTTTGTTGTGGTGTCTGTGTGATCAGCAGCTGGAGCCGCGCCAAATTCGCCGCGTCACTTTTGGTGTTTATAAACAAAGCAAGCAACGACTCCTCCACTCGCTGAACGTTAACTGTCGCCCACTGCGCTGGTCAAACCAAGCTGTGAAAGCCAAAATTGAAAAAAATACATTTCTGAATGTTTTTACTTAATTAAAATCACTGACAAGGGTAAATACAACGTAGTCCAGTTAGTAGTGGCACTCAAAGAAAATACATTAATTTTTCGTATAACTTTTATTGTAACACAAAACCCTGTAAGTATATGTTATACACCAAACGACACTTGTTATTAAACTGGAGGAAAACTTGGAAGACCTTAAGATCAAAAGGAGGACTTTCCGAAGACAAACAAAAAAACTGGTTTGGTTGGTCTCTACTGTCCACCAGACTGGGTTTGGGAGAACAGTACATACTATGCTTAATTATACAAAGTTAATCTTTTAAAATAAATTTAAGACATTTTTTAGTATTTCAAGTCAAAAATAACCCATAAAATGTTACATAAAATAGCGCAGAAACCGGAGAGGTACTTTACAGGGATATCTAATCGAGGCCAACTATTATCTGGTAGACAAACACCATTTACGGCGCATCGGGCCACTGTGCACTGAGTCATCGACAAACACTTCACATCGCAGCTCGCCGCCGCCGCCGCCGCCGCCGCCGCGCCCGCCCGCGGATAATGCACCGACCAGGACAGCTGGCCACAGAGGCGATCTGGCGGCTGGACGAAGTTCTGCACACATTAACATCGGAGGCAGCTTCGCATGGGAAGTGAATGTCAATCGATAAAACAATAAAGCAAAACTGTTGGCTTTCCGAGTTTGCGGTCGTATAAGTTTGGAGAAAGCAAATCTCTGCGTCTAAAACGTCCAATTGTGGTGATTTAACAAAAAAGGAATGCCTGTGTTAGAGAAACAATAAAGCAATCGAAGCCGAAACAGAAAGAGCTGATCCCGCACTGCTTTGAGCTGAGGTGTAGCAAAGAAAGCGTTTGTTGTAAGGTAGAGATTTGTTCAGCCACAGCGAGATTGTGCTGCCATGCTGCCATTGGCTTCTAGCTGTTTACTAAACGAAGGTCTTTGCAGAAAACGACAAAAGCTTTTCATAGCTGCACCGAGTCTTTGAAGACCAATCTTCAAAGAATATTGATTCATCGACCTTTCAAACTATACGTGATTTTATAAAATTATGTTATTTAACGATATAAAAATATAAATATCGCCCTCACTCCCTAGATAGGCTTAAAGAATACAACAATAAATTTATCTTCATATTACATCAAACCTTTCAAAAGTTGTCCATAGGGTAATTAATAATGAACATATAATGATGTAAACCATGTTAAACCGTATACAGTATGCAGTTATGTATGTTTGTCATTGATGGTCTTTAATACATATTTATACATAACATTCCCAAGTAAAATGATCAACTAGGTTGCATTGGTATATTTCAAGTTAATATTTAAAAGTACAGTATATAATTTTACTACTTCCATTTAGAAAAGAAGTAAGAACTAAATAATTGAACATGCATCAACTGGCACATACAATATTTAAAAAATTGTCTCTACGGTTTGCCAAATCTGCGTAGCCGGTCACCGAAATATTACGTCAGAGAATTTACTGCACTTGGAAACAGCTAACATTCTGGGAATTACAAAACATTCCTTAAAGAGTCAAATTTATGTCATAGCTACTTGTAGAAACATCGCATAATCTTGTGGCACTTTTTATTTCACATAGTGATGTTTTACGGCAAAAACGCGATATAACGAAGCCAACGCCTTGTCGAGCTCCACGATGCATATTTCTTTATACATTCCACGGCGAGCGACGGGCCTTGGTCTGTGGATTTCAGTCAGAGGAGGCGGTCGCGAGCATAACTCGTCGGGCGGCGGATATTTTAACGTGTCTTGGGTGACAATGGTCTGTTAACATGTGTTCGTGCTTTTTGTGGCAAGGCACCTCCAACAACAGTCATTCTGCCAAACGCGCCATTAACTCCCTTTCTTTTGTTTCGACTCCACAACCAATCTCAGCGAGAGCAAAGTGTGACGTGATCATGTTCAGCTTATTGATAGATCAAATTACAATTCAAACTCTATTCGTGCTTTTCAGACGGCGACACCACGCCAGTAAACAGACGGTGGTTTGGAAAAGATGAATGCATATTTTATTTTATTTTACGAATGTAGTATTTCATCTATTTGCTAATAATTTGCTGAAAATTTAAATGATTTTCCCCTCATGAATGTAAATGTATGTTATAGAGTCTAAGCATTTTAATGTATCTTAAAGAAGACCTTACACTAGCAGATATTTCTATATAGGTATTGACAATAATACTGATGGAAAAGTGGTGGGTTTGATGTAATAACGAGTGATATAATTATGACTGACCAGTATTGACTACTTAATTGTCAGTACGTATTAAAAAGAAATGACAGGGTAAAGTGTGCGTTATGTCGTCTATTAACTTCCCACTAATAATATGATAACTGCTCATTATAAATCCTAAGAATAATTTAAATAAAAAGGCAAGTTCGTCCTCTAGCGAGAGACAGTAAAACCTGGTTTAACCTTTGGATGACAGATAATAAAATGAATAATTGTGAAATTTAAACAAATGTTGCGTTTAATGCATTTAACTTGATAATTATTATCAAATCAAACTATATTTTGATGATTAGTTGCCCAAAAAACCATTGATGGAATAAAAATAATCCGTACAACTACGCGTCACTCCGAAGTCGGCGCCATGATGTGGAGATTCCTCGGTCAACCGCGGAATGTAGCTTCACAGCCCTGAGTTTCAAGTACATGTATTTTCCTCTTCGTCGAAAGCTGACTGCTGAAAGGTCGCTAGCGATATTTTATAATATAGATTATCCAACACTTAAGCGTCGTTCAAGTTCTCATAACAAGTTTTCCAACAAGGGACTGGAAATCTGAAGATACTCTACGCTACAGTACATGGAGACTGAAACTCCACTTGGTCTACTGTAGTCTCATCAGTTTATGGGTATTCGTAGTAAAGTTGGTTTTACCAATTTAATCAACAAACTATACAGTAATATAGGGTTTTCACTTTATCACAAATTGCTTAAATGCTATATTTTAATAAAGAAACACTATTCTCTAGCTGGCCTTTATATAAAATTCCCATCTTCTACCAAGTCCTAAAACAATTAATATTTTGAAAGGAACATGAGGTTCCACCGAGGTCAGATCTAGACAGCTACACAATTATAACCACATTTGTCTGGCCACTGCCCGGGGATTGTTCACAATTAGAGCGAGGACTTTATGATTCCGGCCACGTATGATAATGTCGAGCCAGACATTCTTAACCCTCTGTAATGATGGGGAGAGAGATATTATCTGTGGGGAGGCAGGTCTAGACGACCTGTTACAAATAGTTCCCGAAGCCCGTCACCCGACATCAGTTACTGTCTCTGC
Source organism: Flexamia atlantica (assembly GCA_035578135.1). Lineage (NCBI taxonomy): Eukaryota > Metazoa > Arthropoda > Insecta > Hemiptera > Cicadellidae > Flexamia > Flexamia atlantica. The sequence goes on along the minus strand of JAQJVK010000006.1, from coordinate 19,295,078 downwards.
TCAAAGACCTCCAGAGTATTAACCAAATCCGTTTAGAGGTAGGCGAGTTTTCAGCCGGCTTACAATTAATCATGTCGTCAGGCCATGTGTCTTGTGTCAGACTACGAACGCGCCGAGTGAATGCGTTGGTCACGGAATTCGTCACCCTTTAAGGAAAAGAAAGGTTCCAAACGGAAAATAAAGACTCTTATAGTGTCGGGTGGATATAACCGAATTTAGTTAGAACTTAACTGAACTTAGTTATTCATGCTGGACTAAAGGAGAAAATAAAAATAGCACAATCAAAATCACATGTAATTTGAATACGACAAACATCATTAATTAAATGTGGTCGGAGTAAGGTGAGAGTGTATGCAATACTATTGAAACATATTTACTAGTTATTATAATAAAATGCAGAAGGTATAAAGCTATTTAATTAAACATACATTTTTCGTTTACAGCGCCGCATTTAAGAAAACAACAATGAATGACCAACTCAGAGCAACAATAATTTATGTTAATTCGTAATCCCGATGTTTAGCTGTTATTTTACAAAGATCCTTCAATGTTTAAATGACTATAACTATAAAACTGGAATTAAAATTACTAACTGGATCGTTGGAGCATGAACCACATGCGATCACGGTCAGAACAAACCCATAAATATTTGTCGGCCGCGGCGTGATGATTGGATATATATCGCGTGTGCTCGGATATATTGCACCGCGTCGCTGCACCGCCGCCGCCGCCGCGCCGCTCGGCTCGTTTGTTGTTGGATATCGGTGTTATTGCGGCTGTTTGCGTTGTGTGGTTAGCATCACAGTCCGTCACCTGACAGTTATGCTTCGATCATCCCTCTTTAATCTGATTTATGTGCTTTTTAGGGCTCGTAATTTCACGTCCATCCACCTCTAAAGAGTAAACATCCTGTAATTGCGTATAACATGGGGTCCATCTACAAATTTAGAAAATATTAGAGTTTTGAAATAATTGTGGTCTTAATAGCATATCCCTTCTATAGAACACTTCGAAAGATAAGATTTTCAATGGCCATTGTTTTGGACTTTCCGTTAAGTAAATTGAACAGTGAAGTCAATATAATTTAATATTTGTCTTACATCATAGATAAATATAAACCAACAGCAGTTTTTTTCAAAATATCAGGATATCTGCAACGATAATTCCCTATTGAATTTCGAATTATGTTAAACGTGAATGATCATTAGTATCAAATTAGATATACCAAAAACATGGAGTTTTAAGATAATCGATGGTTTATGAAATCTCTATTACTGTATTCATTAGGTTTTCAAATTGAATGAAAGTCGCAAAGGAATTCTCATTTCTATGCAGAGGAGAGAGAAAAGGCTTTACTTCAAATGTGTCATTTACATTTTCAAATAAAATGAAATCTTTACGATATTTCATCTATGTATGATAATTTTCATCACTCTGTATTCATGAAGTAGCAACAAGTCGCTTGCGTGTGGTTTCGACAATTAAATTTAGCAATCTTAAGAGTTAAATTGTGATAAAAGTTTTAAATACGCCTTTGTGAACAACATAAACGTGTTTGCTATAATTAAAGGAATTAACATCAATCATACGAAATGTAGACATAATATATAAATGAGGCCTGTTATCAATAAAATTGTTTTAAAATTACTAAATTTCATTTAAAAAGAGTGACTGACGTGTTTCGGGTCTAAGCCCATTATGAAAGTCACAGTATTTCACATAAATTATTCCACAATAACTTAATGGGATATATAGTTGATTGTCATAATGGGCCTGGACCCGAAACATGTCAGTCACATATTTTAAATAAGATAAAGTAATTAAAATGGGTGTTTCGTTTGTAAAATGTAAACATAAATGTAGAATATCGAGCATTAACCGCCACCATAGATTAGTTAGATATGTTACTTCGCTTCCAAAATTTAAAATGCTGTGACCTGTTAACACTTAAGTTAATGGAACATGACCTCCGTTATGAAAGTTATGCGTCGCCGCAGCTGCAGGCGGTGCAGCGGGTGTCGGTTACCCAGGGCTCGGTCTAGGGTTACTGCGCGCCCGGAGTCGCTGGAGCGAGGGACATCCCGACCGCGCCAGGACAGGAGTAAACTGATAATAAAATTAATTAATCGAATAGTAACTACTTGTATGTTACCACTTTTTCATTGGAAATTCATTCGGAAATTTTGTTCCTAGTTGGTCACAAACAAATTTGTTTTATTAGAGTATGTTTTGTAAAATTACTTTCTTTTATCATGTTTGATTGTAAGGAGTACCATTAACTTTAAGCTATATTTTTAATATTGTTATTAATATGAGAAGTATTTTAGTGTTGTTCAGAAATTAAAACTCGCGTAAAACGGACAGAAATAACATTCGTAGCATTCAAAGAAAACTAAGCAGAACAACATATCAACATACAAAAGAGGTTTGTAATATTAGGTTGAAGGCAAATAGAAATTTAATTAAAATTAGTTAATTATTTTTACAACAACCAACAATGGGATTTTTGTAATGTTGGTAAATTGATAGAACAATTTCCTATTGACAGAACAATAATCTGTGACTCGTGAACATTTGTCTCGGGGAAGAATAACTTATGAAGTCATTACAGACGATTCCAAGGTAACAGAACATGATTGGGTGTTGTAATCTATTTGTTGTTGCCACACACGATAATTATAGTTATCAGTAATCTATAAGCACGCCTGGGGAAGGCTTATGAAGTCATAACTCCCGCGACCTTGGCGAGGTAACCCGAGAGCCTCGAGATAAACCGCTCACGTTACCTCCACATTCCTCGCGGCTCGGTGGATTTGGCACCCAGAACGCAAACCATGCGTCACCGATGTATCAGTCAGTCTTATGCACCTATATTTCTTTCAAGTTTCTCAATTTGATCTGATGTTATGGGAATGGAATCCTTCAATAGAACTATCTTTGTTCATTTAAGAGATTGTACCAAAAGTCAGCTGTAGTCAGAAGAACACCGGGGCAATTGGCGGCTTTGTCGTGCCCCACGCGAGTGTATCAGGATCTTCGTTAGTTCCCATTCAGCATTTACCGTTATTATTTCAGTTGTTTGATGCTGGGAAACTTTATGGTGTTGTACTAAAGTTGGTGAATGACATATTAACACCGGTGGTATAAAGACATTCAATTCAATCAGACATTTAATGATATCTTCATGTGAAATTTGCACATTACCTTTTAAAGTTTTTTATCAGGCCTATTGAAAATGTTGACAATGCTGAACGACCCACAACTAACAGTAAGGAAAATGTGTACAGTACACAAAAGGTTATCCACAAATATGTGCGCTTCAAGTATTCTTTCCCAAATACTTAGTTGGAGCTGAACAGTACAAAACGTATCTACGTGGTTCCTTAGTGCTCGTAATTTCTTAGAGTTTGTGGAGCAATAAGTGTGGGGAGGCGTGAATTATGCAGGAAGAGCGGCGCGTCGGTGGCGGTGGCAGAGTAGCGGCGACACTGCGCTGTGTTATGCAGCGGCCTACAACAAAACAAACTCAAAATTCGCCTTTTGTCTTGTCTCATTTGAAATTCGAATCGACACCCGAGAGGAGAGGAGTGCAAATTGGAACGAGAACCCAAATGTCGGAACATGTGTGACTGGCCGGGCTCCCCGAGGTGATTCTTAAACGAAATACATATAAATCACGGCTATTCATGAGTGGAACTGCATGGTGAAGTAGCTTTGGCTTTATTTATGCCTAATAAATGTTGAAGGATGCAAGGTGCAAGTGTCATGTTACATAATAAATTTTAAAATCATAACCAGTTATAGAAAATACCATCCTCCGTATAATAAAGCAAATCTATGAGAATAATAAAATGCGCTTGTCCCGTATTTCTAATGCTAATAACAACAAATTACGGTTAATTTATTTCTTTTATTCACTTAAATAGATTAATAACAAAATGATTTATCAATAGTTATCAATAACTTGGAGGTCACGAATTGTGGATAGTTATGAGCGATGGCTTGTGGACGCGGTGTTCCTTAGTGGGGATTAACGTCCGCACTATTGAGTACTCGTTCATGGGACCATCCTCATAATTAGACCAGTTCGTAAATTGTTAACCGAGGCGAAATCGTGGTTCGGATCCCACGTAAAAATGTAGGTCCCTTAGTTGCCATTGGCTGTTGGGCTATTAACAGTCCTGTCTAAGGAATATGTCGGCCTTAGTCAGTAACAAGACTACAAGATCGCGCCACAATCATCCTTCACTCATCTGTCATTCATACTTGGCTTAAAATACCTACCTGGGTAGGTCGCCATTTCAACTAATGAATCTAATCTAATGAATAACGTTTAATGTTATCACTAAACAATGCACACAAAGCTAATATCTTTAAAGCAAATAGAGTAGGAGTCTCTCATAAACAGGCCACTCTATTGAAGATCATAAAGCTGTTGAAATACAGATAGACCAGTTAATACAAAGAAAACAAAAAATCAGTTTTTTAAATAATTAAACTTTGGTTTGTAACATTGAAGCTAGCTCTAAACACAAACAATTTAAATTCATAAATCAATTCTCAAGTCCCTTATCAGAGATTCTAAACCAGGTACGTTGTCCCTATGATAACCTTATAGAAAATAAATAAAATTAATACCTCATTTATTCCTTAATACATTTTAATAAAACTTGATTTCGTCTATTTCTGATATACTGGATTATGACCTAAAATCCATTTAAACCCATTATCATTAAATCAATTTTATGTTGCAGCAAACCTGCATACTCATATTCCATACCAGTTAACCTTATTGTAACTACAAAATATTGTGTGGTTTGCTTACTTCTGAACACATTGATAAAATCTGGTTTTGGCTCAATCTAGAGGTAAATTTGATTATGGCCTAAAATCTCCGAATGTTTAGCTTGCTTTTTTCTCGGCACATCATCCTAATGAAAGATGGTGTCTGGCTTTATGTGGTTATTAAGTGGTCTTACGCGCTGTATAAACCCACAAGCAATATCAATTCAATACCGTTGCCATGAAATTAACATTGAAAAAAATCACTTTGTTAAATCTTCCTAATACAGATGAAGATAATTTCGAATAAAACATAATCTACTGATTAAACATATGATAAATTTAAATTAGTAAAATATACACAACATGTTTTTTGGTGAATGAATCTTCAAATAATTGAAAAAAGTTCAAGATTATCAGACCCCCAACAGGTGAGGATCTGCTGTTACTCTCTAGCAGGATCCTTTTCAATTAATCAGGAAAAGACATTGGAAGAACATTTTCTTTTGGATTTATACGTTTAAGACTTAAGATTTCACAAAATTAATTGGAAATTCGTTAAATAGCAACCAAATACAAGCTTATTATTTACTTTTGTGGAAAGTAAATTTTTTCACATAATTAATTGATAGTTTCTTTTGTCTCATTGATTATTCGTATTGAAATCATATTACTTACATTCTACTAGTTAAACTGAAGCAATTTCTCTCCAATGCTTTGGTATTTTTTACATTTTGATAATTTTAAAGTTATTCTCTTACAACTAAACAAATTGTTAAAAAAAACTATTCCGGAGAATTTGCTCCATAGTTTAATGAAGTATTTCCGCTGAGCATTAAACGTTCGTGCAAAATTTTAAAATAATTATCTCACTACTTATACACAAATACTAACTTTACACACATACATTAGAGGTTAAGGGGTAGAGAGGACTTGCAAGTCCTAACTTCGCCTCTTAAATAAAGACGTTTTTCATTTAATTTCATTTCATACTAACACTCACGGATAACGGATCTTTGATTCTGCTAAAACATAGATTTAATTCGCCTCGTCTATTTTTCGACTAACCTGGTATTTGGTCATTATAGCAAAAAATCCCAAAATTATACATTTTCGTATCAGCAATATACATACTCACGTCCCATGTTATTCTGGTCAAAAATACTTTTTAATTGAGTTGATTTTAATTTATGGAACCACTGACAATGTCAATAATGTAAGACTGCACCTAAATTATTTATTTTACAATTTGAGATCCGCCGAGCATGCAGGTCTGCTGCGAGTGTCGGCCTCACACGCCCCGCCGCTTCTTGCCCACTGCACTGGCCTCGCCGTTATGACATTAATGAGGTCTTATATCAATTATTAATGCCCGGTGTTGTTTTTACTGGACGACAGTCGCTTCCGCTTCTTGTAATCAGCCTCCGCGACTCTAGGCTTGTCTGCTGCTTGTTGCGCTGGGCGGATCACAGGCGTTCCGCACTTCACACGTGCCGCAACCACGAAACACACCTCCAAGCGACTTTTTTTCAACAGACAACTGATGATGGAGGTCTAGAATGTACATCCATTACATGAATATTTCACTTAATAGTTTTACATAAACAAAGGGCAATGATTTATGAATAGTTTTTATATCGTAATTAGAGGCCGGAGTAACAATTTGAATGTGTAACAGGTGAGCGAGTTTCCGGGTTATGCCTCCGTTAATCGGTGGTGTTTTAACTATGTGAAAATGTTCTCAGGGCCAGGACAACCTACCTTTCTGATGCGAAGGGAACATTCCCTCGATCTGGGAACCCTCCACCCGGAGCCGTCCAGCATTTCGGTTTCTATTACGTTCTCAATTTTCGTGAATTTTACAATAGTCACGTTTAAATAAACATTACTGTATTCAGTTCAGATGTCGGAAAGAAAATTTGTTCTTATCTCGGAGACGTGGAGCAGTTCGCCGACTTTTCCTTTGATCCCACGTTTGTTTTTCATTTCCGAGGCATTTTATTGGCATTTCCTCTTTCGCAATAATTGTAAACCAGGTGTTCTCGTATGTAATTCTTTTACGGTTGAACGTTGTTGTATAAAACTTACGTCAAACCTAGTAAACTGGTTGTTTACTAGGAAAATAAAAACTATATAACTGATAAAATTGTTTAAAGTTTTCGTATATTATGTTGATGTAAAAGAAAGTCACTATAATAGTTTCCATTATATTACTTATATTTTTACCCTATTTGACTAATTTTGGGCACAAACTACATTAAAACTATGATCAAAACGAATTCTTTCTCGTAATTATTGAATAATCATTGGCTGTGAGCATTAAATATTTCTATGCGCGGTTTTAATACTTGGAATGAATTACTGGACGTTAAATAGGGGATATGTCTAAATTCCGTTTAAAATTGCTTTGGGAGTGTTTCTTATATAATGTATTCGGTCATGAATTGATAGCAATTGTTCATCAACATCGTCGCGCAGGGAGGGATTGTAAGTTTCCACATCAAAGGTGTTGCGCGATCTCGCCACTCAGCTCATCAGGCGTGGGGAGCTAACGAGTTATCAGTTGATTGTTATGCGCTATCAGCCCCGCCTTGTGGTTGTTTTACATACTACAACATTAAAAACTGGAACCCTCCTCGAAACGGTGATGAGCTTCTCCCCTCAGGAAACTCGTTCCAACTACGGTAATACTACTTATGCTTATGTTCCCTCAAGTTTAACATCTCGCGATTTGGGCTTTTATACAGGGATTCAGCACTTTAATGGTTATTTCTATCGAGATAATCTGATTGGAGTATTTCAAATTGACATGTGCATTCGTCAGCGTTGAAGGACATGGTGTGTTACATATAATAAATGGTATAATTCTGACCCATTAATCCGCAGGAATTGTAGGCATTAAAAATTCAATCGACCTAACAAATCTTGACCAAGTTGAAACTTCGCAAAGATGTTAAGTAAACCTTCTTCAATAAAATCCCAAAATTCCCCGGAAATTCCTGCTGTGCTACAGCCGCCAACTTGAAAACCCCCATTTCCGGTCCGTGTTTCTCTATATATTTTTTTAATCAACATGAAAACTGAGAAATACGAAAAAAGTGTAAGGAGCGTTTTTGTAGAGGGTAAAATTTCTAATACAATGAGTATTATCATGCACAATACAGCAAGTAACTGCTCATATTAGTAATAGTGTAAAATGCTGCAGTTCGAATACCCCTGCTATGAGGAATACATTTTAAATTTGATGTAAAACTAAAATGATGTAAATTTGATGTGATTAATAAATTATATTCATAGCATCCTAATAAAAATTCCAGTTATTTGACAAAAAAATCATCGAAATTAGTTCTCATTAAAGGCGTGGACAGGCTTACAACAAATATATTCCTTAAGGATAAAGCAAAAATATAACCAAAAGTTATCGTTTTTTGTGAGATTACCCACGCCTTTATTATGAACCAAGTTTGATGATCGAGGTGACAATTAACTGGAATTTATATCAAGATTCTATGAGTATAATTTATTATTCATTTAGGTCAAAGGGCTTCGCCTCCTTGGCAATGTTGTCACATCAAATTTAACATGTATTACCTACGGCAGGGGTATTAGAATTGCAACATTTTACAATAATAATAATATGAGCAGTTATTTGGTAAAACGTATTTTACATGATTGTACACATTCTATTGGAAATTTTATCCTCTACAAAACGCCCCTTACACTTTTTCGTATCTGTTAGTTTTAATGTTGATCGAAAATATGTATGGAGGTTTTATTAACATCTGAGCGAAGTTTTAACTTATGGATGTTATGTTGATCTGGATTTGTTATGTTAATTTTCCTAAAATTCCTGGACTAAATGCCTTTTTTCCTTTTTCTATAGTTCAGTTTCATATTTTTATGATGTACTAGCTGATTAACCCGGTTTCACCCGTGGAAAAACAGAAACACTTCCTTATCATGATTTAATGTTTTATTTAATTTTGTCATATTTCTTTAGGTGGTCATGAAAATTTCATAAGCTTCGCTTTAGTATAACATAGAAATTCTAAAGTACCGTAAGGCGTAGTCCTGGTGAAATTTTTAAAAATCTGTTTTTAGCGGATGCCTATGCCTAAGAGTAACGTCTATGCTAGTAAACGGTTCTAAGTAAAGGTTCAAGGTTCCAAGGTTCAAGGTTCTCAGTAAAGTAGTTTGGGCTCTACGATGTTAGGTGAGTGGTGTTTGACAAATATATAGCAGATGATTTTTAATTTTATAGGTGTTGTCAACTTAGTAAGGTATCCAAAGGTTTGTAACCTACTGAAAGCAAAGATGGCATTTTTATTTTCTGAAGTTTGAGGGTCGACCAGTTTGATCCATTCATTTTTCCTTTACGTGGTTAACTTTTAACAGGCTCCAAGCAATATTTACATTTTGTCTATCTCAGTCCCAACCGTATCGATTCTCACGGACCCACCCGAGGAGATGCTATCGCGGACAGTAACCGGTTACAAGGACTCGTCTCCGGTCATCATTTAATGTCCACCGCTCAAAGACGTCTGGGTCTTAACCAAATCCGTTTAGAGAAAGGCTTACGGCGGCTCACAATTAATCATGTCGTCGCAGTGAAGGAACCATTGAATGTGTAAGCGGCCGGCCGTAGGAGCGGACACGATACGTGGCGGCAGAATGCGGGCGAACGTGCTTGTATGCCTGATGGTGAGATCACCGTGAGACTTCAATGGCGCTCAGAGGGGGTTTGTCGCTGGACCAACCGATGTCTGCGTCGCGCAACAACGAGTTGAGATTTTTAAAATCATAAGGGCATCTCCCTAATAAAATTACATCAAACCCATGGATACTAAATGCAACTATTAAGCATGCTTCTTAAAGTCAACAAACAAATCTTAAGATTCGTAGTTTTTAATATATTAAGTTTTTTATAAACAAAAATGGCTGCCATTTTGAATTGGTTCAAACTCAATACTGTATACTTCATACCAAACTTGAAACTATGTGTATTAAGTTTTGTTTTCCTAATCCGATAACCCAAATAAAGGGTGTTTAAAAAAATCTGGGTTTCCAAGTGAGTGCTACCGAAAGAATTGTCATTTCCTGCCACCAAAGCATTTGGTTACACTTCTTTTGCTAACATCAGTCTGAGGTTAGCAAAAGTAAGTATGTAATGTAAGCATGGAGTGAAACATAATTGCCTCATCACCGAAAGGAAATGCGCGATACCATTAATACAAAAATCCCTAACCTCTCGTAGGTTGGCAGGCATGCGCAACATGAGACCTCTCTCATGTTTCCAATGAAGAAGTTCTTCTTGTGAAAGTATAAGTGAATTGAATCGAATAAAGATAAATAACCACAAACAACAACAGCAACAATAATAATTGTCATTGTTATTGTTGTTATTTTTCTGCGGGGAGACCTCTAAATTTATTTCTAAAGGAACGTTTAATGAACTGGCTTATGAACATGAATAGATAGTAATCCATGTGTTAGTAGTTACTACTGGTGTACAGTGCAGAATGACGAACGCGCTTGCCAGGGCGGAGCGGTCAGTGTCCGCGGGGAGCGCCGAGTGTCGTGTGACTTGTTAGCCACCGAACCCGGGTAATGACGTCCACTCGGAGGCCGATACATCACACCAGTGATACGTCCGGGCCACTTACTCTATACCACCGGGCTCACATTAATACTTTGGGAGACTAAATTGGTGCATACACCAAAAATAGAGCGCAAATCTTTTGATGGAATATGAATAAATAGCTATGTAATTAAAAATATAAAAATGTAACTGGCTAAGGTACCACAACTATGTTAGATTTGAGCACTTCATAGAATATGAGAAGATCGGTGGATCGAAATTGGATGGTAGACTAGATGGATATAATATATAGGTCTATCCTAAAATATATCAGAAAGAAGAAAATAATACTATTTAACTTGAAACCAAATCAGTCGGCTAAATTATCAGCTAAAATGCAATGAAAAATGATTCCATTGGTAGCTAAGTAAATCTCTTCATTCTGTTTATGTACTGTCTTTAATCCTCAATTGCACAATTCACTTCTGTTGAGCAAGTAAACGGATGGATTGAGCCTTCCTATACCTGAACATTCAAATGAGGCCTAACTCTGACCAAACCGATATAGGCCTATGCGAGTCAGAATCAACTCGCCACGAGGCCGTTTGTTAGCAGGATAGAGCTAGGGGTGTACTGCCTCTATAGAATTTTGTGATCAATTACAAATGCGATAGCTCTTTTCGCAATACGTTTTGACGCGTGAACTGTAAAGAAGAGGAATCGTCCTACATTATGTGAATGTGCGCCAGCGGGCGGTGGGGCCGCGGCAAGGGGACGCTAATTCTCAAACAAAGGCCGTGTTAACGGTTTTCGCGGGGCCGGCGGTGACTCGATGGGCCCTAAACACCGCAGATGATGGCTCGGCCGACGTTTGTGACGGGGGCAGTCGTCCGCGACCGCGACGGCTACCGGAGCGGCACAACGACGCGGACGAAACGTTACACCGGGAACATGGGGACAATGTTGTAATGACACTCGCTACAGAGGAAGCCGGCGGCGACTCGATGGGCCCTAAACACCGCAGATGATGGCTCGGCCGACGTTTGTGACGGGGGCAGTCGTCCGCGACCGCGACGGCTACCGGAGCGGCACAACGACGCGGACGAAACGTTACACCGCGAACATGGGGACAATGTTGTAATGACACTCGCTACAGAGGAAGGGCCCTAAACACCGCCGATGATGGCTCGGCCGACGTTTGTGACGGGGGCAGTCGTCCGCGACCGCGACGGCTACCGGAGCGACACAACGACGCGGACGAAACGTTACACCGCGAACATGGGGACAATGGTGTAATGACACTCGCTACAGAGGAAGCCGGCGGCGACTCGATAGGCCCTAAACACCGCCGATGATGGCTCGGCCGACGTTTGTGACGGGGGCAGTCGTCCGCCACCGCGACGGCTACCGGAGCGACACAACGACGCGGACGAAACGTTACACCGCGGACATGGGGACAATGTTGTAATGACACTCGCTACAGAGGAAGCCGGCGGCGACTCGATAGGCCCTAAACACCGCAGATGATGGCTCGGCCGGCGATTGTGACGGGGGCAGTCGTCCGCCACCGCGACGGCTACCGGAGCGGCACAACGACGCGGACGAAACGTTACACCGCGAACATGGGGACAATCTTGTAATGACACTCGCTACAGAGGAAGCCGGCGGCGACTCGATGGGCCCTAAACACCGCAGATGATGGCCTCGGCCGACGTTTGTGACGGGGGCAGTCGTCCGCGACCGCGACGGCTACCGGAGCGACACAACGACGCGGACACAACGTTACACCGGGGGGCATGCGACAATGTTGTACTGACACTCGCTACAGAGGCCGGCGGCGACTCGATAGGCCCTAAACACTGCAGATGATGGCTCGGCCGACGTTTGTGACGGGGGCAGTCGTCCGCGACCGCGACGGCTACCGGAGCGGCACAACGACGCGGACGAAACGTTACACCGGGGACAGGGAGACAATGTTGTACTGACACTCGCTACAGAGGCCGGCGGTGACTCGATGGGCCCTAAACACCGCCGATGATGGCTCGGCCGACGTTTGTGACGGGGGCAGTCGTCCGCCACCGCGACGGCTACGGGAGTGACACAACGACGCGGACGTTTGTTACACCGCGAACATGGGGACAATGTTGTAATGACACTCGCTATAGAGGAAGCCGGCGGCGACTCGATGGGCCCTAAACACCGCCGATAATGGCCTCGGCCGACGTTTGTGACGGGGGCAGTCGTCCGCGACCGCGACGGCTACCGGAGCGACACAACGACGCGGACGTTTGTTACACCGCGAACATGGGGACAATGTTGTAATGTCACTCGCTATAGAGGAAGCCGGCGGCGACTCGATGGGCCCTAAACACCGCCGATGATGGCTCGGCCGGCGATTGTGACGGGGGCAGTCGTCCGCGGCCGCGACGGCTACCGGAGCGGCACAACGACGCGGACGAAACGTTACACCGCGAACATGGGGACAATGTTGTACTGACACTCGCTACAGAGGCCGGGGGTGACTCGATAGGCCCTAAACACCGCCGATGATGGCTCGGCCGACGTTTGTGACGGGGGCAGTCGTCCGCGGCCGCGACGGCTACCGGAGCGGCACAACGACGCGGACGAAACGTTACACCGCGAACATGGGGACAATGTTGTAATGACACTCGCTACAGAGGAAGCCGGCGGCGACTCGATGGGCCCTAAACACCGCCGATGATGGCCTCGGCCGACGTTTGTGACGGGGGCAGTCGTCCGCGACCGCGACGGCTACCGGAGCGACACAACGACGCGGACGTTTGTTACACCGCGAACATGGGGACAATGTTGTAATGTCACTCGCTATAGAGGAAGCCGGCGGCGACTCGATAGGCCCTAAACACCGCCAATGATGGCTCGGCCGACGTTTGTGACTGGGGCAGTTGTCCGCGACCGCGACGGCTGCCGGAGCGACACAACGACGCGGACGAAACGTTACACCGCGAACATGGGGACAATGTTGTAATGACACTCGCTACAGAGGAAGCCGGCGGCGACTCGATGGGCCCTAAACACCGCCGATGATGGCCTCGGCCGACGTTTGTGACGGGGGCAGTCGTCCGCGACCGCGACGGCTACCGGAGCGACACAACGACGCGGACGAAACGTTACACCGCGGACATGGGGACAATGTTGTAATGACACTCGCTACAGAGGAAGCCGGCGGCGACTCGATAGGCCCTAAACACCGCAGATGATGGCTCGGCCGGCGTTTGTGACGGGGGCAGTCGTCCGCGACCGCGACGGCTACCGGAGCGACACAACGACGCGGACGAAACGTTACACCGCGAACATGGGGACAATGTTGTACTGACACTCGCTACAGAGGCCGGCGGCGACTCGATGGGCCCTAAACACCGCCGATGATGGCTCGGCCGGCGATTGTGACGGGGGCAGTCGTCCGCGACCGCGACGGCTACCGGAGCGGGACAACGACGCGGACGAAACGTTACACCGCGAACATGGGGACAATGTTGTACTGACACTCGCTACAGAGGCCGGCGGCGACTCGATGGGCCCTAAACACCGCCGATGATGGCTCGGCCGGCGATTGTGACGGGGGCAGTCGTCCGCGACCGCGACGGCTACCGGAGCGGGACAACGACGCGGACGAAACGTTACACCGGGGACAGGGAGACAATGTTGTACTGACACTCGCTACAGAGGCCGGCGGTGACTCGATGGGCCCTAAACACCGCCGATGATGGCTCGGCCGACGTTTGTGACGGGGGCAGTCGTACGCGACCGCGACGGCTACCGGAGCGACACAACGACGCGGACGAAACGTTACACCGGGGACAGGGAGACAATGTTGTACTGACACTCGCTACAGAGGCCGGCGGCGACTCGATGGGCCCTAAACACCGCCGATGATGGCTCGGCCGGCGTTTGTGACGGGGGCAGTCGTCCGCGACCGCGACGGCTACCGGAGCGACACAACGACGCGGACGTTTGTTACACCGCGAACATGGGGACAATGTTGTAATGTCACTCGCTACAGAGGCCGGCGGCGACTCGATGGGCCCTAAACACCGCAGATGATGGCTCGGCCGGCGTTTGTGACGGGGGCAGTCGTCCGCGACCGCGACGGCTACCGGAGCGACACAACGACGCGGACGTTTGTTACACCGCGAACATGGGGACAATGTTGTAATGTCACTCGCTACAGAGGCCGGCGGCGACTCGATAGGCCCTAAACACCGCAGATGATGGCTCGGCCGACGTTTGTGACGGGGGCAGTCGTCCGCGACCGCGACGGCTACCGGAGCGACACAACGACGCGGACGAAACGTTACACCGGGGGGCATGCGACAATGTTGTACCCACACTCGCTACAAGGGCCGGGCACGACAACGAGCCCTAAACGTTTCCGGCGGATATTTCGAATCAGTCTCAGGTCAAGGAGCGTTTCACTATCTTAAGAATACCTTCGATAGTATCTTGATACATAATATATTTCAATATATTCGATGCAATATACCAAATATGTAGAATAACCTTGTACAAGGAAAGTACATGGTAGTTTTTAAACAATAAAAGGTTCTACAGTTTTACAAAGTCTAAAATGCCTTAGTGTTTATTGCGTAAGTTATAAGACTTGTTATTGTGAAAAGAAGAAAGAATAAGTATTTTTTATAAATTGATGATTTGATAAATTTTACATCCACTACTATCTGTGGGGATCCTGTTCCCGCTATGTCAAAAGTTTTATGACATTAAACATTTACTTTTTATTTATTTTGTGCGAGTAAATGCGGCGATACAAAAATGTTTACATGTTTTCTGCAATAAAAAACCTTCAAATTAAACTCGCATTAGTTTTTTTTTTAATTGCATAACCTTCGCATAACAAGTCAAGAAATTATGGTATTTGTTGTATTTTGTATTCGATATGTATTTTATTGTAATACATTAGAACAACTTTGCTACTGAATTAAGTAAAATGTAACCTCCATCACAAAGCTCCACGTGGCTGTAACATTACTGCCCGATAACCGTCTCACTGGTCGAATGCTCAGTGAAACTTTGTTATCGATCAAAGGAAGCATCGAATGTCTCAGATTTTCCAAGACGGCCAACGTCGAGCAGATGTGCGGCTTCTCGACACGGGTTTGATCGCGCTACATTACCGTTTATTTACTCTAAGGTTTCCCTTCAAACTGCCTCGACCCACTTACGTCACAAACCATTTTTCGATTTAATCTAAACGCGGATTTAGCAGGCTTCTAATTTTACATATAAGGTTGAAGAGTAGTTTTTCGCAACTTCTCGAAAGTCAACAGTTTCTTGTCACAAGCTCATCACTAGAGCCCCAGGCTGGAATGGTGATTGTATTTCAATATGTACTCTACGGTTTCGCCTTGACCGTTGACCCAGACCGAGCAGCTACCGCACCGCTGGACCTCGAGGTATCCACTATCGCCGTCACCGCAGCAACCGACAACAATGTCTGGCTCGGTTTTGGTTTGCTGTTTTTGTCGCCGTGTTTTATGTGGCCTGACCGGATCACTTTACACCCCCTCACTCGTAAACCCGCCGTTTCAAACGATAGTCCTTCGCTTATCTTTGGCTTCGGCCCCAGACGCATAATATGTTTCTTTGAAGGAAGATTTGTTAGAATTTGTTATAATTTTATTTTCTTCAGGTGGTTTTAAAAAAGGGTTTCGAGAGTAAGAATTTATAAATATTGCGTAAATTTAAACAACTCTAAATGTAACCAGTAAAGCATAAGTCCTATATAATAATCAATAATCAACTATCCGTTAACCCTCGCGCACCTTAGTGTTTTACTAAATAGTTTTGGCAAGTATTTACACTTTACGTTACTAGGCATGACAAAATCAATTTAGATATTTAGACAAGTTCAAGGGTATATTGTGCTGTGGGTTTAATTTCATAATTGACTTTCCAAATATTTAAACATAACAAATCTAGGAATATAAAAATATATTTAGCTATTCAAAGGAGACTAGTTCAAGGGTTTGTTGTGCCGTGGGTGGCAAAGAGTAATCTATATGGGATGTAAGATAGCTAAAAGATAATGTGCGATTAGGTAGATGTTCAGCCCTTCTAGGATAGTGCTGAGGCCAGATCTCCGGCGCATTACACAGTCTACACTGAGTGCTGCTTATCTTTATTCATTGATTTCCTGGCAGTCCACTCGTCTACCAGCCATCTCCGTTCTGGTCACCTGTTCTTATCCCTCTGTTCCCCATTAACAGCAACTTTCAGTGCATTGATCTCTGTACAACTGGTGCACGACATTCCTTGAAACTGGTTTCATTTTTGCGACAGTTGGTCAGAAGCAAGGATATGAAATTGCAATTTACAACCTTATCCTGCTACATAAGAACTAAAATAAGTTCCATCTATTTTCTGGTTCCACAAGAATCACTTCACAAATTATTGTTGAAACAATACAGCTTCAATTGCTTTAAAAAGTTATAAACTTAGTAAAGTAAGTGAAATTAGTGAAGATCTGATTGAAATATATCTATATTTTTGTTTTCGTTGAAGATACAATAAGGAAAACTAACAAATAGTAGACATTTGTTCTTTAAAACTAAGTTATGCCTGAGTGGAACATGGGAAATAAAAGTACAAAGTGTAGGGGAAAGTCTGTGTTACGTATCGTAAAAAGAATACGAGAATACAACATTGCACATATCTTGAGAGATGCACTTGTAAAATAGTAAAAGGGGCAGAGCGGCGGAGACTCATGAATAACTGAGGACGAGTCAATTTGAGCGAAAAGCAGGAACAGAAAGAGAGGCGGGTGTCGTGCATATGCTTATGTTATGACAAAACCAATATTTGGCGCTCTCTCCCTAACCACCCTCCCCCAGTCGTTACTGGCCTTTGTCGCCTAAGTGGACGGCCCCGGGTCTTTGTCTTATGTTTTTACAACTTCACCTCTCTCATTTTACAGCCAAAACACAGTTTTCCACTTTACTGCCAAGTTCTGCAACTTTCTACCGACAATTTACCGTTAAAGTTCTAAGTTTTAACTTAAAGTCAAAATGGACCTAATATTATAATCGGATTTTTAAGAATTATGATTTTACAACAGTTGAGTAATATTCTTCTTGATACCTTATCGTTAGCTTCGTAATTTGTTAAAACCTCATTTACACTGTGTTCAAAACAACGGAAAGGAGTTGAAAACCCTTATAAAACAACTGAATGCAACAATTGTTAATTTGTCGAAGCAATAAATCAATAAAACAAATAATGACATAAAACCTTATGATCACCATCTTTAGTAGTTAAATATATCCAAACCCAACAATGTTACAAAAACATCCCTCCAGTCGGCACAAATAACCCTTTCTGTAAGTTAAGTTTTCCTTGCTCTTAAGATTTATTTTATTTTTATTCTTATTTCCGGCTTACCTAATTGTACTTCAGCTACACATCAATCTGTATGCAGCAGCAATGCACCACCGACAGCATTCAACAACCTTTTTTATTAACTAAATTTAATAATTAATACAATATTTTAATAGTTGAGTCCTGCTTTAAAATCAATATAGACTCGATTAACACTAAAACATCGTTGACAGCTTCTTTAATTATTTAGCGCCAACATGAGTCCCAGCGGACGGGGAAGGGCGAGCCATGTTACACAGGCCCAGCGACAGCCGGCAATTATGAGTGACGCGGAGATACGATGTATGGATGGATACATAATTTACCAGTCAGTTTCTATTAGCCGGCGATAACGTGGGGGGCGGAACCTGACTCTGCGAACCAGTATTGGCATTACTGGCTGTCCATCACTCAGCAAAGGTCACTTGGTGTGTACAGCTCGGAGCGCTCCAAAAAAGTAAATATTGTAAAAATGGTAAGGTTAAAAAAGTAAAAGCTCTTCGTAATACCATTAAAAATATTAAATGTTTATGTCTTTGTACTTTGGTAATTTGTAAGGAAGTGTAAAAAAGTAGTATACCGTTAATAGGTTAAAATATCAAAAACAAGATTTTGTTCCTCAAATTAATGTATGGTGACGGTGTAAAACGCCTGAAATCGGTTGAATACGTGTATAGTCATTTTGAGATGGCTAAAATAGGAGTAATTCTATTTTACACCTACACAAAGTAATTCTATTTACTTTGCTGCAGGCATGCAACAAAGGCTATGCGTTTTGAACTGTGATAATCAGATGAATTTTTCATGTCATAAGAACCCATGGAACTAATCCATGAAATAATTCTTCGATATATCTTTGAATAATAGGTATATTAGTTTAAACAGTTAAAATATCAGGGGATTAATTTACAATTTTTATTTAATTTAAATTTAATTGAGAGTTTAAAAAATATTTACATGTAATTTCGTTTAAAAATACTCTTAAACTATCCTCGACTGATAACAACATTTTTAACCGACCACCGTCGGAAGGCGAGCCACAAGACGGCGCCGTTATGTTACACGTAACACCGGCGGGAGAGGCGCTGAGAGTGGGTTTGACTATTAGAGCGGTAATGAGTAGACGCACTTACACACCGGTGAGCCCGCGTCTGATTGGCTAACAGGCTGCTATCTCTCCTCCCATTGGCTACTTACCTGTAACAATTCAAACAAATTAGCTGTTTTGTGGATGAAAAACATGTATTGCAACAACATAAATAGCATTTTTAATGTGCTTTACCACATTTCGATTTGTTATGGGGAGCAACCGTTTTCAAATATAGAGAAGAGAACTGAATTCAATCAAAATTTGATTGAATTTTAATTTGAATTTTTATTTAAAATTAAAATCAAAATATGTTATAAAAACTACCTATATAAATTCATGACCTTCTTATATCTGCTTCCTTGCACCAAATATAATGGAATAATAAAACGATAACATAAATACATAAATACTTATACATCAATTCTTAAACATTACAAAGTCTATAGTGGTTTGTCCGTCTCATTCTTTAAAATGATTCTTAGATTTGTGGCTAACGTAGAGGAAAGCTGTATCCTGTTTACAAGTTTAAATCAGTTTCAACACCTAAAATTTGTTTTTAATGTTTCACAGTCGGTAAAAAATCTGAAAACTATAATTTAATTTATTAGCGAATTTCCCCTATAGGGAAGAAGCTGTTACCGTAGGTCTCATGGTAAGACCTAAGCCTAAAACCATCATAACTTTTCTTTTTGAGGTCCTCAGATGCCAAAAACACCATTCGTTCACTTTCATAAATATATATATATATATATATATATATATATATCTATATATATATATGTGTCTTTAAGCACGATAACTTGCGCAAAAATGGTCCAATCGGAATGAAATTTGGCATAGACGTGTAAAGTAGTAATTATTCGGACGAGTTCGTGAACCAGCCCGATCGGACCACCGGAAGGGGGGGTAAAGGGGGGTAAACCCCCCCAAAAATGGGTTTTTTGAGATTTTTACATAGAAAAATAAAATTTTTCAAATTTTTATTGGCACCATTGAATTCAGCCCAAAAAAACAAACAATTTAGTATTTTGAATCATGGCTCTATGTCCATTGGTTGCCGAGATATTGAAAGTGGTAAACACAGTACGTTGTCCCAATGTTAACCTTATGGGAAATAAGTAAAATTCTATATCTCGCTTATTTCTCAACATATCTGCTGTGTTGACGTAGGTAACCTTGTCACGTAATTAGCGGGTCAAACTGACCGAGAACTCTCAGTCTCGGGTGGTCTGAGGAAACAAATCTACCTCAGGAATTTCAAAATTTAATACGAGTTAGTTTAAGTCAGTATGATTTACATCTTAGTCACATGCACCAATAAGACAGTACAGTACAAGGTACAGGGAAAAGTTTGTAAACTTAACTGATTATTAAACCCGAAAAGGATTTGTAAACTGATCTTTAGCTTTAGCTTTAGGCAAAGCTCAATATCCAATGGGTAACTGAATACTCGCCATTACCATCATTGGTATATGCTCTAACTGTACAAATACATACATCCTTCTCGGTAAGTGTAAGGCAATGATATCCAATGAAAGTATATGGTCCAATGATATCCTTGGTGGTTTAATTAAAACGTCTATGGATGTTAGAGCCAACTTGCAAAGCACCACCAGCTTTTAATTCAAGGTAACCAGGAACCGGGAATACCTTTATGTAATACCATTGAATACTTTACGTTAGAAAAACACACATAACATGCTGCATCAGTCAAGGAGCATGTCAAGCGATGCATTTCAATAATTAATAATGAATGAGCTCGGCGCGACGCCGCGAGAGGTGAGCGACTCGCTGAAGTATCGGATATTTATTGCGTCGTGCTGCGGGAATTAGCGGACACAACATAACACAATCAGATACACAGCACTAGACTGGCGTGTGAAATATACATGAGATGTAAATGCCGAGAGGCGCCTGGGCTTCCGTGGACCGGAGGACCCGATAGCATCTGAGGCTTGGCCAAACCTGCAGAGCCTGGGCTTCCGTGGACCGAGGACCCGATAGCATCTGAGGCTCGGCCAAACCTGCAGAGCCTGGGCTTCCGTGGACCGAGGACCCGATAGCATCTGAGGCTTGGCCAAACCTGCTGAGGGGAACAAAGGTATTGGACAAAACAATCTCTGGCGATGTTTACAATGTTACTCAGAAATCCCGTTCATTAAAATTATCATAGGAGTAAAAATTTGTATATTTATATATGAAACGTACGATGCCCACCTTACATAAGAACAAAATCTTAGGTGGTTAAACAAACATCGAAAAGATAATTTGCCAAAGGATAAAGTTAATCGAACTGAACTAAGAATGCGCCATGAAATTGTTTTGTTATCGTTTTAAAACCACCTTACAACATCAAATGTGCAAATTATTTACTTTAAAGCAAATGTCCAACTTTTTCCGAAAAAGTTGTAATTTTCAAAACATATAACACCTGATGAAACCCTCATAGCTCTTTCTTCTTCTTTAATCTCAGAAATAGTGTGATGGCGTCCTGTTTGTTAATTTTAATGTCAAGGCAAGATATAATCAAATAGATTTCTTTGCTTTTCTGGGCTAAGATGATACACTACATTTTCTTATTGATTTGTGTGTTTATTTAGTTTATACGTCGCCGTTGCTCAGAACAATATAATGTACCTGGTTTTCCTGCAATTATTCGATGACGATAAGCTTAGCCAAACATTGACTTATCAACATACCTTGTGACCAAAACATACCTCAAAAGAAATCAAATGGAAATGTTCAAAGTGAAATATTAGCGTCACATAGGTCGAGCCAAAGGTTGACCCACTCTGCTTGCTGCAGTGCGATGGGTAGCGGCACGAAATGCCGCCTGTCAAATATAAATTAACCACCGGGTCATGGTTGACTGGCAGAAGAGTGTATTTTTAGATTATTCGCCAAAGAAAATTGAATAACTTCATAGACAAACATTAAACGATTTCGTCCACTCAATATAAAGTTGTAACCACACGAAAACCTAACTATGATTTATATTTAAGAAATTACCACTTAGGTACGATTTACTTCACGATCAATTTGTTATTTAGTTCGACTAAAATGTATGTCATAGTTACTCAAAATAAAGCTGCAAATTACTATTTCATAAATATCTTTTGTTGATTGCAGTTTTTAAGCAATCGTGAACACTGTTATCTCAACAAATATAGCATGTGAAAAATTAGAACAGGATCAGATTTGCTACATCACCCTGGATGCGTTATTAGACCTTCCTCAAGTGAAAGTAAAATGGACTCTGCATTGCGTCAACAAATTAGTATTTTACATTAAGTTATAAAACAATACTTGCATTGAAGGAGCTATAAAACTGAAGAACTTGCAAGTACAACATTATTAAAATGTTAGTAAAACAGTCAACTGTAAGGAGTGAGGCAGTAATTTACTCCTTTAAAGGTTGGCACTTTTGCCAACCTCTTAACCTCCCTCGTGTAATGTTTATGACACCTCGTTAAAATATTTCTCGCTCAATCACGCTCCAATTCCAGTTGTAATCACCGCTCAAGGAAAATAACGGTTGCTCAGCGCCTGTTAATAACCGCGCAAACAAATTTTCATTAGACGTGTTTGTGAAGCGGAACTAAATAGTTTTATGAGGTCCCGTCCCTTTAAGACCGGGTTATATCAAAGAGTAGAATGTTTTTCAGAGTTTTCTTGTAATTAGGCTTTTATACAGTAAATAACGTAAGGTAAATGAAATACTAATCTGGATACAGGATAAAAGTTTATACAATGTATCAAAGGACCTTTCATCATCGTAACTTTAAAAAAGTGTCCATAATAATCCTTTTAAAATTTTTATATTAAAGATTTAAGAAAATTAACGTCAACTTGCAAAATGTTACCTACAGTATGTATGTATTTATATAATTATATTTATTAATTTAAATGAGCTGTTCTTGTATATAAATATAAGAATCCGATCTAGAAAACTATTCTAACGAATTTAATACAATATGCATATAGATGTAGTTGTGATTTTTAAGTGTACTTATATGGTTGAATTTGCTACAGAAACGAAAAATGTTTAGAAAAATTAAAGTTAAAGTTAAAAATTTTTAACATAGGGGTTAAATGAGTTGCCATGATGGTTATGAAATAATAACGAAAATTTAAACAAAAGAATCTTTCAGGTGTTCATATATACAAGCTATACTGTATTAGTAATGAATGTTTAAAAATATTATTGTTTTCCTCCGAGCAAAGCTCGGTCTTGAGGGCATATATCTCTTTTGCTCCACGGTTAACGGCAATTTTGGAAACATCACCTTTGCTTCACGGGTCAGCGTTTAGATTTCAGAACCGTCCGAAAAATCCCTTTTGCTCCAAGAGAGAGGGACCTTCGCTTCCTCTCCCCCAAATAAATGCTCTCTTTTCGCTTACCTCCAAGTTCTTTCTTAAATACTGCCATTTAAACCTAATATGAAACTTTGCTTTTTCATAGTATTTTATTTAATGTTACAGTAATTTATAATTGTAATGTTTTTTAAATATGAACGATAAAATGCATGTTATGGAAAATGTATTTAATTTCTCCTATTTCAAAGTACAACCGACTAAGAGATGCTTTAATTTGCAAATTTGCCCTAACCTCTATTGAACACAAAAACACATTTTTAAGTTTTTTAAGAAAAGTTCATTTTGTAACTTCTTTAATTCGTTATACTGTTTTCCTTCGATAGATTGCACAAGTTTGCTTGGTTGAAAGATAGCCGTCTTTATTGCTATGGTTCGATACAACTTTAGGCTAAACTTTAGAATCCGTCTCCACCGTTAAAATCGATGATTTCTGATTCGATATAATTTATCGAATTCTTTAATAAACATATGTTTTGTTAATGTTATTAATATACAACTTACTTCAAATAAACAATGTAGGTTTTAATTTTTAAAACGTCGATTCCAGTATCTCTTTATATCCTACTAGCAGTTGCCCGTGGCTTCTCTCACGATAGATAGCATGAAACAGCTGATTTTGCCACTGCTCTTAGAACTGTCAAATTAGTACTCACAGCTGTTTACATTTCTGTGTTTGAATGTTTACATCCTTATAAAATGTAAACATTGAAACCGAGGATGTTCACGGGGCGTAGCCCGAGGGGATTATGAGGAGGTGAATAGGCCTATATGATTCTCAGGTTCAAGATCTACCTCTGTGTGAAATTTCAACCAAGCCGGATCAGTATTTTTCGCATTCACTTGCCACATCTAAACATATAGAAACCATCTCTTCTTGATAATAGTATAGATAGATGAATTAGAATTAGAGGAACTAAAACCATTGTAAACTCAAGGAATGTAAAAAATTGGTTTGCTAACTGATTTGGTTTAATATTAGAATTTGCGATGAATCTAGGAGTGAAAAGTGATAATAGTGATATATAGTAGTAGTAAAACGTCTAAATCACTGAGAAAATGTACATGGTTGGAACATTCCAAAATGTCATTGGAAGCTAACTTATATGTGCATGGAGCTATTAGTATACTCAATTGCAGGTAGCACGAATACTTTTAGTAAAGTAAGACGCTACCAACGACTGACAATGAATCACAAGCAAGGTCGCGAAGGATGTGAAATTACGTCATGTTAGCTAAAAGTACAGTTGGGTTATGATATGTCGACAACGATAGCATTTTTTAAAATAAGTTTTATTCATATTGTTTGACTGTTAGGTTTCATCACGTTAGTTGAAATTGTAGTTGGGTTATGAAATACTGATTAGTGATGTCTCGATTACAATATCGAAGTATTATCATGATTAAAATAATCGAGATTGTAAATATCGAAAAATATAGATTTTTAATATCGATTTTAACGATGAAGACGGATTCTAAGTTTCGCCCAACTGTAATAATATTACTATTCGCGCAACATTTCTGCGGCTGTTCAGCTGGCTGTAAGGCATGAATTCTACTTTGAAGGAATTACTGAAAAGTGTAATGACAAATATTGTTCGTAATTTGTCATTTATTTTGTCAAAATGTGTACTACCGTTACACGGTATGCAGACATCCTAGATAGTTTACACTGAAAGGTAGTAGTATAGTAATATGGTTAGGAGATTGCATTATTTTTAAGTATTAATAGAAAGAAAAAACGATTCTATACAGTACTTAAAATTAAATCACTATCTGAATCCGACGCGAATATAAGGCTGAAGCACAAGCAGGCCTAATTTTTTAACAGTACATTTTTCAACCCAGTCATAGGCAATCTATTATTGTATTCAAACTCAACCTATCATAAAAATTAACACTTTTGTTTAAAAGCTAAAGCACCATAATACCATCCTAATAATTTATTTACTCTAACGAATGTTACTACCCACTGAAGCAAGTCCGTTGCAGCTTGTTCGATTCAATCCCACAGCACGCCCCTCTGCATCGTGCTTTACAATAGTTTTTAAAAGCGGTAAGCCCCACTCCCCTTGCATACAAATTAAATATATCCCTTCTAAACAAAAGAAAATTATGTCATACTCACGTTCACCCTATAGCGAAAATCGATATGGAACATCGGATTTAAATGGACATAATGGGGCAGGCAGATGTGAACTGTGGTGAGAGTGCACAAAGCGCTGACAACAGCTTAGATTCGTTCATGAACAGTCGTCAGATTGGAGAATGAATCCACTGAACAGGTTGAGTTGTGTAGTATAGCCAGCAGAAAAGAAGTAATTACTTACGGTGCTACGTAACACTGCGTATAGAGCTGTTCATCACCGAGCCATCAGCGCTGGTGGGACGAAAGCAGATTTGCATTCCATCCATCTGACATCGTGTGATATGGCCGCATTTTAAATTAAGTTCGTTGTGAGGGTGTGCCTCGTTATAAATTATAAAGCGCTAAAAGCAAATAGGATTTTGGAAATTTAGCGTTCTACTCAAAGTTGTGAAAGAACTATATTTGGGTTAATCGTGAGTTCTGAACAATTCAAATAATATTTTGAGGCGGTGCCGTCAAACATGTATACGAAACTACAAGTTCCATCCTTAACCCTATTATATAATCATATTTAAATAATTAGACCATGCTTCATTTTTTTATCCTAGCAGTGTGGGTAATGCTAAAAACTAATTAAGTGGCTATGAGAATAGTCCTTAAACTAGCTGACGATAAGCCGAACCTGGGTCAAACCGAATTAGTTTTCAGCTTTATCTTTAACATTAATTTAAAATGTCATAATATAAATATATCAGGGTTTCTTAATGTTTTAACTTGCAGCGGTTTTAAAAAGTAAAAAATGGCATCCAAAACTATTATATACATTACGCAATCAGAACACTGTTGGCACTTCGACTCGGTGATGCTGGTGACGAGAGATAAGTAGGCTGTGATAAGAGAGAGTGGAGAAAGGGTGTGCGGAAGGCGACGAGTCGGAACACTGATAATAGACTTTACAGCCACTGATAACACATAATGATCGACACCTGACTGAGCGGACACCCTTCATCTGATAGCGACTCGTTACCGTGCAAAGGATCGTTCCAGCAACCGGGTGGCATGACGTCGTTCCTTGTCAACAGTCCTCGTTGTGTAGGTGGGGTTCTGCATTTGAAATGGAAATATGAAACGTTTAAGAATACAGATAGACAAATAAAAATTTTAAAAAGTGCTTCTTAATCAAGTTTAAGGATGGTTTCAGAAAAATTATATAATTGTCGATAAGTATAAACTAAGTTGTTTAAAATAAATTTAATGTTTGTGTAAGAGTACATATTATAAGCATTGTACTTTTTTCTAAGAGAAAAAATTGTCTAGCACATTTAAGACAGGAAATCTATTTTAGGTTTTTGTTTGAAAATAACGAGTAGTAAAAACATAACCTTGATATAATCTTAAAAATGGAAATAAAAGTATTTTTTGATAGCTTATTGACTTAAAATTATTAAGCTGTCTAAAATACTACACTTAAAACTTAGTAAAGCTAAAGTGTCCAATAAACTATAGCTACGTTTAAATAGCATCTGCGACCTGTAACCTTTGGGTTTTCATGGAATAAAGATGAATAAAAAATGAAAAATTCAAGCATTTATGTCTCTTTTTTTACAAGGATTTAAAAATGTAAACAAAACTATGCTTACATAATATTCTAACAGCCCACATTCGACAGTTGTATTGGGAATAAACAGAAATGGATTATGATACACGTTCCCACATCGGAAAAGGCTGCTTTACTAATAAAATGCCACAAATATTTGTTGTTCGACGGACGAGATGCGCTGGTGTGATTCCCGTAATTAATTATGGAAATGGTGTTGTTTGCAGCGACTGTATATCAAACACCTCGCTATTCGCTGACGCGGTTTGACGCGTATGCACTTCCACGTTTACAACATTTGTTTTCAGGTTTTGGTAAGGTTTTATAATTTGTTTCGGCTGATAAAAGAGCTTGGGATATCAACGTGAACGAATTTTTCCCACATTTTGTGGTTAACTTTGAAATGTGTTCCTAGTGGGGGAGGTGTTGTACTCAAATTTTGGGAGAATCAAGATACATGCATTAGAAAGCCTCTGTATCATTCCTGCATACTAATCAATGGTTTAGTACATAAATCAAAAATGAAATAGCCAAGTTTGAGAAAACCTATTACACGGTTGAGGTTAAAACCAAGACCTTTAACTAACCTACTGATACAACAAATTGACCATTAGTCTCTGGCCAACCTTTATTATTGCAATCAAACAACACTATCGTGCACACTACAATGTGTTCGTTAGACAAGAAAGAGAGCAGTTAAAGAACAGAGTCCGAGCCAGGATTGGCTGATTAATGACTCTGTTTTATGCATCTCCCCCACCCCTCCCATCACAAATATTCCACGTCTCAAACAGCTCTCTCTGGCAAATGGACTACCTTAATGTTCCTTCGCATTAAATTTATGTTAATTTTTCTCGGAGCGTATCTCCACTCCTCCCCGCGCTTCTAATGTGTCTAATCGCATTAATCCACGTCCGCCCGTGCAGCTATGGCAGCCTCGCTCCGGTTGGGCCGCTCTTCCGCTGGACATGTATGGTGAATCCAACTATTTTGGAATACTTTTGGGGAGCAAAATTAAAACTTCATATAGAGATAATTGATTGCTCCACCATTTTTTAAGAAAGGGCATTTTTACCAGATGTGCGTACAGTACTGTATATACTTGGTATCAAAGTGAGCGTAGCCTATGGTTTTTAGTTAAGTTATAATTGTAAACTTAGATATAAAAATACTGAAACGATTTGCAACCGTTTTCCTGTTCCTTTTCCTCGTATGTAATCCTGTAAGCCATTAACACTTCGCAAAGCAGTCATGGCGGCCGCCATCTTGTGTGGGCTGTAATTAAACTTTAACGGCGAGTGATCTCGTGGTGGTGACGCTTTTTAATCTTGTCCCTTTAAGCATCCTTTGAGGAAGCTGTTAAACGAACTTACAACAGACATCTAAAAATGAAACACTTTGTTTCTTAAATTATTTATTTTGCACCTTAACAAATCCGAGCAATGATGAGACCAAATCGACAGTAAAAGGATTATTAAAGATTCTCAATGGGAAACGAGATTCCCTTTTTTACATTTCCCCCTAATAGTTTGATTAATTTAAAATAATCTTCCTATATTAAAGATTTATATAAGTAAAAGTTGCAATAAAATAAAAAGTAAAACGTTTGAATACATGATTACCCCTATTTTATGCTTACACTTAAATCTAAAGAATTCGAAGTAAGAATGTTTATCAACTAACTTTAAAAAGCTTTATCAAATGAAAGTATTTGTAAAAATAAATTAATTTTACATCAAAATATTCACAAAACCCTCCCCCTTATATATAACTGGGTAATTTTTATTGCTGTCACTGTTACGTTACGTTGTTGTTACGTTCTTTCAAAATTATGATTAACCATCATTGGTCATATTTTAGGGCTGAAACTTGCTCATGGAACCATTGAATACGAACTAAACATTTCAAAAAGGGTGATTTTCTGTTATTTTTTTGCAATGGGTCAATTTAATTATTGATAACAGCTAAATGCACAGGCAATAGATTTTACTAAAATATTAAAAAAGATTACTAAAATTAAAGATATATGGTATCTTGGCAAAAACTTGAGGAGTCAGTGAGTATTATGATTTTTTAATGCATTCTTGTACACTTTATGATAGGGCGATTGTTTTTGACACATGAGAATGCATTCTGTAGTCTACTATAGACATTTTGTGGTTTGTGGCTGGTGACCTCGGCACTGCAGCTTCACAGACTCGGTTCACCTGCGACGACGTGGCTTTGTCTCAGACGATGAGCTCTCTAGTCAGCCTTGTTGTGGCTGGTGACCTCGGCACTGCAGCTTCACAGACTCGGTTCGCCTGCGACGACGTGGCTTTGTCTTAGACGATAAGCCCCCTAGTCAACCTTAGGGCTCGTTACCTCGGCACTGCAGCTTCACAGACTCGGTTCGCCTGCGACGACGTGGCTTTGTCTCAGACGATAAGCCCCCTAGTCAACCTTGTGGCTGGTTACCTCGGCACTGCAGCATCACAGACTCGGGCCGCCTGCGACGAGGTGGCTTTGTCTCAAACGATGAGCCCCCTAGTCAGCCTTGTGGCTGGTGACCTCGGCACTGCAGCTTCACAGACTCGGTTCGCCTGCGACGACGTGGCTTTGTCTCAGACGATGAGCCCCCTAGTCAGCCTTGTGGCTGGTGACCTCGGCACTGCAGCTTCACAGACTCGGTTCACCTGCGATGACGCGGCTTTGTCTCAGACGATGAGCCCCCTAGTCAGCCTTGTGGCTGGTGACCTCGGCACTGCAACTTCACAGACTCGGTTCACCTGCGACGACGCGGCTTTGTCTCAGACGATGAGCCCCCCTAGTCAGCCTTGTGGCTGGTGACCTCGGCACTGCAGCTTCACAGACTCGGTTCACCTGCGACGACGTGGCTTTGTCTCAGACGATGAACCCTCCTAGTCAGCCTTGTGGCTGGTGACCTCGGCGCTGCAGCTTCACAGACTCGGTTCACCTGCGACGACGTGGCTTTGTCTCAGACGATGAGCCCCCCTAGTCAGCCTTGTGGCTGGTGACCTCGGCGCTGCAGCTTCACAGACTCGGTTCACCTGCGACGACGTGGCTTTGTCTCAGACGATGAAACCCCTAGTCAGCCTTGTGGCTGGTGACCTCGGCACTGCAGCTTCACAGACTCGGTTCACCTGCGACGACGTGGCTTTGTCTCAGACGATGAGCCCCCCTAGTCAGCCTTGTGGCTGGTGACCTCGGCACTGCAGCTTCACAGACTCGATTCACCTGCGACGACGTGGCTTTGTCTCAGACGATGAGCCCCCTAGTCAGCCTTGTGGCTTGTACTTGAGCTGTACAATGACAGAAACATGTTTAATCTCGCCGCGCCGCTGCCGCTTGTCGATCAACGCTCGATTCATTACGGAGTTAATTAACGGCCCAAGGTCGCGGCTCATTGACGGAGAAAGCCGCTGGCCGCCTCGCCGCCGCTCCATTCATCCCGCCTGCCGCGTCCGTGTGCTCAGTGAGGCCGAATAGTCTTCGTAATCTTGAAATTATGAAAATACAAATTACAAATCTGTCGATTTATTTTAAATTAGGCTTAAAGTAAGTGTTGGTGTAAGAATTTTTCTTAATTCCATAACTTAAGCTTGAATATGCAATTTATAACCAAAATTGTCTTATTAGTTTTGGCTCCCGTATTGTTAAGCGTACACCTTACTCGACCGAAAATGGAACCTGCAAGAATGCATTTTTGAATGAAGCTTTCACAACCGATAAATCTGCCATTCGACGAGCACAGTAAAAATTAATTCGAAATTACAGCGGAACAGCTCCTAGATATTGATGTTTAAATACTTGTATAAAAAGAATAGAATGATTAATTAATTAAAGCTTAAACTTTATAACAGGTTTGGATTTGCAAATCAATATAAAAAAATTTCTCCTAAGGTTGGTACCCAAGTTGTTTTTTGAAACGTACCTTGTAGTTATAAAACAAAAAAATGTCAATAAAATCTCGTGGTGCAAAGTTTTTACAGTTGAAATCACAGTTGATTCAGCAAAACAATTTCAAAAGCGATATTCGTGTCCGGAGTGACGCTAACAGTGGCTGTATTTTACACGTCTCTGGAATCTGACAGCTGGTATCAAACACTTTTCGCGTCACCAGACACCCTTGAAACAATTTTGCATTGTTTTATTCGTTTCATTTTTCGCTTTTGAAAACTATTTTTATATATTTGATACATAGAATAAAATATTTATATGTTTGACTTTATAATGTTTCTTTATTTTTAACTAACCCACAAACCCCCTTTAAGATATCAGTTATCAGTTAGTAAGATATGTGTCAGTTAGTTTCATAATAAAACATTTTAATTAGTTTATTTATAATTTGAATATTTAAATAAAAATTTCACCAACTAGTTCAATACATTTCTATGTATATTTAGACATAAATCTTATTAGTTTTCTATGTTGAAGTACCATCAACATAAACGATGTCCGTTTACCCGCTAATTGATCGAGAAATAAACAAATTATTTAATGTAAAGGTTATAAAAATAATTCCACATCGTCCACCACCTGCAAAACCGTTTTAATCAAAAGTAATAAAAAACACTTCCACTCGCTATTCAAGTGTTATTACTCGGGAGCTATTTTTATTTCATAAAGGACGATGACGTGTCGCGGTTGGAGGGAATGGTGTCGTTGATGGTTTACGCATTTCTTGAACTTTTAATGAGGTTATGATTTTATTGATTTCGTTTGGACGTCACATTTATCGCAGCATCGGGAATTTTACTTTCCATTTTCCCTATATACAGTGTGTAAAATAAGTATGGAAACTAATCTGTATTTTTAAACCGAAGGGGATAGAGATATTTTGTTTGTGGCGTTGGTTTGTTAACTTAAGTTCCGTTAATTTTGACATCAAATTTTTTCATCTCCCTAACAGGGTTGGGGGTAAGGGGTAACTTTGTTTCAAATAGCAACCCCTAGCGAGTGGCCCCTCATTTTGAATGCTTTGCCAAAAGAAATAAAATGGCGCAAACCCGAGGTCGATATCTCAACCTTAACCTGAATGGCAGCAATTTTAAATTTACCTTTTAAGCGGGTTACATCGGGCAGGTCAAATGATGGATACCATTATTATATGGAAATGACATATATCTAAAATCAGGAATGACAGGTATTCAAAGATTTGATTGGATGATAAATCACCCATTTCACCGATTCAAAATATTTAATGCCAAAATATTAAATACCGATTCAAAATATTTAAAACGGGCTGCAGCCCGTATTGAGTACTTCCTCATTTTATAGCCCTTGTCAAACTAAAAACAATGATTTAAACTACAATCCGTTGATCCTAAAAAGGTATTGAAAATTTTGAATAAGAGAATAGGTGCTATTTTACTCAATCAAATTTTTGGATACCTGCTGTACTGGCTAGGGGTGACCTGAGGAATTGAATGTATTCAATGCCTTTGGTTTGCACCGTTGCTCATGTCGTGACAAACCCTTCAAAATGAGGTGCAATTCAATAGGGTATCGAGGGCATTTGAAGTTTCAAAACTGCTTCCAAAAACTCAAAATTTAAAACGACTGTCATTCTAATTAGGGGTAAGATATCAACCTCGGGCTTGGGCCATTGTAATTCTTTTTACATACCCTTTCAAATGAGGGGTCACTCAATAGGGGTTGATACTTGAAAAATTATTAAGTTATCTTATACCCCCCACTCTTCTAGGGGGGTGAGAAAACTTTTAGATGTAAAAAATCCCGGGAATTAAGATAACAACTAACGCCACAAACAAATTATCTCCATCTCCTTCGGTTTAAAAAATACAGATTTGTTTCCATACTTAATTTACACACTGTATATTGAGAAGTTTACTTTTGAAGTCCACGGCCTCTTGAGTGTAGTTTGTAGTACAATAGAGCGCCGATTATCCGAACGTCGGTTATCCGAACCGTCGGTTAACCGAACGCTGTAATAATTCATATTTTGAACATGATTCTCAAGCAATTCAAATTCGCACGCAGAAAAAAGTGTCAGGGCTAATGCAAAATCAAATTTTGGACTTTTTCTCTAAATAAAAAGTAGTGTGTACTGTATCTATGTATGATAAATTGTTCTTTAAAAATTTATACCCATGTATTCTGATCGATTTCATAATAAAATTACGTGAATATTTTTGTTTGATTATTTTTTAGCCTTTTTACTAGTAAGAATCACGTTACATATATCATTTTTAAATTTTGTCTTTTTATGTTCGATTATCCGAATATTCAGTTATCCGAACACCCCTTGTCCCCAATTAGTTCGGATAATCGGCGCTCTACTGTAATGAGTATTTTTTCTGGCTAAACATGCTGATAAGCTTTCGTCATCTACAAATTGTTTATATGTAATTGTTTACATTAATTTGTAGTCTCCCTGAATGAGTTTAGACTACCTGTAAACCGACGGACGTTTTCGGATCAGTTAGTAGCGCTTCCTTCTCTAATGGTGGTCGTTGAGCCCAAATTGTACCTGCAATGATTGTTCCGTCATCAGTCCCCGCCCCCGCCCGAGATAGCGGTTGTTTGTCCGTTTTCGTCACCGGTTATGAGACGCTACAATAATAACCGAGGAAATACTGTAATTACCACTGAGGAAGGAAGTAATAACAATGCGAGCCTAATAAGTGCAGCATCGTTTCCGAGAGGTTGTCTGTAACTAGATAGGTAAAAACTACGGCAATTCGCCCGTATCAAAGCTGGCTAAGTGCAGCTGTTGCAGTGTCGTTTGTGAATGATCACCAACGATCGAATGAGGAATAAAACGGTCTCTAACTAAAGAACATCGGCTAAATCAGCAAGATTTTATTTACAATTATTAAGTGGTTTAGAAGGATAGCTGTAACTTAGTTCAGTGTAGTTTTTAAGAGGTCGCTTGTAACTATATGGAGTAAACTAGATGGTTTCCAAAGAGAATTAAAGAAATGTAGCTGAGAAATTATAGTTCATATAACGATTATCGGCTGCAGGAGGCTCTTAACTGTAGAAAATGTACTCAAAAATCGTCATTAATATTTACTTAATGTTTGCAATAAGCTAACTTATCATGATTTGATGTGAAAATTCGTTTACATCAATAATTATGACATATTGTTTTACAATAAAATTAGGCCAAGGTAGAGACAGATTATTGTGAATAACTTTGATTGTCAATATCACTATAGCACATATTTTGCATGGACGATTGCGAGATAATACAATACATGAAGCAGCTACAGGGCTTGTAACAGTTCTTGAGGTTGAAAAAAAATAAAAAAATAACTAAAATAAGAAAAAAATAACCAAAAAATAACCTTTTGTAAGCAAAAATTTTGCTTAAAATTAGAAAACCGGCGTTATATTGGGGATAATATATTCTTAACATTGGTAAAAAAGAAAATCTCGACAGACTAATCACAAATCTGCCTAGATTTAATGGTGAAACTTGGTTTTCACACAAAGAGACTTGGTTTTTATGCAACAAGACTTGGTTTTCACGCAATGTAGGATGACAAGATTCATCTGCCGCGATGCTGCTGCGAGATCGTCTGACAGATGAATAGTGTGAACAGGGCTTGAAGCAGTTCTTGAGGTTGAAAAAAATAACAAAAATAACCAAATTCCAAAAAAATAACAAAAAATAACCAAGAGCAAAAAAAATAACGAAAAAATAAAAAAATAACCTGTTACAAGCCCTGCAGCTATAAACAGAACCACAGACCGGCGGCGGTCGTGGCTGTTGGTAGTCTCAACTAGATTACCCTCAATCGTGGATGGTCTTATTTGAACGATAAAACGACAGCATCTAAAGGAAGAGAGAGATAGAGTGAGTGAGTGACTCAGCGAGGCGGCGATGCTGATTGGAGGCTCAACCGTCTTTGTTGGTCCACAAACAAACCACTCCAACTGCCTCTGGAATGCACTGATAACCCCACAGTAACAACAATAAATAGTCAAATTATCAATAACAACAGCGCCTTCATATCTGAGGTAGGAGATGAATATATCGTCTTATTGTGAGTTTTTTAAGTTATTGTTACATAATTTTTAGTGGCAACGCAAAGTGGTTCCTATTCTAGCATCTAGCTGGGGTACCCCTGGGCTACCCAGGAGTAAGTCACATATCGGAAAGAGGGGTGTCGTAGGACTTTCAGGGGTTAGGATCGTAGTGAAAAGCGAATAAATAGTAGACAGTTGACAATGCGTCCAGGATTTAAATACAATTACTTTCATAAAATTTTAATCTAAGTTTAAAACGTTTTTACAGCTTAAATGATTTGTTATGTGAAAAAAGTTAATTCTTTAAAATTTGTATATCAACAATCTATTTATGTATTTTATCTTTTTTTATGAATGTATATATTTTTTCTTTCCTCTCCTTCAAGCGTTATCAAACCATCCTTCCAATCGCCATTAAACCTTGGAAAGTCGTTCTATGTACCCCTGGGAACGTTTTTGCCCTATTCTCGTTTCTTCCTAAGGGCTCCTTTCCTTTGGCTTCTAAGGTTTAAATGTTTAATCTTATAGAACAATGAAAATAAATAAAGTCGAATGGGATCGTTGTATGATTATAACGAGATTGACGGCGTTGACGGACAAATACAATTACGAGAGAAACTTTTATTAAAATCAAAAAGAGATGAGTGAAGCAACAAGTGGCGCAATAAATCATCGTTACTCTCAGCGGCGACGTGAGCGAGCGACTGATACATCCGCACACGGACATTTACATTCAATATCATACTCTGACATGGGATAACAAGCTCACCACGCAGCGAGTATGTGCAAAACGTCCAAACCTTTCCTGAACATCCTATTTTTCCGTCCATGTTTTCTTCTAAGAAATAAACTCAGAGAGCTAATTCTCCTTAAGGAAGGTACTAAACGAAAACAATAGTTGATATACATGAAGATTTTTTGTTTTAATAGTTTTTATTAACGATTGCTACAAAAGTATTTACAGTTGTATCGTTACAACTAAACATGTTCAATCACATTCTAAATTATATTTTAAAATATAAATGTATGTGTAATTTCATTTATTTTTTAAATAAAGCATAATTTAAATGTATGAAATATACATCATCATGTAGAGCGGTTTCTAGAACCCTATCGAATAAAAACAAAAAAGTTATTCCTATTGCTTAAGCCAGGTACAAAGGTAAAGTTATATTTTGTTTACAGCAAAATCTGAAAACTATTTCGGGTAGTCCTATAACAAGC
This sequence comes from Flexamia atlantica, assembly GCA_035578135.1. Taxonomy (NCBI): domain Eukaryota; kingdom Metazoa; phylum Arthropoda; class Insecta; order Hemiptera; family Cicadellidae; genus Flexamia; species Flexamia atlantica. The sequence goes on along the minus strand of JAQJVK010000006.1, from coordinate 19,258,936 downwards.
GACATTTTTTAAGACTTGCCATAAGCCTGAAATTATAGAAAATGTTACATATGTACAGATATAAAACCTCGAGGATAGTAGCACCGCGGTAGCACTCAATAAGGATCGATGTGGCCACCGTTTGGTGGGTAAATAAACCTTTCGCCAAACATATTTCCGTGCTTGAGCCACGCTTAAATCTATTACCCGCTCTTTTACATGGTTCAGGTTTATAGACTTCCCCAAACACATATTTGTTGGCATAGATCAAGAAAAAAATCCATTGTAGTTGAATGTCAAGGTATTTTCACAATCATGGTCATCATTTTCTCTATGACAATTATCAAGATCGATGGATTGGGAGGGGAGGACCGACATAATGGCCAGCAATGGGCCCAGACACAGTTCCAATGGTTTTTTTCTGGTTCTTTATCAAGAAGATTCTGTATTCAGAGAAAAATACAACCCTGCAGGAAAGCGGATAGGATGTTGATAGCACCGTTACTCATTAGTTTAGATTAGAGACGCTGGAAATTTGTTTTGCGAAACGTTGAATTTCTATTCTTTCCTACATAGCCTTAAAGTTGCCATACAGTCAAAATTATTTCAGGAAAAAATTATTGTTCAAACGTGTCTCTTTTTTGGATCACCCTCTAACAACGTTTTATAGACTGTTGCATTTTTTATAAAAAAAGGTGTTATAAGTTATTTATATTATTGGAAACTCACTGGAAACTCGAGAGATCCAGTGTTCCACGTATGCCGCTTGCCCGCCCCACTGATTCCACTCCGACTCCAGCCACGGACATCACCGAGCCCTCGACCTACGCCGACGCAGTGAGACGCAGCCCACAACCCACTTCTCCTCAGAAAACTGGACCTTTAAATAATACTAGTCTTTTTACTTCTCCTGTAGTATCACCGAATTTTTTATTGAGAGTATCCACTTGACAACATTGCCGAAGCCAAAATTAGTCCCCAAACATGCAAACAAAATTCAAAAAAATCCATCAAAAAGATTCTCAGTTGTCCATCAAAATGCCCAGTCAGCCACAAACAAAATTGAGGAACTGGCTCTCTTATGTGACGAACTAAAGCCTGAAATGTTTGTTGTCACTGAGCGTTGGTTTAAAAAAGAGTCTATTCATCTTTTCAAACTCAACAATTATCAATTGGCAAGCTCATTTGAACGAGAAAGGCAAAAATGTGGGGGTGTGGTCATCTTTTCAAAACAAAATTTACAATTTCAACCTCTCGATATACCATACAGCTCTGAGTTGGAATTTGAGGCAACCGGCATTACGATTCCAACGGAGCATTCTGGTACAATCTCACTTATCGGGCTTTACAGGTCACCACATGGCTGTCCTGAATATTTTTTCCTCAACCTCGAACGTCTTCTGAATTATTTCAAGTAAAAAAAAAACAAATTTTTAATCACCGGCGATTTTAACATTGATGTATTAAACCACACACACCCCCTCACCCGGCGGCTACGCGATACCCTGACAACGTTCGGCCTTTCTTGGTCCGTGAATTCACCAACCCGAGTGACCCCAACATCCAAAACACCCATCGACAACGCCATCACAAACATACCGCACACGATAGTCTCAGTTATAGATGGGGCCATCTCTGACCACTTTTTAGTTGAAGTGCTGATTAGGGAATTGGCAGAAAAACGGCAACCTATTTGTAAACTCAGACGGGCTGTTCATCCCTCAAACGTCGATCTTTTTATTCGAAACCTGGAAAGAGAGACGTGGTCATTCCTAGAAGGCGATGCCTGCGTCAATGAGATTTTCACTATATTTAACAACTGTTTAACCTACCATTTAGACTTGACATGCCCCTTCAGGGCTGTTAAAGAGATCCCAAGGTCCCAAAGGGACGCGTGGATAACGCCTGGAATTCTTTTGTCTCGAGAAAAACTCAAATTTTATTATTCAATTTACATAAACACAAAAGATCTTGAATTCAAAAAATTTTACAGAAATTATAAGAAAATTTACCGTAGAGTCATCAAGGCCGCCAAGGCCATGAACATTAATTGTACATTACAGTCCTGCGAAAACTTCTCTAAGACTGCATGGCAAATCATTAACCAAACAACAAAATTTTCAAAATCGCCAAAATCACTCGAACATAACTCTAAATATTGATGGGAAACGGATCGAAGATCCCCAGGAGGTTGCCACGGCATTTAATAATTTCTTTTCATCAGTAAGCTCCACAAAAACTCCGACAAAAGATGCCACTAGCCCAGCTTCTTCAATGGTGCTAACCCCTGTCGATGAAGCGGAGGTAACTCGGACTGTACTGAGACTGAAACCAAAGAGATCGTGTGACATTGGTGGTATGTCCATGTGGTTACTTAAAAGATGCTACAGGCCTCTCTTAAAACCACTGACCAAATTGATCAATGCTTCATTTGAAAGTGGAATTTTCCCTGATCTCTTAAAGACAGCCAAGGTTTTGCCGATTTTCAAAAAACGAGATCCCACTTCGGCCAGCAATTATCGGCCGATTTCAATTCTTCCGGTCCTGAGCAAAATTTTCGAAAAACTTTTCTGTGAGAGATTGACAAACTTCCTTGAACATTTCGAAATCTTGAATCCTGGACAGTTTGGATTCAGAAAACACAGGTCAACAATTGATGCTGTGACCAAACTCGTCGAAACTGTTGTCGATGGCTTGGAGAGACGAGAACATGTGCTCAGCGTATTTCTTGATCTCTCCAAAGCTTTTGACTGCGTGCATCATGCGACACTGTTGCACCAGCTGCATGCCTATGGCGTCCGTGGACTGCCACACAAGTGGCTCTCGTCCTATCTGAGCGAAAGGCAGCAGCAAGTCGTAATTGGGAACCAGTTTTCTGACAAGATCAAAATATCTCAAGGAGTCCCTCAGGGATCAATCCTAGGCCCAGTCCTCTTTTTGATCTATGTCAACAATTTAAATGAATCTGTCCAAAATGGAAGTTTGATTCAGTATGCTGACGACACCACTCTCTGTTTTAAAGAAAAGTCCCCGAGGGATCTGGAAATCAAGTCATTTGTTGGCTTGAACTCCATCATTCAAAATTTTTCCGAAATCAATCTTGAATCAAACAGCTCAAAAACAACTTTTCTCAACTTTTCTCTTCGACAGCAAAGTCAGGAAAATCGACCTGCTGTTATAATGGATGATGTCTTCTTAGAGGAAACAGATTCGACAAAGTTCCTGGGTATGTACCTTGATGAGGGCCTGACCTGGGACGATCACATTGACCACATCTGTTCAAAGGTCTCTCGAGGCATTTATGCTCTGCGAAACCTTGCTTAGTTTGTCAGTCAAGATGTACTTAAAATGGCCCATTTTGGCCTTGTTTACCCACACTTAGCCTACGGGATCAGGCTATGGGGTGGGTGCGCAAAGTACAGATTCGATCGTGTATTCCGAATGCAGAAAAAGGCAGTTCGAATCATGGCAAAATTAAATTTCAGAGAGTCGTACAGGGATTCATTCAGGGAGCTCGATTTACCCACTCTGCCCTGTCTTTTTATGCTCGAGGTCTGTGTGTATATCCGATCGCGACCTGTGATTCGCGGTCGAGATGTCCACGGATACGAGACAAGAGGCAGGGATAGTTTTCGGATTCCACAACACCGAACGACTGCTTTTGAGCACCTTCCGACACAAGTCGGCCTCAGAGTGTTCAACGTGCTTCCTGATGAGATCAAAATGTCAGCGAATCAAAATCAATTCACACCCTTTTGAAACGGTTCCTGGTGTCTGGGGTATTTTATTCGGTTGAAGAATTCATGAGGAGCCGCCGGGCAGTATGATAAATCGCGATCTTCAGGCAACGTTGTCCCGTATGTATGTGTGTATGAATGAGCAACAAATGTATGTATGAATGTGAGAGTGATTGCAAAAGAAATCTTAACATATTAACTTACAAAATTACTTAACATATTAAATTATTAACAAACTTGACGCATTGTATGCAATATATATATATTGTCGAAACAATAAAGATATTATTATTATTATTATTATTATTATTGATTGTTGTATACAACTCTCGGCTGGTTATAATATTATTTGGTTATATTGAATAAAAGTAGTGTTAAAACAAAGGATAATAATATATTCTCAAAGATCGTTTTCAAGGCAACGAAAATGAATTGTATACACTTAGGCTTTCCAGGTCCAGGCCGATATTGACCTGTTATTCCCGCCGGTCGCCGCTGGCAGTGGAAGGTCGCCCTCGCCGCGCTAACCTTGCACGGCGCGGCGTGCGCGGAACTCGAGTAGCTCGGCTATTAATTTCGCACCGCGGGCGTGCATTAACTTTCACTCCCAGAGCCCGGTCTCTAATCTGCGCCTAATGCTGCCATCTGCATAATGCGAGTAGCACCTGCCGAACTGACCCGAGTCTCACGGTGCACTACGGCTCCGGGCACACGCGGGACGGCCCGCGCCCGGTGGGAGGCGGTGCTCCCGGCACCAGTTCCTCATGTAGACGATGGCGTAGTGAGTGCTTTGTAGACGAATCATGTTTATTTTCAATAAATGATAAGTGGGGAAGGGATTTTTCTCCCTAAACATACTCAAAAGTATTGTAAAGACAATGTCCCAACCATAATTTCATTCGCTATCCCAATAATGTTTTCACCAGTCCATCAACGCATTAACTAAGATACGTCCTTGATTATCATGATTTTTAGTTGGAGTTCCACTACAGTTTAAACTGTATATACACTTGAAATAATGTTAATTTGAGAATATAATTTTTAATGATTTACTGCTGTAAAACAAATTCAAACTCCTGCTTGATTACTCACTATAATATGTTGAAAGTAAAACAAAGCCTTCAGCAGAGAACAGTCGCCATGAGATAAACTCATTGAGAAATCATTGTCTCTGATTGAAAGTAGAAAAAAAATATTCACCATTACAGTGATCTAATGGATTTGATCTAAAAATATTTCAAGGAAACTGACTGGTAAAACTTGTTTATCTACGACGATTACTTCCTTGAATACCTAATAAAATAGACGGTCCCTGACGGTTCAAGAGAAACTCGTATTATCAGCCTTAACTAACCTTAGAGTGTTCCGACAAAGCTAACAAATTGCAGCTGTTTGAACGTCAACAACTGAAATTTATGCAATATAAAAACCCGTAGACTTGCTAAAAGCGGTTCTGCTGTTTAACTCTTTGATTTAAGACGCGATAATAAAGGCTGGAGCAGTTAGCAGCTGACTCGACGCCAAGCGACGCTGCGACTGCAATCAAAGACCAGACAAATGTAAACATAATGGCAGTCATTAAACGGTTTATGATAAGGACCTCCATAATCTCAAGGCCGCGGATCTACGCGGAGGGGATCGAGTTGTCGTCGTAGGAGCACGGGTGGTCTCGGACGTAATAAAAGTGTACGCTCAATCCCTGCAGACGACTCCAACGCGACAAACCCGGCTCAGGCTGATTTATTTTACCGCTAGTAACCAATGGCATAATAGACGTTTATGTGAAGGACGACGGATTTAATTTGCGTGTCATCCATGTCCGTCTTGTTCATTCTTTAGAGTTGAATAAATTTAGAATAAAATATGACCGACTGACTTGAAGTAGTATAATAGACAGAAAATTCCATATGAAGACAACTAGATGTTCACTAAGGCCCATGTTTTATTAGTAGACTCTAAGCTCTCCATTTCTCACCCCGCCAGCCAGACCCCAGCGGGGAGAGAAGTGTTTCCGTTCCAGTAGATCCCTGAGCCTCATCAATATCGACTCAATGGAATTAAAGGAAGACCGAAGTGAGAGACCCGTCCACCCGTGAAATATGTACAACTATTGGAGAACCGGGCCGGAATAAGTGAGGCTGATTACTTCCGAGCCATTTAACACGGTATAATATTGATCCCCAGTAGGAGATCTATTATAAACCTCCACCCGAAATTGAATAAATCATTTCTCGTAAATGCAATGTGCAGTACCGAAAAAAGTTCATAGTTTTTATAAAACAGAAGATCAATTTCCACTAAACTTTTGAACTAGTCAGTCAAATATACTGAAAAACGTAGCAATTAGGAACTTAAAAGGACGAGGATACAGTATAACTGCTGTGTTTTGAGTGATAAAGGTCTATGTCAGATGACACAGTAATGTTGCAGTGTCAGATGAAAAACAAACCTACGTGCAAACTCCTTTACGTATTTCTACGTTTTTTAACCTTTTTCCAGTAAGTGAATGGTGTAAAGCCCCAAACCAGGCACATGTATTGTGTGCCGTTCTGCTACGCCATCTGTTAGTTCGTCACTGTCGCCGGTCTGCAATAGTAACACGTGGAAGGCCGCCCCGGACACGTGTATGTGCCGGACTCTGATGGCTATATTTCGTGCGCCAATCAAGATCGACACGCAGCCCGGACATGCGACTTCTCTCATCGACTCGACCATCTAGTTTATGTCACCAGAGCCCTTGTGTAAATCCTTCCTTTCTCGTGACAAAAAAGCGTCACTTCTCCTACAAGAGATAAGGGCACTGTTAACTCTTTGGGTAAACATAAAACCTCATCAATTAACAAGTATTTATGTTTTTATCAGTTTGTACGGTTCCTGAAATGCTAAATTGTATTCCAGCAAGTTTTTACACTATAAACTTAGTTTTTTAAGGTTTCTCTGACAGCGTATTAAGTGTTATATTGTTTAGCATCTTTTAAAAATAAACATTGCAAAATTGGGAGGAGTAGCTCGATACATTTCCCATATCTTTATCCATGACTAGACTAAAGATTTTTGTAACAAGTTGGTGGTTAAAAGTCAAAGTAAAGTTACAAAGATTTATGCAGCAGAAAAAACAATTCAAATTAGAAAGGGTACCCTTATTACATAAAATTTGATAGTTCTATGTGACAATATACTCTAACATTATTTTCAAAACAATGATCGACTATATAGCATTTGAAAATCGAAAACATGCATTTCAAGTAAAGGAAAATTCAATAACCGTGACCTGCTTAGACAATATTTTGAGTATTCCTAATTCATATTTAACTGTGGGTTCTGTCTAGCCTCACACGTATTCGTTGTCAAAGTGAACCGCGCATACATCAAAGGTACAAACCCCGTCAGGAATACGTGGCTAAATAAAACCGGACACTAACATAAATTCACGCCGTTAAAATTCATCCGACACTCCGGGAGGTGAAATAATGGCTCGTACACCGTATAAAAATGCATATTCAAGTATGACACTGATACTGTCCACTCGTGGTCGGGATATAACGCGCGAACGTGACCGGGCAGTCGGCGCTGGGCAGGAGAGTGCGGTCGGAGTGGAGGCTGCGGTCGTAGTGTGTAGGAGTGCGAATTGTGAGAGGAGCAAACAAGACCTTCCCGCCCATCCTCCCCCGGCGCGATGGCAGATAGCGGCGTATCGTGTTCACCAGATCCTATCTACCTGCAGGAAGTGGTTATTTCTTTGTCCTTATGTTATGCAACTCCAGACACGGCCCTCCCCGGCCGCCCGCCCCAACCCTCCGCGGCCACAACCGCTGCCGGCCACTAACAACCTCCGCCGGTCGCGTCTTCATTAACAATACAAACCCCAAGACTACACAATAACTGCTTTCAAACAAACCTTCAGAGGGTAGTTTCTGAAACTAGTCAATGTGCAGGGACATTTTTTTACATCGACTCATCTCACAATGTTTCAACAACAAGTGATGTACCAGCCAGCATACATGGTACATGAAAGTGATGCAGCAGAACATACTATGGGACTGAGGATCGCCTTCATACTCAGCCTCTAACTCATCAACTAAAAGACGTTGTCTAGTAACAACAATTAAAACATATGAATAATTATTCGTTAGGTTTTGCAACCGGAATTTGAGATGAATCGTTTGTTACCTAAAGAATTGCAACACAGAAAATTGTTAGACCTTAAATCGTTACAATATTTAAAGAAATAACAATTTTACTAAATACATATTTGAGAGTTAGTTATCGAATTTAAATGAGCTCTCAAATATGTTTTGCTCATGAAAGTTAAAAGTCAAAAGAAACTTTGCTAACATTGTCTAGACATTATGTGTTTCACTATAACCGATCTCAAATCCCAGTGTTTCTAGACCCCAAATAATATTCCACCCCGGGGTCTATCAATAGAAAAACAAGCCTTTTCTCAAATTTTTATCACCAAGCGTGTCGAGACCGTGAGATTATAAATTAGCCCCTCTTTGTGGGAGCTCTCCGCGCCGTATAAATCTTGTCTACAAGCCGTTGTTGTGGGGGTGGGGCCGGCAGGCCGGGCAGGTGCCGTCGCGGCCGGGGTGGCTCCACGGGGTAATGGATGCCTGTAACAAGATTACCTTTTGACCGCCACCTTTCCCGCGGCGGTTTTCATCAGCTATACGGTCCTGATTTAACAACACTAATAACAATTGAATTCGGTAATAAGTTTGTCCAAACGAGAAGGGTTTGATGGTCTGAGTCCTCTGCCACACGATGAAGTCTAACTTACGGAAATGTTTCAGACGCTCTTTTCCTCTCTGATAACATTTACTGTTTTAAAAACTATTATTATATAATTGAATTTTAAAAAATACTTTATGATAAGACTTTTGTAATCACATAATGACGTTTACAAAGAATTTCAACCTCAATTTAAACTAAAATTTCAAAAAGTTTTTGAGTTTTCCGACATAAATGATGAACAGCCATATGATACAGTCTAATCACATATTAAAACTACTTCAGATTTCAATTTTATTAACAGAGTACCATAAAATCAGTTAAATTTTATTCCTTTCAATGAATATTTAAACAGATAGCTCAATGAGCTCCACTCCATCCACGTGTGTGTCGGTGGGGGTTTCGCCACTCGCCACTCGGCCGGTGACGGGTCCATTACCACAGGCAGTGAACCTCACTCGCTGACGCTGAAGGCCGCCCGGCGTTAACGTGCTGAGTTGTGCTGCGGTATGAAAGGTCGCGGCACTTCCTTATCTCCTGATAACACCAAGGTGGACCGCTACTCGGCCTGGTGTTCGTCTGTCCGGGTGTCGGGCCTGTTTACTACGCGGCACATGCCTTGCAGCGGGGGGTTGGGGCTTCTCACCATCAGACAAGGAACAGATCCTCAGATTCATAGATCATTTTCATCGTAGATCAGTTTTCTGGTAAACGTTTTTAGTCGCTCATGTCTTTATTTCTGTGCTGGGTTGCCTTTTTAGAGAATGTATTAGATGTAGGATAAACTTTGGTATAGTTTCAGAGGCTATAAAAATAGTTTTATTGTATTTTATTCAAGGGGAAACTCCATGTAAAAAATTTTATCTGATCAACTGCATTTTGAGGTTCACTGTCCTCGATGCGCCTTCTTGCAGAAAGCCACAATCACGGAATGCCTCTCATGGGACGCCGAGCGTGAAATGCCAGCAGAAGAAGAGACAGACGCAGACGGTGACGAGTCTCATTGGCAGGGCAATAAAACGGAGAGCCAGGGCGTGTAGCGTGTAGCGCGCGGTGGCGGCGCGGCGTGGTCACTACTGTGGCGGTAGACCCCACTGAGTGGTCAAGTCAGAAGTTAAAACAGATGATACAATGTACAATTTTCTTTTTGGAATCACCGTTCGTCCCGGGGAGCTGAATTCGCTCTTTTTAGTTTGAATTTACAAGAAAAGCGCCGATCAGTTCATCAACAATCATGACCAAATGGATTGGCTAAGGGTCATTGAATAATATTTTACATTTAATCAAGAAAGGCTATTTACTTCATACATGCATAAAGTGTGATATTTATTCAATGTTTCTAGTGCACAGCAATAAAAACTCTGGACAGTAAACGTCAAAAATAATTTTTAAGATTTATAACAATAGGAAACAACAATAGATGGATAGGGAGAAGGAAAAAATGAGTAGTAGTAGTTAAAATATGTTATTGGCAGTTCTGTGATTTTAATAATTTAAGCAATTTAATTTAGTCAGAATTTGACATTAATTTCATTTAATTGTTAATACATTCTATGTCATTTATATAAAACCTGTTTATGCAACATATTGCTCTGAGAACACGATATTAATACCATAATTATGCTTATACCGGGTGTTTTTTAAACGCAACCCAAAACTTTATTTTATCAGTGAAGGGTAATTTCCCCCCAGGATCCCCGGATTTGACCCCACTATATTATTAGCTTTGGGATTACATAACAAGTATGGCCGAAAACAATTCACAGGATATTCAGCACTTCAAAACAAACATAACAGATTTAATGCAAGAATTTTAAAAAGGTACCTTGCAACACGTATTCGGGAATTTTGTGGAGAGAGCACAACTTTATACAAATGCCAATGGCGGATTGTTTGAACACATAATGTAAACTAAATGTGATCAAACTTAAATAATAGTTGAATAAAATGTAAAGATCAACCAAACAATGCTCATTTCATCTATATATATAAAAGCCAAAACCCATTGACTGACTGACTGACTGATCAAAGTTTCTCAAAATCTATAAGGCTTAGAGCCATGAAACTCGGCACAAATATTCCTTACAGGCTCTAGATGCGTACTAAGAAAGGATTTTGCAATATTTTGTCTCTAAAGGCCTAAATATGGTATGTTATAAAATACAATATGGCGTTCACTTATAGCTTTCAAAGCTTAATTTCTCAAAAACCACAAGACTTTGGGCCATGAAGCTTGGCACAATTATTCTTTATAGGCTTTAGATGCGAAAAAAGAAAGGGTTTAAAAATATTCTTTCTCAGACGGCTAAAATAGATTATTCGAAAAAATTCAAAATGGCGGCCATTTTAGTTTTTCCTAACTATGGATGGGAGTCCTTAAGAATATTTTCAGGGAACAGAAAAGGTAGGAGAACTAATCTACTGAAAGAATAGAATTTAAAAATTTAACGAGAAACCTTTTGCGTAAATAGGTTTTTGGCCAAGATATTTACCTCGTACTTTCTCTTACAGTTTTCGGTTTATTTTCAAAAACGTGCTAAATTCAGATTGATGTCAAGTCGAAAATCCATCCTTAGTGTCTTCTTTGTTTTATATTCAAGGTTATCCTCATTCTCTGTATTGGGAAATTGGAGGAAGTTAATTTACACCATTTGCTAATCATGAGGGGAACATGTTTAGAGGAAGCGTTACACTTTCTCATTTTCATCTAGAGTAGAATTATCAGCTGCATCTTAAGTGTTTAATTGCACACATGACACAAATAAATCAGTCCATTTGTTAATTATTCCTAAAAACTGCACAAGGCATAATATAATTGAATTGAATTGAAATGAACTATCCTTTCAGCGGGCGAAGCTGCGGGTATATCTGCTAGTGTTTATAAATGCATTATTCAATATTAAAAATGGGTTGTGTTTAAAAAACACTCTGTACTTTGTTGCCAATAAACGTTTACAAGTTAAATAAAATATATTTTAGCTAATTAATATTACTCTAATAGAACTATGTTTTAACCTTTGGGAGGTTGAAAAAATGTTGTCAGGCGCAATCAAAAAGGAATTTATTATACTTGGTTGTGAAAGCGACCATGGAGAGGTGCGCCGAGGCGTTCAAATGGCCACATTTTGTCAACTTGTTACTGTCTAATTTCCAAGTCAAAACACACCTCAACCGCCACTAATGATGAATAATTGTGTTTATATGTTCGGATATGTCAAATATGAGATATCCCCGCCGGGCTACCAATAAATCGACCGCTGTGAACCGAGGATACGTTTAATTATTTCGGGCCCGCTTTAAAAATAAATTAAACACCCCGATATTTATGTTGTAGGCCAATTATAAGTGAACAAGAGTGATCCATCAAGAGGCGAGATTCATCGGACCAGTTGGTTGTAGAGCGACTGCGACGGGTTACACGGCATCTCTACACTGTACCTACACGTGTTGGGGCGACTTTAATGACGCATTTAACTTTTCCGTTAAAAATAAATATCCGAAAATATCACTTCAACTACATGTTCTCTCATGCACAACCAAATAACGAATTTGTTTGAAAACTATATTGTTTCCAGTCCCGATAGTTGCAGCTAATTATATGAAACTTAATCACGTGTCAATATTAATAAACTTCGTATGAATGTACTTGAGAAAAGTAAATTTCTTTGACATTTGTGATACGATTTAAAATTATTATTTTTCAAGGACTAAAATTTACCCAATGATAATTTTACAGCTTTAGCTTATTATTTTTTTAAACCTATTAAAATACAATAAAAATACAACATTTTAATAATTAAAAAATATATATTTTAATTCTTCTAGGCCTATAATATTGTTCAGGTCTGGTTCACAATATTAAGGTGGGAGGCCTAACTAGTTTAAAGGAGCGTGTTTATTGAATGACCAAGGCGTATGGTCAAATTCTAAACAAAATAAAACATTTGAATTAATATTAAATTCAATTCATTTCTTTTAAAATATTTTTAAGGCCTGTTTCATAATATCGAGATGTTAATGATTTGGAGGAGCAAGTGCGTTGAATGACAAAGACGTATGGTTAAATTCTAAATCATCCATTTTATTAATTTATTTAAAAAATCGTCAACTTTACGATATCACTAACCACTAACTATACTTCATATTTTATTTCCCCCGTTCCCGTTGAGCCACCACCCTCTTTAAGCCCAGCTATATTCCAATTCTTGTTTCTCCCCTTCCCCGCGCCACTTAGGTTCCCCTTCAAATACCTTCTTTACAAAAACTTCCCTCCAAATGCTCCGGCCAATTTGTTTGTCTCCTTCTTGATAGTTCTTATCGTGAATATTCTTTTCTGCACCCTTTGCAATATGTTTCCGATTGAAATCCAAAGTCTACATCAGTGGACCCCTTTGATGTTTTTCTGTTGAATGTTTGTGGTGTATTAAATTGCTTTTTTTAAATAGTTTAAAAATTTTTGCAATACAAAAATCTATTTTATTTAGTATTTTTGCATGTTTAGCAATAGTCTTGTTTGATAGTCTTTGGTCACTTAATCCTCCGGATACAGTTACGACAGTTGTTTGCACTTATATCACTCAATATCACTCAAATTCTTCATCGTTGGTAATGATTTGTTTGTCTTTATAGGATTAAAATATTTCTGTACTTATGACTTGTGACACTATTCTTGAGTCTTATTCAGAAGATAATTTTATAAGAAACCGACCCCTTAAAATAAATTAACAATGTTTTACTGATTGAACAAAAATTTTAGATTGAAACTTCAAAATATGAAAAACGCAGACTAATAATAAGAATTAAAAATGCATGTAAATATTCACCAAGTAGCTTTAAAACTAATAAATACTAAAGTTTGGTTAACGAAATTCGCCTGAAGCGACACCTTTAAGCGCGGCTCGGCGACGTTGTTTGATCGACGAAGTGTAAAATTAACAGGAAACAAAAGTAAAGCAGCTCGCGCGGTGTGTTTACAATATGTGTTAATTACCGCCTTTGAGTGTCGGAGCTTCATTACCTTTGTCAGCGGCGAAAAACGATCAACCAATCAACGACGCGACCTCGCCCCGCAGCTGGAGTGCGAGCTGCGAGGGCGACTGTGGAGGACGTCGGGAGGATGACGAGTATGAAGAAGTGACTGGGAAAAACTAAATAACTTAGTTTACTATTGGTTGCAACCGTTAGCTGTAAATACTGAAGATTAGAGTAAATAATATATTTTATAGCCATCGGAGTAACGGTAACTTGTCCATTTACTCGCCAGAACAAAAGAAATAAGGGGGCACCGTTTTTGCCCCATCAAGGAAAAATATTGGCGAGCCCGGATCAAAGTGGCTAGTTCTCTTGAACTAAACTGAATAAAGATGGATGGAATACTAGAATAAATGTAAACTTTACTACTCACTGCATTCCATAGGATTTCGACAAGGTATCCACACTTACCTGAAACAAAAATTGATATTGTTAGTTAAAATAACAATCATTACGGTCACAATGAGGCACACAGAAATGTTTATTAGGGATATTTACCTAACTTTCCTTATTCTTGCTGTACTTATTTCAATACAAAATCACGAGTTATTCATTCTTTACTCCAAGACTCCGCATTAGTCGTGTCACCGTTGTGAGGGTGCCACGCGCGCGGCGGCGACAATGGTGGCGGAGGAGGCGCTACCTACGGTAATTATTTATAATTACCGGCTCATAAATTTGTCACCCGGAGCGACTGACGGCTGCAACAGTGTGGCGTGGCGCACGAGACCCGGCCAGTCACCGTTAATGTGGGTACATCGTATCAATGCCCCCATGGACGGACGAGTTGTACCATTAGTAATTGGAAATGGGAGATATGCCTGGTTATTATAAACAGGTAAATTACTTTACCGGTATATCGGCATACATATAACTTCGGCATTGCATCGAAATCCCGATAAATGCTATTTTCCTCTAGATAATAAAGAGGACAATTTTTTCTGGTTACTGAAACAGAATATTCTGCATAATATAATCAACATTTAGTTTTAATTGAGTAAAATATATTCAAAACAACAAAGTAAAAAACGATCAATCCACAAAATGAATTATATTTTACTTTTATTGTTAGGGTTCTCAGTACGCGTTTTCATAAAAGCCATGAGTAAAAACCTTGCCAGAGAAATTGGTATCCAGTGCTCATAAGCACTTTTCTTATTACTTTAGTTACATAGAACTTTGAACAACGTCTTGATCTTGTTAGCTTTTCATTGAGTCAAAAACCAAGTCAAATCGGCTCGTTAAACGAGATCAATTTATTACCGGTGCGATTAACCGCTTCCTCCGACTCGTTAAGCCGAGCAAACTCGTTTACGAACGAACGATAGGACTGAGCTATAGGTCTGCTGTAATCAAGTAATTTAAAATTATGTTTCTTAATTTTAAAGTAATGTTCGGGTAATTCATTAGTTCATAAATAATTATTTACTATAGTTTTCTTGTCGAAAAAAAACACTCGAAGTCTTAAGCCTTTTAAAATGAGGGAGTGTCCACGCTCACAGTTTCTTGAAACCTCTTTTTTCTAAGATATGAAGATAAACAGACCAATTCAAAAGTCAACAGCTTCCACAGTCACATTTCACAATATGTCCGATCGCTGGGGATCGATCTATAAAAACTTCGAAAAGAGCGATACTGCAACGCCACTATCCTGCCACTATTCAAAAACGCTGTACATACCTTGGAAGATGAGCCACGGACAATCACCGATTACCCCAGTGCGATATGCAGCAGGTTCTCACCGCGGCCAAGGTCACCCGGGTAATCACTAATCGCCGGTAATCGGTAATCACTGATAGAGCGATCGCACCGCATCCCATGCAAATATCCGCCCCTACAGCCCAGACAATAGCGCCTACTCTCTAAATGATTTATCGAGCCTTATATTGTAATTTGGACCGCGTGGGCCAATCTTGCTCACAGACACTTATTTATATTACTGAAACTATTGTTTTGTCTTTCCAGAGATGGCAGAGAAATATGAGCGTAGAGTTAAATTAATATTTACACTTAAGCTTTTTGAGAATTCTAAGGACAGCTGAAATAAATATGCATAATGCTAACTTAACAATGGAGTTTCTTGGAACGGTTTATTGTATAACGTGTCCCGTCGGTACACATAACGTTGGAGGTCAACGTTAAATAGCGGAAAACACTGGGTTTGGACGATAAAACATGCCTTTGCCCAGCCCTTTGCCACGCTCACAAGAAAAAATGTCGAATGGCTAAACAAGTCGCCAACGTGAAAAGAGTAAGATTGCTGTACGTTGAAGTTTCTACAACGTAATGTATGTTATAAATTTTTTAACAGGGCAAGCATTCAGGCTACTACTCACAATCCTCTACATGTACGATCTAGAGACCAGTTCTAAAGAAGATTGAATTTTTTAATTATATTTTCCATCTTTATTCATTATTGACAAAACACAAAAACCAATGCAGTAAACATGGTTTTATCTAAATTCGTAAACTTCATACTTTTTCTATTAAAGTATTTTAACTACAAAAACAAACTTTTTATACAATTTTTTTCTTTTCAGTATATCGGCACTCTCTTGAAAAACAATATGTTTGTAAAATATGGAGAACAAAGAGGACGAGGTGCAGCAGCTTATCAGGCGTTTCCAGCCCAGCGCCCCCAGCCGCGCCGGAGAGGACGCGGGCAACGGCTGGAAACGTGAAAATGTTATCATTAAAGGGGCAAGATAAATAAGTCGGTTGCTTCACTCGTCACGAACAAGTCATCCACCTCGTAAAAAATAGAATATAATATTTTAAAATCGAGTTATTATAATAAAACGAACGCGGTAGGAATGTTTCAATGTAACTTACGAAACACTTCAAGTAAATCAACACAGTGGTAGGATGTACAATTGTCGACCCAACAAAATTTGTCTATGAACAACCGAGGAAACTAGTCAATTAATATAATTTCCCATCCTTTACGAAGGGTAGAGATTATTCACTGAAATCCAACATAATTTTAAACTCAATTACTGTTAAAATGAGAGCTGAATTATTAAACAACGTTAACGCATTAACAATGAGAAACGGCCGATCTTAAAAATCCCAACTCGGGCTTTATCAGTGAACAGTTATGCAAACACTGATGTTACAGAAATTAGCTCGGCTCTTGTTCAGCGAATAACTAATTGGGTGATCTCGAGTCGGGAAGAAAGCTGATTTACAAAGTCTGGCGCGAAAAAAGGAAAGCGGAAAAACTGTTTCTATTTGGGATCGGGGAAAGATTACATAAATTTGAATCAATTTGAATGTTGTTATCTGTCCATTACGCCGGTGGGCAGCACGTCCCGGGGTTAATTAGTGCGCCCCGAGAATATTAATCATTAAGATTATCTTTTATTGGACGGACGCTATGCTCGGCTGGTTATTTAATTAGGTACCGTCCCACCTGTCCGCGCGTCGAAATATTGCTCGGTCTGGCGTCCGCTGCTTGCGGCGTTGCTGGCAACTTTGCTCTCGGTTGCCATGATACACGATACCTCCTCTAAACAAACCTAATCGGACGTTAAATGTTTATACTGCCACTATGTGATTTTTTCAAACTTTTTGAGAACCATTTAACTTAGTACTTTCAAAGTCGAAAGAGGCACACGATATTATAAATATCGCTAAATATTAATTTCATAGACATGGAAAGTACTTCATATTTTATAAGCCTCCAAAACTGTTGTTAAAAATAACAACCAGGTTACATACCTAATCCATCGAACAGTTTGTCTTTGTGTCAATATATGACTGCATGTTTCTTAATACAAATTGCATAATCATGTCTAGGTACTTGATGTCAAATCTTGTGAAAGTATTGATATTAAAATTCAAACGCGGTGATAAGTGTAAGTTAATGTAAAATTAACTTACACTTATCACAATTTACGTTTACTGACATTAACACACAAAAAATTAATATTTTTACTTTTTGTGTGATGCCAGTCAATTTACCGTAAATTGTGGTAAGTGTAAGTTTTTTTGTTTGAATTTTAATATTAATACTTTGACAATATTTTGACATCAAGTATCTAAACATGACGATACAATTTCTATTGTGTCAACAATATGTTGACTCAAAGACAAACTGAACGACGGATAAGGTATGAAACCTTGTTTCAATGGAAAGTACCTAAATCAATCGATGGGTGCTCGTAGATTTTAGAATCATCATCATTAGTTGGTAGTCTGAAGAAGTCAACAATTAAATAACATGGACAGATCATCACTGACCGTTCTCCTCGCCTGAAAACTGCACTTTTCAAATCAATTCGACCCAAACCCAGTGATCTATTCTTGAATTTAAGTACTCCTTAGATGCAATTGTCGTTTTAAAAAGTAGTTTAGGTATCAAAACAACTATTAAGTTTGAAATCTCGATATTTATTGCTCTGTTTATTTTATAAGAACCAAAACCTAACAATAGAGAATTATGAACAAACGTTAGTCAAACAACAACAAATGTTACTATCTACCGGCACTGAATACTCTAGATTCAATTTTATCTCGCTTATCTCGCTTTATCATTTAATCGATTAGTGCTAGATGTTGACCTACATATTGTCCTCTCCGTTATCGGTCTGTTTAAATAAACACTCGGGTCGGTTAATGCACCGTTGTGTCGAGGACGGAGGGCGGAGGCGGAGGGCGGCGGGACAAGAGGATGATGGGAGGCTAGAGGCGGAGAGGAGTTCCTCCCCGACAGATCTCTGAGAGGCGTTGTTCTCCGTCCAAACACCGGCCACTCACGCTGTAGGATTGGCACCAATCTCTGGACAATCAAGTCATCAGTGCCAGGAAGTGGTGTTCTGACGGAATCTATGAAACGAAAGAAGAAGAAACGCCAACTCAGAACGATCGTATGCTTCAGTTTCGTGGGGGATTAATTTGTTGACGTTTGCGCTCAAGTACAGTTTTGTAAGACGAGTTTTATTTTGAAAATTACATTAAGAATAAAGTCGATAGACTTAAAGGTATAAAGCAAAGCAATTTATCACAGAAATGATAGATTCTTACATATTATATGACTTACATAAAATTACTTCAACTTGACTTGAACAATGAATTAAAAATATGATTGACAAGTATTTTTGCAAGTTTTTTTAAGAAACTTCTCTTAAAACATAATTTGTAAGGTTGTCGACTGCCTTAGACAGTTAACATTAAAAGTTCTGGTCTACTCCTCTGTTCCTCTAAAGAGTAAGGGGTTGCTAGATCTCATTTATTCGCTGACCAACAAGGATTTTCACATTAAGCCCCTTATTAAAGTTAACGATGAGACCTATCACTCGGGCTGCGATGTGGGTTTTATCATGGACGATCGAAGCGTATCAGGGTTTCTTTCCACTTCAGATAATACGATTTGTTAAATACAGTAATCTGTAATACGGCTTCCCGTTAGTACTTCACTCCTCCTCATGTTCTTAGTGTTAAATTTAGATTCCCTTATTAAATATATTATTATATTTTGGATGATACATTCCATGAAAATGATTATATTTCAATTCTAAAATTTACGCGACAGATAATCCTAGCGTGAAACATTTACAAGATTACGTTACAAACCAAACGGCTTTCGTAACTTCATCTGATTTCAATGTCGCTTTAGATCATAAAATACCCCCGTCGCTAGCGTAGCCAGCGATTTTCCAAAAAACAAATTTATCCACTAACTGACCCAATATTACAAAAAGAAGGAGTGTAAACAAGTGATAAATTTATAGATTTAAAAAAATTTCATTGCTTGAGTCTCTTGACAACAAATATCAGTAAATAAGTTTTATAAAAGTATCAAAGATTGCTTTAAAAAAAGTAGGCAAGATTGTATATTTAAAAAAAATTATATTCATAAAAAAGTTAAAAAGCCAAAATCATATATAAATATCTTGATAAACTCAAGACATACTCCTGGGATTCGTTCATAACTTCAGTAGAAAGTGAATAAGAATTAGCAAGGACATTCTGCTGCCCTGATACTAAAATACTAAGAAGAAAAATATGGAGAGGAAATATCTTGGAGACCAATGGACCTAAGAAAATGATTTCAAATACCAAATTGTTAGTTTTTTTAGCAAAGTATAGTGGTGAAAACAATAATTGGATAGATTTAATTTTTCAATTTGAATTTGAATAGCTTTGTCGATGTGACTGGTTTACGAACTCGTCCAAGAGAATATAGTTTTACGTGTCTGTACCAAATTTTGTCACGATCTGACGTTATTTACGAGAGTTATCGTACTAACAAAACTCAAAAAATGAAAATTCTATTTCCCATGTAAGACCATGTTAAATTTTTAAACAAATCGTGATTTGTGCAGGTAATACTGCGTTTTCACAATAAACTCACTTCATATCCATAAAGTACACATAAAAAGCTTTCAATTAATATAAATATTAATATGATTGCTGAGGTTCTAAACGGATATTTTTTGTCCATTCTGTTCTGTAAAACGACGGTAATAGCTTATTTCTAGGGAAATTCGCTAAAAGTCGGAAAAGTCGTTTTAGAATTTTTCAGTTCTCTTTGATACACAGAATTGTATATGACCATCCGATATTAAACTAAAAATTGTCCAATATCACTATGATATTTCAGTATAGTACCACATTTTATGTAAATATTTTGTCCATCCAACAGATTATGTGGAAATGAAAGCTATATAACTTTAAAACAAAATTATCTTTTTTATTCGTTTATAAGGCACGATTTGAAGATGAAAGCTGTGATGCGTAAAAGTAACATAGTTTACCTAAAGGTCAACCGGAACCTCGAATCGAGAGGAAATTAGGCCTGAAAAGTTGACTTTCAATTTCACGATAGGTAGTTTAACACTATGCAATACGAGACGAATAATCCTATACTAAACTTCAAGATATAGTTAATCCTCCACATTATATGGAGTATTTATCTTTTTCCGTATAGGCACCTTTTTATGTTTTCAGGGTAAATAAATAAACGAATAAATAAAACTAAAACACTCTCATCAAGTATCTTCAATTCTCGCCTCAATTATCCTGACCGATTATCATTTTGGCCCGTTCAACCGACACCACATGACGTCACAGGGCCTGCCCTGCCATCGCCCCGCGCTCCCCGCGTTATCACGGCCTGCACCTGCTATCGGCCAGTTGTCTGATCAGCTGAGACTGTCAATTAACCGACGAGTTATTCGTCACGGCAACAACTGACCATTAGCATAACGTAGTGCAAGAGCGACCTGCCTCTCCAGGCTTTCTCCTGTGTCTACCGGAAGTTAGAATCATTAACAAGTAAGTTAACTATATTTTACAAACTTAGTATAACAGCAACACAAGTATAAATGGGCTGTTTGTCCTTTTAAAAGGAATATTTTCTTACTCATTCAAACACAGTACTCTAATAAACTTCAGCATTACTTATACGTCATAATAATAAAGCTGCATAGAAGATTTAAAAAAAAAACATACTCCTAGACTAAGGTTATAATGACCTCACTATAGGACCACAAATTGTTAAGTTGAATAAATAAAACAGCCACTTTTCATGCAAGCTTAATTCCCAATTATGCGTTTTTGAGTTTTATCGTCTGACCTTTCCTCAGATGAATAAGTTTGTCATCCGTGCCAGTGCCAACACCAGATTACGATTTCTGTCGAGTTATGGTATATTGTCAAAATATCAAAATTATGTTTGATGCTGTAAAAAAGTACATATTAACTGTATTATTACATATTAGTATAGCTCTCCAAATTTAGGGGTGATGTAATTTTAAGAAATGGATTGGGAAACATGCAGATTATAAGTGATTAAAATTTAACATTATTCGAAGTCCACTTTCAGGCAGAAAATATTCTCGCTTTCAAACTTATTTAAGTTTAAAAGTTTGTCCAGATCGACCACATTGCGTGACGAGAGGCGTTCAGAATTAAGAGCTCCAATTGAGTTGTTACGTCGCTTTTCCCCAGAACTACAACTGTATCCACTCAGGCCACATTTGGGTCAAATTACGTTAATTGAGGCAGTCAAATCAGAGATGATAAAGAGCGATCGGGCAAAAGTTGCGTGTCATCCAGTGATTAGGGGAGAAACAAAGCCGATGTTTTCCGCCGGGACTGTACAATCAACATGTTTCCCCACGAGCTAGTACCTACTACTACACAGCCAGCCGTGGATTGGTGGGCCCGTAATCACCGGGATTGCTGGAAACATCGCATCAAGGCCGCCGGTCCAACAAAGAGCCGCGATTGATGGTCCCGTCGTCCACTGCGACTTTATTATGTTTATGTTTATCTTTATTAAGTCATGTGGTTTCTGTTTTTTTTTATTTTACTATCTACGTTTCATAAGAACGTTCGTTTTTCATTATTAAAGCGATTTTGGGAGGAATAAGAGGCAAAATCATAAAATCCGTCTCCTCCTTTAAAATTTATTATGAGAATATATATTTTTCATTATTTACAAGAATTGAGATTACGTGAATCATAATTACGTTTAAAGATTAAATACAGAACTTTAATTTAAAGTATTGCTGTTTAACTGCATGTTTGTTTAACAAATGAAATAATAATTCTTACTGTAACTAAAAATATTTAATCAAAATAAAACATAAAATTTAACAAGAACATTATTGAAATTACTGGTAGATACATGAACCTTCAAAAAGTTGAGAAAATACATATTGCACTGCACTCCAGTACCGCTGCTGCCACAGAAACTCAACTATATAGGTACTAGACAGTACCTACCCAGGTGACTAGATAGTAGTATACATGGTTAAGACCGGGGCCCAACAGCACACTGGCGTATTATACCTACCAAAACCGTCCATCCGATCGCCATGAAACTTTTAGGAGTTGTTCTATATAAGCCTGGGAGTTCATATTCCCGTTTTTAAATCTCATATGGCTCTGGCTTTTGGGTTTCCAAGATTTTAAATTCAATTTTATGTAAGCATGTGATCAAACAAATCGAAGTTGGGGCAGCTGTAAATATTTTATCTTTTGATTGAACAGCTTAAAAATCAGTTTTAAAATCCGGTTTCTTTTTAAATAAACAGTTTCTGAAGAATTAAAACAACAGGGCGGTAAGGTAAGAGGTAGGACTAAGGGTAAGAAGCCTTGCAACATTGAAGACCTATTAGGCGAACGGTGGGGAGGTTGCTGCATATACTACTCTGAAGTCCCTCCCTTGTTGGTTGTTTACATTCTTAAAACGGCATTGCTTAAAGAAAATTATCTAACGAGTTTATATTTCAGGTAGTTAGTAAGTATGCACGGATAAAAAATGTTCATTAAATATGAGTACTGGTACTTTGTCATTTACTCAGTGATACCCTCTGGGCAAAAATCTAGTGTCGTGCTTAGCGCATGGAAGCAGCACAGTCACACTACGTGATTGTTTTTCAATATAAGATTTTATTTCCTACGTGCGAAGAGTGCTGATAGTATTTAAAGATTGTTTCATACTCTTATTATTCCAAATACAATATTTTAAGATTGATCCATACTCTTATTTATTCTATATATACCAGCCGATCGCTCCCGGCTGCGTCAGCGAGTTGCAGTCGACTGCAATGTGCGGTCGTGTACGGCTATGTGCGCTACGGAGAGTGCGCCGTTTGACCGCGAGTGAGTTGTAGTCGACTGCAATGTGCGGTCGTGTACGGCTATGTGCGCTACGGAGAGTGCGCCGTTTGACCGCGAGTGAGTTGTAGTCGACTGCAATGTGCGGTCGTGTACGGCTATGTGCGCTACGGAGAGTGCGCCGTTTGACCGCGAGTGAGTTGTAGTCGACTGCAATGTGCGGTCGTGTACGGCTATGTGCGCTACGGAGAGTGCGCCGTTTGACCGCGAGTGAGTTGTAGTCGACTGCAATGTGTGGTCGTGTACGGCTATGTGCGCTACGGAGAGTGCGCCGTTTGACCGCGAGTGAGTTGTAGTCGACTGCAATGTGCGGTCGTGTACGGCTATGTGCGCTACGGAGAGTGCGCCGTTTGACCGCGAGTGAGTTGTAGTCGACTGCAATGTGCGGTCGTGTACGGCTATGTGCGCTACGGAGAGTGCGCCGTTTGACCGCGAGTGAGTTGTAGTCGACTGCAATGTGTGGTCGTGTACGGCTATGTGCGCTACGGAGAGTGCGCCGTTTGACCGCGAGTGAGTTGTAGTCGACTGCAATGTGCGGTCGTGTACGGCTATGTGCGCTACGGAGAGTGCGCCGTTTGACCGCGAGTGAGTTGTAGTCGACTGCAATGTGTGGTCGTGTACGGCTATGTGCGCTACGGAGAGTGCGCCTTTTGACCGCGAGTGAGTTGTAGTCGACTGCAATGTGCGGTCGTGTACGGCTATATGCGCTACGGAGAGTGCGCCGTTTGACCGGTATTTGCTCACGACCCTTTCACTCATGAGCCGCAGGTCTCCGTCAGACAGACAATGTGTAGCGTTACCCAACCGCCCCGCTGGGCCGCACGCAGTAAATTGTGCGCCATTTAACTTTATATCATTAAAGATAAGTAAGGGTTATTACTTCAGTTCTCTGTAACAACACTCTACCACTTGTTTTCTCGGACTGCAAAGCATATGTCCCTACGAGTTGAAGTTAGTAAAATAATACTGGTCGTTGCTCATATAGTTTTAAAATTTCCTTTTCTATAATTGCATGATGATTTTTTTTGCCATAACTCATCGTGATTTCAACTAAAAACAATATTAAGGCTACAAATTAGAGTAAACTTTAAATCAATAGTAGCTTCGAAGTCCCTTGTTTGGTTAAAATACAAATGGTTTTTGCCAATCGCTTTATAAGTAAGCCATATGACTTGAAAATAATGTGAACTTGAAACTTCTATTGATTTGAACCTTACTATAATTGAAATAAATTTTTAATATAAAGGATAGTAATTCTCAAAAATGAATTTCATTACTTAAATAAGAGATTTTTTGCTTCATTAAATTTTTCCTAAATGTTCACCGTAGGGAGCACCGGAGCTTTGAACCAACACAGAAATATGAGTGCGTAAACAAGTTAACCTTTATTAAAAAACGTAATTGTATCCCTATATAGAGACCCTGTCACGTTGTGTTGTATCAGTAAAAAGTTCAGTGATGCTCTTTTAACGTGATGAAGCAACGCATTGTCAAATTACCATCGGGCGGCGGCCTTTCTCGCACGATTGTGTTGGAAAGTTCAAGTTCATTTGTAGAAGAAGGCCACAATCAGCTAACTCTGTTCAGACTTTGATCAAAAGATGAAAGAGTAAATTTTACAATTCAACCCTCTCATAAATAATACATTAACAAATGTAAAGACTACTTTTAAAGGTGTTTAAAATATTCTTGAAATTAAACCAAAATAATATTTTAATACATAGGCCTAGTTACACAACCAATTCAGATAAAAATATTAACTAAATGATTTTCGGTGTGTGCAAGAAAATTATTTAATACATCATTCGTGAACAACATTCACAGGAGGTAAAAAAACAAAAGTGGATTAAGAATTTGTGCAGTGTAAGGTCTTGGCCGTACCTAGCGAGGGCCGTGCCGTATCTCTCGCCCGCACCCTTAGCCTCCCTTTGTAATAATTTATTTACATATAAAGATATTCAGCCGTCTTATTGCGAGGTACAGCAGTCTGTCTAAAGCACTGGGCTTTTAACGATTGTTTCTAGTATCAGTAACGTGGAAGAAGCGCAGCTTTAAAAGAGTTCTACGTTAAAACCGCACAGAATTTCAATAAACCATTTAAATGACTGTGCTTAGTATTAGTAGTCAAAGTTTAAAAAAGTAGCATTTAAAATCAAACTATACCTCATGAGTAGTTTTGCTTGAATTTTACTTTATTTAATTAAACCCCTACATTTGTTTCTTTTAATTTACATTACTTACGTTTATCTTTTATACATTTTTTTTTATTTGATAGGCAAAGCATATATCATTTTTAAATGTATACTGAATGAGGTATAAATACAGGCAGAAATAGTTACAATGAGTGAGAAAAACATTCATCAGGAGAGTAAAAATGGAAAGTTAAATAATGTTTCACTCCTAACTCGCAGCGCTGGGCTACGGCTCTAGAGAAATCTAAACCCAAAACTTGTTAGAATTTAATCACATATGAGCCCAAGGTTGTATTTCTCATGTAACGAGCTTTCAACGAGCAAATAAAAAACATTTTCAACGTTAATTTTGCCGATTTAAATAATGTATATGAACAGGTTTTAGCTCAGAGGTATTAACTGTCAAGAATAGAAAATGTAAGGTATATTTTACCTTTTAGGTGCGGGTGAATCTAGACGATTAAATTGTCCATTGATCTTTTTTCCTGTGAAAAGTTTACCAGTACAAGAGGAATAGCAAATAACTAAAAACACTAACACCTCTTACCGTTTTACTTTTATAAATTTCTTTGTTGCTATTTAATAACATAAACAGCCATGAAAAACGAATTTTCACTTGTTAAGGTTAATCGATAAAAAAATTTGTCCCAAACAATTCTTCCTTTAAATATTGTAATCGACCGTAAATACACAAAGCTTTGCCGCAGGAAAAAATGTATTTTCAGTTTATCATAAGCTCTGGTTTATGAAATTAATTAAATTACTTTGAAAGATCTATTTTACAATATTTCCAGTCATATTTGGTCGCAAACAGGTTTATAATTAAAGCAACGAAATAAACATAAGTAATCTGTATTATTTGAAATATTCAGAACCACAGTTTCAACATAACCGAACGATTATTTTTTTGTTGATGAAAAAGCAAGTCGTTGGTTTCTTGGTTCAGACGCGTCGCGCTGACCGCCGGCGCCGACCGTCCTCGCCGCTTGTGACCAATTACCCGGCGGCCAGCGACAGCGGCCCGAGCTCAGATCAAAGTCCAGATGTCCACGCACATTTATAACCGCCGATTACAGCAGGGCTAACGAAGCCCACGTGGGCCGCCCCCGCCCACACTTGACAGACGACCGCCGTCTTATTTACTTTCGTAAATAAGCGGAAATGCAATTTGTCAGCCGCGCCTCATTAGGGATCAAGAATGAAGAGTGTAAAGAGTCTACTCTCCAACTCTCTCCGCGCAGATCTGTGATTGTCGACACGAGCCGCGAGAGATAAGTGCTTCGTGGGAGCTGAATTGATTGTCTATACTGGATGGACAGCGTCTATCATAAACCCCGAACTACTTTGATGCAGTAAATCAGGGATATGGTATTCATAAAATCTAGGGACTACAACCTTTTAAACTCATGCATTTGAAGGAACCCCCTGTATATTTGTGCAATTTACGTTACCTAGAATATTATCTTAGTAGTGAAAAACAGGAAATGGCAGAGTGCGAATAAAATGTATTTAAATGAGACAGGTGCCGATCACAACAAACTACATTGTGTTGAGATTCACTTCTTTCTTTTAGATTTAAACTAGTGCTTTAATACAGTGAAGGTATTTAGGTTTATATGTTTGCCATAAAGCTAAATAACGCATAGCACAGTCGAACGAACAACTAACTTGTTAAATAAAAAGAAAGACCGGGCTGAAAGACGGATAACCCGTGAATATTAAAGTGTATTGACACAGCTCTCAATAGGTCGGCGCTGCGACCCTTGAGGGTGTTCCAGTTAAGTACGTTAGAGACTGGGTCATTTAGCGTAATCGACTGGAACCCTTTCAGTGGATCGATTTTCTTCTACTTCTTGCCACTTTAAGACTGAATAATGACACTTTTAGCTTTGTTCTTGCTTCCTTGGCCTCCCTTTAGACAAAAGGCTTAATGTTAGTCCAATGTTTTTGGCCTAAAGGTGAACTTTTCAGAACACGAATACTATATTGCTATTCTAGAAATACCACAAAAGACAACCTCAAACAACATGCTGAACATAAAAATACATCTTATAAAGTGGATTGAGTAAAAAAAAATGTTTTATATAATGGCATGAGCAGACATTATGTAAAGAATTATTGATGGCATAAAAAATAGTTACGGTAGTATGTTTTTGATTGAGTTTTAATATTTAAAAAACAATATTTTTATAATAAACAGTTTTTAATGTTTTCTTTAATAATTTCGAATGAGTAATGTTAATTATATAAAAAGAGGTAAAACTGAATTAGGATAAAGCTTTGGATTTTGCAATGTCTTAGGTTTTTTCTTTAAAAAATATGGACTGACATCACAAACTTGAGAGGGATGTAATGGAATAAAGAAACGCGTTTCATCTAATCAAGAATTTAAGAAATATAGGAACCTAATAAAATTGCATGTAATATACAATGCATAACATGATTATGTTTGAGTCGATTTCAGTTACCCACTTAAATATGTGTAATATTGGCCTCTAATTATAGTTCAATTAAAAGATGAGTTCAGTAGGGCCCATCTCCCGTCGATATTGTCGAGGCAGGCGACCTCGGCAAAGTCGCGATATTGTGTTGTATATTGCCGCCGAGTGCAACATGCCAGGCCTGCTTTGTATAGGCCATTCTCTACATAATACATTCTTTAGGAGACTGGCGCAAGATACATTTTTGTCCTTCTTATTCAGTCAACTATTCTCTTTGTTCTTCGTAGTATTCCTTGAACGGTTCATTTCTTTGCATTCTTTCACTTCTGGTATGAAAACATCGAAGTAATGCAAAATAACGAAATATTCCAGGAGGAAAGTAGTTTTTATCTATTTATATTTATGACTGCAAAGTTTAGAACATAATTTTACCAAACAGTATGAAAATATTCTCATAAAACCTTATTTATGGAACTTGTAACAGTCTCTGTCTAGAATGCAACAAAAAACATTCGTTTTTAATAGTAATGGTTGTAATATTTTTAAATTTATCAAAAGCACACAGGTGATCAAATGGAAATTATTGTAAAATAATCCAATTGCACATTGAAATATATTGAGTTTATTACTTCATATCAGGTTATTTCAATTTTAACACCCAATATTTACATGCATGAGCTAATAAAGTTTGCTCCAACAGTCAATAAAGTTTTAATTACAACCTCTCCGCTAACTGCCGTATTACCGTGTTCGGCTTATTGCAGGATTAACGAATTGTGGACACCGCCCTGTGTTTATCCCCCTATTCACTTTGCAAAGTGTAAGCTGAATTTCTCTTTCCCATCACTCCAAATGTTTATAGCAATATTAGATTAACTTAGAAATGGTTTTGTACAACTTAAAGAATACTTACCTATTAGTACACTGGGTGACAAGTAATATGTAATGTTTTTTGATTTATGCAGCGATAAATATTTAAATACAGGCAAGACGTTTAAATTACATGAAAATAAGAAAGACTCGATATATTTGCCCAGGATTACAATTTTGGCGCTGCAACTAAAAATTATCTTGAGTCATAATTTTTTAAATTGAGTAATACAGAACTTTTTAAAATATTATTTAAACTACTAAGCCTAGCTATTTATCAATGAATTGGTGACCGAGTTAGAATTCAATCGATTCGTCTTTAATTACAATAATATCATTCTAAGGCATCTTTATATTGATATACAAGCATTTTTTCCATATGATTTTTGTAGTCCGTTTTTCTCAGGCTGTGTTTAACGTAGCAAAAATCCAAGCACACCAATAGAATTGTATTTCCCTGTAGATGTGCACAATCCCATTAAAATTTAAATCAGTCTTTCAGACATGCAGAAAATTGAATTTGAAAAAATAGCATTGGCTTTATGAGTTCCCACGGTGGTTGTGGTGCCCATACACCAAAACAGAACTGTACATTTGTCATCTTATGTAGCTGTTATCACATATGTTATCATATCTACCTGCTATTTTGTCATAGAGTAAAAATTTGATGTAGAAACATTAGGTAAGAGCGAAAAGTAGGTAAAAATGTACGCTGTTTTTTCTGTCATCTGGTGAGTTATAAAATAATTTGTTAATAAATTGTTTTTTTGTATTTTTTCGTAAACTTTGGTTCCCATTTGGTTATATTATGGGTTTACATGGAAAATGTGTCCTATATTAAATGTATTTAGAAACGCATTGGTGTATGCAAGGATAATTTTCAAAATTAGCTATCTCTATTCTCGATTAGAAAATTGACTGGCGATCTCTAGTATTAGTTAAACAAAACTCACACAGGCCGACATTATTAACTGACCGTCTTCTCGAAACGTCTTTAAATAGAATAAATATTTCGACGTGCATTTTTAAGTACGGTAGTACGTTTGTAACAAATTCTAACTTTAATTTCTCTTTTAAACTATATAAGCTAAAGGTGAAGAAAAGAATAATGAGACACCACGGAGACCCATAGTTAAACAAATCAACAAGCTTTTGCCTCTAATCCAAGAGGTAACCCTATAAATTTCTTTAAAGTGTATTCAATATGTGTTAAACGGCACGATACGTTCAATTTACGTTACGGACACGTGAAATATCCGTCAGTACAACTGACCGAGTCGACCGTCGCGTTGCTGTGGCCAGGTGGATGCGCCGTGACGGCCAGGTGCGCTGTGCTATGCCGCGACACGCGCCCTCAGTCAATATTGGTGTCTGGGTCCGGGCCGTGTCGGCCTCTGTTTGGTTAATGTATCAGATAGTGCCCATATCTTGGTCCTCAAAACGGCTGTTTTTTCTGTTGTTTACGCAGTTCAGTTTATTCATGGAATTCTGTTCCTTTTGTCTATAATGGTATGTAAACTTCTGGTTCAAATATTGATCCGATAAAATTGTTAAAGGCCAGAAGACTATAATAACTTCTAGATATGTAATTAAAAATGTAAAAAAGGATACTATTGATTTTGCTGTTTTTCACAATAAAGCTGAATACTAACTAAAAGTGAAAATCAGCAAAAGGGGATTCCATAATTTATACTTAACAAGAAAATTAATAGCCATGTAATTCATGGCATGCTGTTCACAAAGCAACTTATCTTAAATCGTAAAATTCAAATAAAAATAACAAAGTTATAGAATATTAATAAAAATAGCACCATCAAATTATCACTTTTACAACATAGACTACTCTTGCTGCTGTTAAACTTTTCCAAATATCGGTCGGATATTTCACGACGCAGCTTTTAGTAGACTATGCACAGCATATCTTACAGTACATTTAACTCTGGATGCTTCTCTGTTGTGAATATTTTCCACTTCATATCTCTCTCTTTCAGTCACCTGCTCTCCAACAGTTTACTGTCACCTCCAAACGAGTTATTTCGACAGATCATCGTTTACCTTTAAGGAAAATGTTTTTTTTTGTTTTATGTTCGTGTGTTAACCATGTGAAAAAGAGAAGGTTATGTAATTTGAAACGAAGCGACCTCAGAGGAAAATGAGAGTTTCTCGAAATACCGAAGAACAATAGCGGATCAAGAGCGAAGGTGAGGTGTGATGAAGGGCACTTGTCCGCGATGTAAATGTGCGGTTTGTCCCGTGATTCCTCTGTCGCTCGTGACGTTGTCTCCGAGTGTGCTTTGCTGGTATTGTCTCAGACACAATGCGTGTCACCAGATGACTGACAACTATTGTTTCACTCCGCAGTCTTTCTACTCAATGGTGAATTTTCCAATTGCATATTTCCCAACATGAATGTTGCCCACGCAATAGCGTGAATTGTTAGGTTTTACGTTGAATTGGATTCGATCTTTTCCTACAACATTTCCCACATAATATTTACTTTGCACTAGATTAATCCTGGTCTGCAGGAGACGACCGCGTGGGTGGACTTCGTCGCAGGTGTAGAGACGTGATTCAGCTGGCCGTTATATCAAGGCACTCAATGAGATGTGTGGGTGGCGATAGAGTGCAGAGTGTCCCGACAATGAACTACTGCATCGCGTTTGAAACGAAGGCAATGGCTTCCAGTTCGATATCTTACGTAATTGTATTGAGGAAGTGTATGCTGTTGTAGTTTCATGTACGCTTTGAGGCTACGGCCAGAGTATCATAACTTAGCCGCGTTTTATGATGCCTTCTTTTAGAGTGTGACGTGTTTTCCTACTCACTCGCAGCTATAGTGACTATGCAATGTGATACTTATGTTTCATATTATTTAACAAAATGTGAACCTCCTCTGAAACGTGCTCCCAAAATGAAAGTTACGCACGTGGATGCGTAGCTATTACATCGTATCCAATGACGAGTGTTTCCTGCGCCGGAGATTGAGCTCGTCTCTCGTTTTGATTTGTTGTCACTCTTATCTGTCTCTCAGTGACATGCCGCCACGTCCAACTTCCAACCCTCCCACCCTCTCCCAATGTCATTTCCAGCCAATATTCTCTCTTGGATTTTTATTTGAACAGCCACAAACAGAATTTTTTGTGTAGTATTTAATGTCCAGACCTAAAAGTACTTTGAGATAAAAATTTATTACAAGAAATAGCTTCATTTGAATCAGCCATACATTTCCAGAGCACGTCTGATTAGCGAAAATCTGTCAATAACAATGAGTTAGTTGTAAGCAGGGCTGGATGAGACAGTTGCAGTGCGCAAGTGTGCAGTTTGTGCGCGTGTGTGTGTTGGTGTAGGTGCGTGCCTCTCTCGCGTGGCCCCCGCACTAACGCGACCAAATCATTTCGCGTGTTTATTAGTCGCTCTCCGCTACCGGTCGCTCCTTAAAGAGTAAAAACGTGTTTCGGAATTAGCTGAGATAATGTAGCACGCAGCTCGGAAACTTAATATTTAAATTTCTTCCGCGAGCGCAAAGTTAAGATTTACGGTCCCGCTTCCTCGGAATAGCCGCTCGTGATAAAGAGACGGCTGATAACAAAGTCTCCGCGACGTCATTCTTTTGGCTTCCTTCCTGCATCTCGTCGGTGGAGGCTGTCACAGCTCGCAACTTTTTATGGCCTCAGAATACAGTGCTTTGTGCTTAAATCAGTGTTGGAATGGCTCTTTCATCCTAGAATAAAAGGCATTCAGGAAATTTATT
Organism: Flexamia atlantica; assembly: GCA_035578135.1. Taxonomy (NCBI): domain Eukaryota; kingdom Metazoa; phylum Arthropoda; class Insecta; order Hemiptera; family Cicadellidae; genus Flexamia; species Flexamia atlantica. The sequence goes on along the minus strand of JAQJVK010000006.1, from coordinate 19,226,571 downwards.
ACTCTGAATATCCCGCGAAGGTGAAGATGTATTTCGTTGGACTGATGTCACATGCCCATATCAATCCCAAAAGTATTGACAGAATACATTCTTTACCTTACACTATTTAACCTATTCAGTTTTCAAGTGCCTCTATTCTGAGACAACTTTAAGTAATGACATTGCTTTCTTGCGTATTAAAATTATAAAAAATGTTGTTTTAGGAGAAAAGTTTCCCGTTACTGATCTGTTATTGCATTTACATAGCAAACGAAGTCCTACCCCAACCAAGTCCTGCTTTGTAACGACGGCTGAAATCAGTATCCCTCGGTACATTCGCTCGATAGTTAAACATAATGGAAAGAGTCTTCAACAACATGCAAATGGAGGGTCGCGATAGCCAATATCCATATCGTGATCAAAGGTGTTTGCAGGGAAAGGCAATGAATGCAGAGTGACCTTTGGCCGAATTAGCAGGTGTTAGAGTGGGGGTGGAGAGAGTCGTTACATATACATGGGAGAGGGATGGGGAGGGGGAGATGTATATGGATGTATGGTAAGAGAGGAGGAAAGGCTCCTCCACACGAGCCTCGGCAAACATCCGCTGACCACGTGGGCCCGTGCATCGTGAGCCAACAGTCCTGTGGCATTACAGGCGCATCAGGTCCTTAACACGGCTCGTACATGCACTAAATCACTAACAATATAATAACTGCTATAACTCAAATTTTAATAAAAATAAAGTTATATGTACTGTAAAAAATGATACGCACAGTAAGAATTATAGTGGAGGAACGATAATGCTGATAGATTTATGTAGAGATTGTTTTTATGTTGAATCAATCCGGGTTTCCTTGTTGTCCATTTCAATGTTGAATCGAGATCATAAATACGATGGATATGATGTACATTTGCAGTCCGTTCGTATCAGATCTTTTCCTGGAAAACTTGGTAAAACAGTATTTATGCGTCACGCCGTAATGCTTATAAGTATTTAAAAACTATTCAGTCAATTCAAGATTTGGTAAACATATAATTTTAAATAACTGAACTATAAATAAAATAAAAAAATAAAACTCAACCAGAAGACGCAATTGAAGTAGTCAAATTAAGAAAGTTATAGAATAATTTTTTATCAAATAGACGCATAATTTAGTATTATGATAAATTATGTTAGAGTTACAAAATGAAAAGTAAGGGGTGAAACGACACGAGGGACCCACGGCGGGTCACGTACCGCGAGCCAGTCGCCGAGTGTCGAGCGGGGGGGGGGGGGGAGGTGAACCGAACTGTGTCTGCAATTAATCCAAATGTCACTGGAAAAGCGCGAGATGTGTTTAAACAAAACTGGTCCTCGACACTCGGCAAACAACGGTGAACTCGGGAACAATCGCCATAGTCGTTACGTAAAGTGCGATTGCAATCAATAATTGGAATTTCTCAATAGTGTTTGTTTAAAAACAATAATTCCTAATAGTAATCAATTCCTTAAAAACTAATTACAAATTATAAGCAAACGTCTACTTATATCACAACAATACACTGAAATAGCAGTTTAGATCCCCCGTTTGTTAATTAACACTGTTTCAAATTTGTCGAACTCTCCCAGCTTTGACACGCAAACAGACAAAGACGCGTGCGTTAATTAGTCTCTGTCAGAGATTCCACGCAGCAAGTGGAACCGTGTTTGGGGAATCGTCGTAGACTTGTCACAGACGACAATGTTGTAAATGATTAATTGGAATCGTCGAACAACGATTATTCATCTATGAAGGCTGCAACTCATTTGAGCGGGCACAAAACGTCGGCGGTTGTGGTGGGAAAACTGATTAATTGGGATATTCTTTGAAGTTTGATTCTCGTTATTGCTGAAATTGAGCTGCTATAGAGTAAACTGATACTGTAGTTTAGAGAAGAAGATCAATTCTATAAAACTCCCTGAATTTAGAATATACAGTACTAGCAGGTAAACCCGTGCCTTCGCTCGCTGAACGAAACGAATGTTTAGTTCAATTATACAGGGTGTCTTGCAACCCTATGAACAAACATACATAGCATTATCTCTTGGGTCAAGACAAACACATTTCACCATAGGATCATGGGTCTCTGGTGACTAGTTTTCCGTCTGTCTGTCTGCATGTTTTTTTACAAACTAATTCATAACTCCTAAACGGTTTGAGGTACAGCGTTGAGATTTTGCAAAAATGTTTATCTTATTAGGATGTATCATCGTTTAAAATTATACCAAAGTATCATTAACAGTTTCAAAATGGCGGCCATTTAAATTTTTTGATGCAAAATTTCACGAAAACAGTTAATGTAAACAAAAGCTTGCAAGGTACATAAAAGTAAGTCAATTTTATGTAGTTTTCAGTGATACCTTATTTGTTAAGATTGGATAAAGATTTACTGAGAAATTAGGTTTTTCGTAATGCATGACCACTTTTCCCCATATAAACAATGTTAAAATACAGGGTGTTAAAAATCAAACTTTAACGGCTTATATCCACTTAAATATTGAGTTTAGGAAAAAATGTCAAAGAATAATACGTTCTTAAAATTAAGCGTAAAAACTAAATACGCCATAAAATACAGGGTGTTCCAAAAGAAAAATAAAAGTTGTCCGCCATATTGGAAAATGGCGGCCATTTACAAGAAAATGGAATTCATATTTTTAAATATCTTAAGAAAGTAGGGGAAGTCCCCCCTTTAAAATTATCTCTAAATCCAATATTTTCTGAGATACCAATGGAGGCACAGTTAAGTTGGACACCCCTTAATTTGAACATTGTTTAAATGGAGAAAAGTGGTCAAGCACCACGAAAAAATTTAATTTCTCAGTAAATATTTATCCAATCTCAACAAATAAGGTATCATTGAAAACTACATAAAATGGACTTACCTTTATGTATTTTGCAATCTTTTGTTTAAATTAACGGTTTTCGTGAAATTTAGCATCAAATAATTTATTTGGCCGCCATTTTGAAACGGTTAATGATGTTTTGGTATAATTTTAAACGATGATAGATACTAAGAAGATAAACATTTTTGCAAAATCTCAACGCTGTACCTCAAACCGTTTAGGAGTTATGAATTTGTTTGTAAAAAACACATACAGACAGACAGACGCAAAACTAGGCACCATCAGAGACCCACGTTCCTACTGTGAAATGTGTTTGTCTTAACCCAAGGATTAATGCTATGTATGTTTGTTCGTAGGGTTGCAAGACACCCTGTATGTTATTTAATGTGCAATTTTTACAAATTTCCAAATGGACTAATGATTTCAATAATTTATCTGGACAATACGTAGTCAAGCACTTAAGCTTGCAGATAGCGATTCTACCCTAGAGTGAAATGAGGAGATGAAACGTTTCCTTGATGAATTTTCCTTTTTACCTCAAGTGGCATGTATAATGTGCTTCCATATGTTAAAACATTTTAATTTTTTAGTTTAGTCTTAAGAATACTGAAACTTTCTAGCTAATCTATTATTTAACTTATAAAATTGGGTTTCTAATAGAGTGAATAAAAAAGTATCCATTTCAGGGGTTTGAACTCAAAACTTTCAGCACCACACTGTCCCCTAAAATCGATCGGCCATTTTGACTCATAAGAGTAAGAGGCATATGATGATGTATAACTGTATAACTGATGTAAACGACAGTTAACACCGCAAAGGACGGACTCTAGACGTAACATATAAATTTAGAATGTTTATTAATATACCGAAAACTGTATATATAAAATTAATGTGATCGCCAAAAAATTAGGAAACCTAACCACCCCAAATGTTTTTTAATCACATGGAATATTGGATTACTCGTTTAGCATTTAGAGTCGCAAATGTACGGTAGAAATTGTATATTTGTTTACACTTAACCTGAACGCTAACCCTCCTAAATTTTTTATTTCAGAAATAAAAATAACGGACCCCCTATAAAAATAATGTTCATGCAGGGTTTCATGATTCTAGTTTGATTACTTCGGGTGTTCCGTAAAACGCGGTTAGCCTATATAGTATCTGACAAATATAAAATAGGAGAACCATAATAGTTTTGTACAGGTTATTCTTTTAGTAGATGGAATGTATGAGTTTCTGTCTCTTGAAAATATTCTGGAGACCTTCCATCCATATTTTTTAATCATAACTCTAAAAACTGAAGAGGTCGCCATTTTGATTTTTTTAAATTTACTTTATATTAGCCTTTTTAGAGTAAAAATTTTAATATTCCTCATTAGTATGCATCTAGAGCCTATAAAGAATATTCGAGCCGAGAGTCATGGCCCAAAGCCCTACAGTGTTTAGAAAATAAGGTTTGAAAACTAAAGGAGGACGCCATTTTAATTTTTATAATATACTCTATTTTAGCCTTTTGAGAGAATCTATTTTATACGCATAGATCTATAAAGATTTTTTGAGCTACGTTTCATGGCCCAAATCCTTGTAGTTTTTTAAAAACTGTGATCAGTGAGTGAGTGAGTCAGTTAGTCAGTCAACCGTTATGGATTTTATAGATTACAGACAAGTAAAATATTCCCATTGCAGGAAAGTTTTCAGTTAAAATTATTTGTGGTGTTTGTGTGTGATGTGTGGTAGATAAGCAAAGGGCAACCACGCGCGTTATGTACACACATCTTCTGTCACGTCCCTGTATGTAGTGTCATGTGTATGATGAAACACGAATCAATCCCGGTGACAACTACACCAAAAGCTGATGTATAGGTAGATGAATCAGAAGTAATATGATCATGAATACTTGTCCAATGTTTGAAGTTGAATTATGTATACTGTATCAATTAAAAAACTGATGCTCGAGACAATAAAAATAACAGAACAAGAACGTCGCAATCACATTTAACCGAACAAATTTCAATCTTAAGAATTAGGTCGATCAACCGTGTATTTCAGGCTAAGGAATAAGTGACAAAATCATAATGGATCGATTATTTTATTTGTTGTGTGTTTTCGATTAGAGGAAAAAAAGCCAAATTACAGTATTAAGTAATGGTAACCAAGTTTTAAAATTAAGAGTAGCTGTAGTTTTGCGGTGATAAAGGTTTGTTCTGATATTACTCATAGGCGCATATTCTGCAATCTCCCAACTTAATTCCAATTAGCAACAGTGTTCTAAAAATCTTTTGTTTGAAAATTTATTGAAAAATATGTAGATATAATTCGTTAGGAACATGACAAAGCTTGGTTAATTACAAAGAAAAGCTCTTTTAAACTTGATTTTTGGTTTGGAGGGATAGAAAAAACGATTCAATGAGTTGTTGTTAGCTTTAACAATAATTATACGAATTAGTACCTCGCATTCCTCCCAAAACCAAAGATTTCTGTTGAAATCAGGTTTTGTTGGTAAACACTCAAGATTAATCATGTTCCTCGCATGTTATATATTGTAAGGAATTTTAGATATAGGCTATCAAAATAATTTTTCAGGTTTTGAGGAGGAGACGAGTTTTATTGAATTTCGTGTATCAGAAATATACTACCGAGCGGAAAATATTCTCTAAAGGAGGGCTTCTAGTTAAATGGGACGTAAGTAAAAGGGTTTGTGATTTACATACCAGAAAGGAGGGTCTCAAACTTCTCAGACGTCATAAATTATTATATTCAGTGGAATCGTTCTTCACAAGAACCCTTTACATGTCATAGTTATGCCCATAATTTGGGAGAACTTGAAAGACCTCAGTATATGCTACATGTTACTTTAGAAGCGTTACATCAAAGAATTAGTTATTTGGCTTTCCTTCCTATTTATTTAAAACCTTCCCTTCATTTGCAAATGTAATTTAAATATAAAAATTATTTCTATATAGAGAAAAAGTCGATTTATTTAAGACAGTTCTTAAACGAATTATTTTTCAGTTCTTAAATGGATTATTTTTCCTTTATACTAAGAATACAGTTCAATCATCTTCCAAATAAGCCGTAATCGACAAGCTGATTTTATTTCTTACATAATTCTTAGCTTAGACTTATTATACTGATTCAATAACATTATAATAGGCTAAATTACTTTGGCGATATAACTAGCAAAAATCTTGTGATTGAGAGAAGCAACTCATTTAATTGTTAATGAATTCCATTTCAACACAGAGGAAACTGAAAAACAAGTTTGATTCTACGAACTGCTAATTATTACACCTTTACCATTAACGCTAAAGACTCGTTTATTTTAGTTTTTTCTTTTAATTAATGCTGGAGAACGTTTCCTCGGACTGGACTTAATTATAAACTAATTTTGTAAATTGCAACTAAACAAAAGTTTGAATTCATTATCAAACAGCGGTGAGAGGAGCGTTTTATTTAACTTTTAAAATAAAATAATTAATGGTATTATTACCGATAAAAATGTTTTGAAAACTCATTGTGTTTATATAAAGCGTACTTCCTTCACTTACTTGAAACACATTAGTTATAAATTATCATTAGTTCTCACAATTTACAAAACTTTTTATTAATAAACACAATATTTTGTGGAAAAAGTAACTACTATTATGAAACCATACATCACAGACTGTCTTTAAGATTTTATGTAATCAATTTTTTTATCTTGAAAATGATTGGATGAGTTGAAAAAATATATATTGCAAATGAAATATATTTAAATTTAATGTTGCATCTTGAAAAGAAATAACATGTTGCAATTCTGAACCTAAATTGTCGGTCATAGTCGCCGACCGCCGCGCCGAGCCAGTGTCCGCACCCTGGAGAGGCGAATGGCCCTCGAACGTCTCAATAGCCCCTGCATGACAACAAATGATCGCACATACATATGTAAGCGACCGCCGCTGCAGCAGACGACACGAGAGCATAATGGAAACTTTACGATTGAGATACGAATCAAAAGCACACAGCGGCCGACCAGCTGTCTAATTAAAACAGTCGCTCGGGGATAAATGAATATTTAAATTGTTTGTGACGAATAGGTCGCCATAAAAAGGAAGACAAAAGAGTGGCCAGAAGAACGAGAGAGGACCACACACAAAGGGGCCGCATAAGTGATCAGCTGATACAATAACATAATCAGTCCGACGTAATCGCCTGTTTTTACGCCACACTTCACATAATTCCAGTCATTATCCGACTCGTTATGTCCGAAATAATAATGACCAAATACGTTATAATTACAGTTGCTTCTGGGAATCGGTGGTCGGCAGGTTCTTGTTTTTGCCTGCGGCCTCCCCGCGTCCTTGCCACCCATTCAATGGAGTTTTACGACGCTCATATTTCCCTGCATGGAATAATACATGAATGTATATGAATGTTTAATCAGTTGTGTTACTGATACAAATTTCGTTGATTCATTACGTATTCAATTGGAGCTGTCTCTGAGTGAAGCACATTAAGAGTTCTTTATGTATTCAGCGGCAAACCTGATGTGTTTAAAAAGCAATCTACAGATTCATCAATGAAGCCATGGTAAATACTTTTTTTTCTTCGTTTGTCAAACAGATATATGGACAAACTTTTATTTGTCACTGCTAAATTGAACGTGAATGTTGAATATACCAATAAAGTTTAATCTAAATCAACTAATAACTAAACACAATTGGAATCAAATGCAACCAGTAGTAATGATTAACAATTTCGGTCACTTTTGTACTTATTAATTTTACAACTTTTGCTATACGTTTTAAGTTTTGGAGTTTAAACCAGGGCTCTTAAAATAAACAACCCTCCCAACACAAGGCTACCTGACACCGACGCGGCGGAAACATTGTTGCCGACACGAGAGAGTTTAATATCGGCTGCCGTATTAGTTTCCCAAAGTTGGAGCAGGCGAAAGTTGGGGCAAACAAAAGGAATCAAACAAGAGGCGTCAGCGACACCTCCTGCAGGATATTGTGAGGACTTCAAAGGAGCTGCTTGTAGTCCGTCGCCAGGAGCGGGACCTGCAACTTGGCAACAAATGGCTTGCACGCCCGGGGCCGGCGGAGAGGCAGCGCTTTGAACACGTGCGATCAAGATCGAGTGTAACTCGTGCATTATCGAGTGCGACATTTCTTCATGGTGCATTCATTAACCAAACAGTTTTTATAGGTAGCGATGCTTAACTAGTAGTGTAATTAGCAGAAGCACATAAGCAGATTATGGAAATGCTTTAAGAGTAGAGGAAAAGCTTTGCTGCGTTCATATATGCTTAAAATTTGACGATTCTCGGTTTAGTTAAAATAGCAGGATGGATTAAAAACATACTTTGAAATTTCGAGATGAAAGGAACCAGATTTTCTCTTAAGTAATATATATCTTTGTTAAAAAATTTGAAGTATAGAAATCTAGACACAGTTCAACTATGGACACAGACAAAGCCATCTCTTGGTCTAGAACATGATGAAGCGGAATCTAAAGAGGAAAAATAATTGGTATATCAATAAATTTACAGAATGGTCAAAAGCATAACCAATAAAGTTATATCCATACGCACTCAAAATAAACATGAACTATTTAATCATAAGTGATTAATTGCTTTAACTAAATATAATATACACAGTTGTAAAGTTTTCCGTGTTAAACTTGAGCACGAGATATATATAAAGAACGACAGCTGTGTACCGCAATGAGGAAGACTAAATTTAAAAGTTGAAAGTGACAGCAGCCTCAACATTGAATAAATCAGCTTGAATGAGCTGGAGCGGTAGTCTAGCGGCCCACGTTGTTGGTTCAGTCAGGCCCCTAGAGCGCGTGGGGTTCCATTGAATGCTAGATGATGCTGATTGGACCTCTCTACTTCAATAGTCCACATTCAACACTATCTTGTTTGTATATTAACCGGCAGTCTCATAGTTCCTTCTTGAACGACTCCCACTGCGTTTAACTTCTAAGGAGATGCAATCAGAGAGAGCGATTGATTGCTCGCGCGGATTGTCCTGGCTACGGATTGCAAACGTACTACAGCGGCTGTAAACCTACCTCTGAAGTTATTTTACTTCAGTAATAAATACGGGTTTACGGATTTGGATCGGTAACCAATTTAACCAGTTTAGCATTTTTTTCTTAACTAAGCCTACTATCAAACTAAACAAAGAAAAAATTAAAAAATGTACCGTAATTATCTTTGTTTTACTAATTGAATGGATAGAAAATCCATTACTACATATACTAGTTTATTAATTTGATCCACGCAAAGGTATTTCTGAGACTTAATCCATAACTGACAATGAGTTTTCTTTCCTGCTTCACAAGGATGTACTAACAAAAGAGGCCGGTTTATTGCAGCCTACACAATATCGCGATTAACAGTAGAAATAATCACAAAGAGAGACTCCCTCTCCACCGCACGCAACATTACCGTGCACATCAAAGACAGTGGTCGGTCCTACGTACGATCCGCCGATACAATGGCCCGCCAGGAAGTAACTCCTCGCCGTTGCTCATTTTTATCTTTGGTTCCTCTCCAACGCCGGGCCTGCCTCATTTGCGCTGTTTTATATCGCCACACATCATCCGCCGCGCTTCGGGCCCGATTCGAACACTTGCTCTCGCATTACTTTCCTCGGTATTTTCGTCTTATTCTTGTTGCGTTTCCCGTGAAACTGTGATGGGATAAATCGTTGTTAGTGTGATTTGGCCGCCCACGAAATGAGGACCGAGGTATTCTATTTATTAGTCAGCGGCTCGCTGGGCCGCTGTCAGCACAACGTCGCTTCCTGGAAACTCTTGGCAGGTAGTCTGTTTGTTGTGAAGCCGGCTTGTTACCATCAATGCAAATTGTATATTATTGTGGAGTACGTAGCTACTCCTTTGTGAAACCTTCCACTTACTCCAAACGCGATGAAATGCAGTTTGGAATGTTTTAAAATTAATTTAAATACCAATGATTGCACGGGTTTAGTAAAAATAACAAATCAATTCTGAATTTTGAATGAATTGAATTTATTGGTGGCATTTACCAAAAAAATCATTCTTACTTCAAACAAATAAACGAAAAATTAAAATTTTTATTGAGAGTATCTAAAAGTATAATAAAACATTAATATATTGTGTTCTTCTTAGTGACAACTCGAGTCTGGACGAACAAGTGGAATCTTCATTAAAACCACAGTCTGTACAGCACGACACGCTCAGCCACACGCACGCACTCCAGCGGCAAAGTTTGGTAATTACTGGAGTAATCGCAGCTGTTAATTAGCAACTTGTTGAGTCGATATTCGCACGGCGCACGGCGCTCCTCTGGCTCTCCGGCTCCCGCCTCGTCGGTACTTGACCGAGCAGGATGACGTGTAATCAAGTAGAAATTGTTGTTAACCCGACTGTTGGCTTTGGAAAGACTGGTTTTCCAGTTCAGTATATAAATTGTAATTACTACACTGAATCTAAAAAAATAACTTTTTTAAGCCATTATAGGATGTAAGGGGTAGAGATTAGAGGAGACATAGAGTACGAGAGTTAATTGTACATCATAACAAACACAAGTACAGGAATGAGTACTGGGAGTACGAACACAACAGCACAGGGGCATTACTAATTTTGAAAGTATGCATGATTATGTAACTGAAGGGCGATTAGGGCGAAGGGCTATTTATAACTCAGAATACATGCTTGTTTTATGGCAGTTACAGAAAATTTGCTTGAATTATGTTAGCAAAATTACAATAACTCCGTTAATTGTAGTTCGATCTTAATAATCTTTATATGGTTTTGTAGGAAATAAAATTTCGCAACTTTTTTGTCTCATAAACAATTTTGGTAAAATTTACAGTTTTTAAGATATTAAGTTTTAAAATATAAAAATGGCTGCCATTTTGAAATGGTACAAAGAAGAAACTTGATACTCCCCACCAAAATTGGTCCTATTAAATAGCATATACGTACCAGGTTTGAAGTTGATATATTTAGTAGTTCCAAATTTATGTAAAATCACGTTAAAAACACATTCAGACCGACAGACGGATAGCCGAGCATTTTAGGACCCATGTTTATAGGAACTTTTTTCTTAGTTTTGATATTAGTAACCATATCCCAAAGTCCTGAGGTTTTTTTTATCAACACCCTGTATACAGGGTATTTACGAAGTCAAACGGAAACTGTGTATTCAAAATAATGAATATTATAAATTATATAAACATGACGTAATTATTGGGAAATATTAATGTTCCAAATATATTATATTCGAGGGAAATGTATTCGTAACACGTCCATTGTTTAATTTCTTCATTATTTTTAAAAAATTATTTAAAATCCTGTTCACATGATCCCTGGTTAAAATTTAAAGTAATGAAGTCTAGTCAGAACTCGAGGATTTATAAACTACGAATTTGGCGATGAATTATCATTGCAGTTTTAGTGAGATTTATTCACTAGATCAAGTGAGTGGATGTTAAATGGCCAACAGAAAGTGGAGGGGCGGGTGTAACGCAACTATCGCATTACATTTGCAGACAAAGGTAATTGACCATCGAGTCAATATTTGACAATTACTTGGCAATAAACGCAGTCCAGCACTCCGAGTGTCGCGGTCGCTCGTCACTCCGATATCAGCTGTTTGTCCCGGGTAATTACAGACCATGGAGTAATGGTCCCTTATAATTGCCGATTATTGCCAATCAACATTCACTTTACCTCGTTAAATGAATGATTGTTTGACCGCAACTACTACTGCTATCATTAATCCCGGTTAAATTTTATTTATGACAATGAATATAACAATTACATTCAACGAAATGTAACAGAGGCTCTTGTTTTTGAAAATATAAGTAGCTGGTAGGCAAATAAAGCAAAACGATTAACAATTATTATTGAAGCTACTAAAGATGAAATGCCTGAGAAAAAAGAATTTCCTTTATAGGCACGGCTCTATTACATCATTTTGAAAATTCATTTCTTGTATATAATAGAAATGTTGATAAATTTGGACCAATGGTAATGAGAAGGCCGTCAAAACGAAACATTATCATAAGTAAAGAATCGCCCTGCTTGATAGTCTGTGTTACAGGAAAAAATACTCAATTATCAAGCAAACTGATAATCTTCCAAAATAAGTTATGTAACGCTTTTTAATAATGTGTTAATCTGTTTGTGCTCAAAGGGTCTTGTTTATGACGCTATAAAGGCACCGGTTCTTATCCAAGGTATAAAATAAATTTTTAAATTTAAACAAGTGAGCTAATGAAGTTCCCCTGGAATAATTAAATAATTGTGAAATGCTGAAACTGATAAAAATGAAAAACATTCGAGCCCTTTTCTTATGCGACGTCTGATTGAAATAGACTTTTAAATAAATTTATGGAGTCATGTCGGCTTGTCACAGAGCGGTGGAGAGCAGAGGTGCAGAGGTGTCGGACTGATTTACAATTAACGATCCCTCCAGTGGAGCCGCCCGTTGATTAACATAATTATGCAAATTCATCATCATAATATTCTAATACAAACACATTCCATTACAACGAATCGCGTTATTTATTGCACTAGTTAGCATTGGATTAGCCATTCGTATTTGTTCTTTGTGTTTGATTTCTAATGCAATAAATGAAAAAGAGAGGAATCACATAATGGTACATTTTAATAGCAGTTCAATTTGATTGCATATTGTATGGTAATAATCATTCATCATCAACCCAATTATTTTTCATTAGTAAAATCATAATTTTTATTGGGGAATAATTAGTAACAAACCAAAAGACATGTATGCGAGTTTCATGCATACACTTTGCATTTTATCATAGTTAATGTAAAAACTAGACATCGCGTCACTATACATTTAAGATGAGTGCAAAGAGCACGCAAATCATTAAAACCAATTTAACCCGCATACTTTTTTATTGCGCTTACTCTAAATTATGCCGTGTATTTAGAGACTACCGATACCCACAATATTTGTGCACTCAGTGAGTGACTGGACAATGATCACCCAGCATTCCCAGGGTTCCAAGACCGGATTGTCAGCCAGCGCACGAGCACCTGCAGTGACCGGCCGGCGTCAAACATTCGGCAACATTCCTCCACGACCTTTACATGCCGAATATTAATCTTGATATTGTCAGTAATTAATATTTGTCTCGCACAGAAGCGTAACAAAGGAGACGAAAAAGTCGCTCGGCTCGGCGGCTGCGGTACTAAAACAGCCGCCATTATAATCACGGTTCGCCGCTTTATTGGTGCGTAAAACGCGGTACTTTATAGACGGCGGATTTGACACATAGAGCTTTGCTGCGCTCCGAGGACAGTACTCGTGTGAAGTGGCGGGCTCGCCGGCAGCGGTTCGCACTGCGTTGTGGTGGTCGAGACTCGATGGAATATCACAGGGAATTAATAATATGAAGATCGAAATAGTAATGTCGTTAGTTAGTTATCATGTCTAAAAAATTATGTTCGATATCGTTATCCAAGCAAACGCCGATTTTACCTCCAGTTGAATCAATGACATATCTTAATATGAAAATAAATGAAAATAGTGTTTTATTTTTGTAAAAAGTTTTCCAGAAATTACAATGGAAAAGAAATAGGCTATGCAAAAAAACTTCTTGAAAATTAATGGCACTTTCAAACAATGGTGTAATATAGACCGTGTGTTCGGTTGGCAATTCTTGCTTTAGTCTATTTTTGAATAACACTATACTGCTGAAAGCAATAAAAAAAATTAAATTAAAGGTAATTCATGTTGAAAAAATTTTTGAAATTATAAGTAAGGCAAAATAAATAAATAAATAAAATAAAATGAGTATATTCCTGACATAGTTAAATTGAAATTTCATCCATATATATCTGTTGACTAAAATACAGAGGAAAAAATGTATTCTTCCAGATGTGAAAAAAAACATACCGTAATATGTAATGCACTGTTTGATAAAAATATTTAATTAAAAAGGAACAGTTCTAATGTAAAACAAATCAATTCTGTGCAATTAATTGTGCATGAATGCGTATTAGAATCGTGTACCATCACCCCATGCTAGACCACTCGCCGCGCCCTGGAAGACCAGTCCTGAGACTGACGGCGATCCAGTGGCGGATGACGGCTTCAGTCACGTACTCAACGTTGTCCAGCCATGAATGGGTTTTCTCCCAGTCAATTTCGCGTCGATGAATCAGTGTCCAATCGAGAGTTCGCTAATAAATAGCCCTTTAACTCTCATCACATAGCCTATAATTTCGAAGGTCACCAAGCAATTTAGATTTAATTTGATTTATAATTACTTAATTGCGTATAATCTGTTTTGTTTTTAAGTCTCATTTTATTTTTACATCTTGTGACCACGTCCTCAGCCATATGGCGTGTAAATTGCCTTCGCTCGTATCGTCAATATATCTGATCGAAACCGGATCTGTTTTCCGTTCTTCTTGGGCGGTGGTTATCTCCCCGTGGACTTAGTGGTCGAGTCCGAAGGTTCCAGCCTCGCGGTGAGCCCCGGCGTGGGCGGCGGCGGTCGCTGATCCACACACCTCCGCCGAACCCATTCAATATAGAATTCCGCTATCTTCGATCTTATAACGATTACCTGCGAGGTATATCAACTGCGTAGGACGGTAGGTTCTTGATTGACATCGTTTAAGTAAAGAACAGCTCATTAGCGCCTACAGGATGATGATCTTACTCACACAATCTTACTCACATTAATGATGTACACTGTTTTGAAACTGGAACGTGATTAAAAATATAAGCATAAACTAGTTTAGCCATATGTCTTTATTTTGTTATTAGCGGACGAGTAATTTTATTTCTGCCAGGTAATTTAGTAAATATGTGAACGTCAGGCAAATAAGAGTTGAACTATAGGTCCCTATAGGTCTATCAACAAAAACACGATACGTATTCGTTTCATCAAAATTTTTCATTTAGTATTAATATTGTTTACAAGATTGATCTTTTAATAGACCAAATTGATTAGGGGGCATACTGAAATAAAAGTTACGAAAGTATTGCTATTCTATATGAAATAATGAAATAATGATTTTTATTCATAAAAGATTACAGTAGTATCTTTTATAATAGTATCAACAGCAAAAGTGAATGGAGAAATATTATATGCATAAAGACTCAAAATCATTCACCCACGATGGACCGGCGCCAAAGTCAACATCAACCGTGAAACCGTGGTAGACAATCTAACAACCAGTGTCAACAATAGCAGCAACACACCCTGTCTGACCATCGCCTCGATTGTCGTATTCAATTCACGTTACAACTGATATCGATCAAAACTACCCTCCACTGCCTTGTAATTTTTTATTTTCCATGATACGCAGTTTGAAATATATCCTGATTTTTTCCAAATTATTATTACTACAGTCACTGCAGGGGTTCTCTCGCGGAAGAAGCTTTAACGCAGATCGCATTTCATTGAAACGCCAGAGAACGTGCGGTTCGAAATCGATAAGTATTTATAATAAAAAACAAAACACGTACAGAAGAAAAGACTGAACGATCGCATCTGGAGAGGACTGCAAATTAAAAGTATTCAGGCGAACTTCTTATAAACTCGACCGGTCGCATTAAATTCGCCGAGATCGAGCCAATTCCGAGTTTTTCCTCGCCGGCAATCTTTCACGCTAATGCGCACGCGGACAAGGAGCGCGATCGCGGCCGCTCCGCGTAATTTGGCACCCGAGACGATATTAATTAAGTCATTTGTATTTGCATTTTTAATTGGAGCTAAGCTGGAGTTGTTAATCCGCGAATTGAAGATTTATGCGATAACAGTCGAGGTGGAAGGATTAATAATGTAACTCGCTATTATCGGAATAACTGACGGACTCATTAATAATAATAGGTGGTAATGGAGCACGGCGACGGCTGCGGCCCCACAACACAGCCGCTGGAGCGAGCACGGCGACGTCCGCGGCCCCACAACACAGCCGCTGGAGCGAGCACGGCACCGGCCGCGGCCCCACAACACAGCCGCTGGAGCGAGCACGGCGACGGCCGCGACCCCACAACACAGCCGCTGGAGCGAGCACGGCGACGGCCGCGGCCCCACAACACAGCCGCTGGAGCGAGCACGGCGACGGCCGCGGCCCCACAACACAGCCGCTGGAGGGAGCACGGCGACGGCCGCGGCCCCACAACACAGCCGCTGGAGGGAGCACGGCGACGGCCGCGGCCCCACAACACAGCCGCTGGAGCGAGCACTGCGACGGCCGCGGCCCCACAACACAGCCGCTGGAGCGAGCACGGCGACGGCCGCGGCCCCACAACACAGCCGCTGGAGCGAGCACTGCGACGGCCGCGGCCCCACAACACAGCCGCTGGAGCGAGCTCTGCGGCAGGTGGAGGGCGGAGGGCGACTCGATACAAATTTGCTTCCTCCTTATTTAAGTCCATCGACCATTTTATATCATTGTCTCTTTAAAGTTCACTCGTTTCCGACAGTATAAGCTTAGTCGAGCTAGTAAACTCAACCATTAAAGTTAATAGCCCTCTTATTGATAACTATCGTGATTGAATTGATGTTATGAAGTACGTGCTTCATACGTAAAAATATATATTGAAATACGTAAAAATACAAAAAGAGACTTGTTTTATCAAAAATCGGAACTAATCGAACGTAATCAAATATTATGTTTGCGGTCCTATTCTACTCTCGTATTAAGTCCCTTTAATATTGTCTCCTAACCGACTTGACTTACACCCTGTATATGTACACCTGTGTGTCTTATTGTTTCGTTGTACACTAGATATATTCTTAAGTAAAGTTTCAATATGTTATTGCGCCCAAACGAACACAATAATTATTGTGAAAGTGATTGTCTCTGGCCCCGAAGCGATACTCGAAGCTCAGTGACAGCGGCGGCAGGCTCGACTCGAGTTACAGTGGCAGTCGTCCACCGATCCGATGATGGAATGAGGGCGCGGCGACTGTTGCCCTTTGCGACACCTGCGAATGTAATGTCACCGCCGCGACTATTCCGCACTTTCCCTACTCCACATCTCTCAGCTCTCCATCAACAAGTCTCATTACTCGATAGCGAGAGATAGTTTGTTGCTCTGCCGTGACACCACCACCCGGCTCAGTTCCGCGCCGGTGCCGCAGCTCCTCCTACATGCTACAGTGCACCGCGGCCCCGGGGCCCGACATGACACAACCACCCGGCTCAGTTCCGCGCCGGTGCTGCAGCTCCTCCTACATGCTACAATGCACCGCGGCCCCGGGGCCCGACATGACACAACCACCCGGCTCAGTTCCGCGCCGGTGCCGCAGCTCCACCTACATGCTACAATGCACCGCGGCCCCGGGGCCCGACATGACACAACCACCCGGCTCAGTTCCGCGCCGGTGCCGCAGCTCCTCCTACATGCTACAATGCACCGCGGCCCCGGGGCCCGACATGACACAACCACCCGGCTCAGTTCCGCGCCGGTGCCGCAGCTCCACCTACATGCTACAATGCACCGCGGCCCCGGGGCCCGACATGACACAACCACCCGGCTCAGTTCCGCGCCGGTGCCGCAGCTCCACCTACATGCTACAATGCACCGCGACCCCGGGGCCCGACATGACACAACCACCCGGCTCAGATCCGCGCCGGTGCCGCAGCTGCACCTACATGCTACAATGTACCGCGGCCCCGGGGCCCGACATGACACAACCACCCGGCTCAGTTCCGCGCCGGTGCCGCAGCTCCACCTACATGCTACAATGCACCGCGACCCCGGGGCCCGAAATGACACAACCACCCGGCTCAGTTCCGCGCCGGTGCCGCAGCTCCACCTACATGCTACAATGCACCGCGGCCCCGGGGCCCGACATGACACAACCACCCCGGCTCAGTTCCGCGCCGGTGCCGCATCTCCACCTACATGCTACAATGCACCGCGGCCTCGGGGCCCGACATGACACAACCACCCGGCTCAGTTCCGCGCCGGTGCCGCAGCTCCACCTACATGCTACAATGCACCGCGGCCCCGGGGCCCGACATGACACAACCACCCGGCTCAGTTCCGCGCCGGTGCCGCAGCTCCACCTACATGCTACAGTGCACCGCGACCCCGGGGCCCGACATGACACAACCACCCGGCTCAGTTCCGCGCCGGTGCCGCAGCTCCACTTACATGCTACAATGCACCGCGGCCCCGGGCCCCGACATGACACAACCACCCCAGCTCAGTTCCGCGCCGGTGCCGCAGCTCCACCTACATGCTACAATGCACCGCGACCCCGGGGCCCGACATGACACAACCACCCGGCTCAGTTCCGCGCCGGTGCCGCAGCTCCACCTACATGCTACAATGCACCGCGGCCCCGGGGCCCGACATGACACAAACACCCGGCTCAGTTCCGCGCCGGTGCCGCAGCTCCACCTACATGCTACAATGCACCGCGGCCCCGGGCCCCGACATGACACAACCACCCGGCTCAGATCCGCGCCGGTGCCGCAGCTCCACCTACATGCTACAATGCACCGCGGCCCCGGGGCCCGACATGACACAACCACCCGGCTCAGTTCCGCGCCGGTGCCGCAGCTCCACCTACATGCTACAATGCACCGCGGCCCCGGGGCCCGACATGACACAACCACCCGGCTCAGTTCCGCGCCGGTGCCGCAGCTCCACCTACATGCTACAGTGCACCGCGGCCCCGGGGCCCGACATGACACAACCACCCGGCTCAGTTCCGCGCCGGTGCCGCAGCTCCTCCTACATGCTACAGTGCACCGCGGCCCCGGGGCCCGACATGACACAACCACCCGGCTCAGTTCCGCGCCGGTGCTGCAGCTCCTCCTACATGCTACAATGCACCGCGGCCCCGGGGCCCGACATGACACAACCACCCGGCTCAGTTCCGCGCCGGTGCCGCAGATCCACCAACATGCTACAATGCACCGCGGCCCCGGGGCCCGACATGAGTTACAGCGTCTTGTTCCACAGCTCGTGATCTCCATTCAAATTAGGTGCAACAAGTAATATATTTCACATCTGTAAATCTCGGGATGCGGCGTTAATGTCTCTGGATGTTGTGTGTCACTGCTATGATTAACTGCTAACTCCACTTACGCTTATAGTATTTTAACTTAAATAAATGCAAATTGATGCTTTTTATACGTATATTTTAGATAAATAATTTCGGTTGGGGTAATTTTATAAATTAAGACGACTGAAGAAAGGAATCTAAAGAAAAGTCGATAAAGGAAAATATCATTCAGAATGCAAATGTTGCTCATTAATCATGTTACGCGAATCTGTTGGTGCCGTTTCTCGAGTGAGACATGTATAGTTGGTGCCAAATCTCAAGGCCCACGCCGTCCATAATACCAATGCTAAAATTAACACGTCTTACGGACAGACTGGGCCTTAAGATTTGGCACAGTTATACGAGGCGCCTGGAGGAGGTCTGC
This sequence comes from Flexamia atlantica, assembly GCA_035578135.1. Classification (NCBI taxonomy): domain Eukaryota; kingdom Metazoa; phylum Arthropoda; class Insecta; order Hemiptera; family Cicadellidae; genus Flexamia; species Flexamia atlantica. The sequence continues at coordinate 19,207,310 of JAQJVK010000006.1, read as the reverse complement.
TGAACAGTTGACGAAGCGCCACCCAGAGTCGCCCTCCGCCTCCGCGGACTCGAGCCGCACATAAATCATGGGTGTCAACGTCTTGTGTAATATCTGCATTGGCCGCACAGACAGAGATTGATTTCCTTCCGAAGCGGAAAATCTGCAGTTTATTATTTTGATTGGCTATTACAAGGGGTTTGCTTTGTGATTGGTCAGCTATCTCCCTCCGTCCGGTCCAGTATATATAAAATACTACATAATATGTATTAAAAACAATAATGAGGAAGTAGGGAACCGAAGGTTATACATGTGATCTTGAGGATATGGATTATAGCGTTTGAGTTGGGTCGTATTGTGCTTTCTCACTTGGGCTATTCACATCAAAACATTTTTTCACACAATTGTTAGTATTTGATTGATTTGAAATGCAAATAACAAATATGTTACAAATATATTAGCTTGTTATCCTAATAAGCTTTGCAGAGTTTAAATAAATGTAGTATTCGGTCAAAAGTTCTAATAAGTCCATTTCCTAAAAACATTACTTGAAAGTGCCCCAGGTGGCCCTCACAAACAGGAATAAATAACCCATTGAATTGAAACTCTGGTCTTAAAATAACATTCAGATTCGAGTACCGTAATCCGAATGACATTAGATCGAAGAACACATTGTAATCTCGGTGATAAATGATTGTAACGAGCCTCAGAAGCGGCTAAGCCGGCGGCGCCAGGGAGAGTAACCGTTCGCAGCTGGCCTCTTGGAGAGCGATCAAATTGTCCTTTCAGTAATAAATCTATATTATTATAATGGCGGCAATCGATCTAACAATGATTTGTGACGTGGACGCCTCTAAACCGCTGAGTCAAGCTGGACATTTGTCACTGCTTCCTACATACAACCACCGGCCAGTGGCCGCTGTACAAGCCGCGGTTGCTTGTATTCGGGGAGACCAACGGAATTATAGGTTGGCACTACAACATATATTCCATGAACCGCTTTCAAACCCCATCCAATTTGTCAATTACTAGTCAGAGCGTCTGAGACAATAGGTAATCCAGGTATTGCCTGTCCCGACTGGAGTTGCCGATCATCCACGACATAACGTGCTCCACAATACTTTCGAGGCGTCGTGTGTTGGCTTTCTGTATTATAACTCTTCAATTATACACATCTTCCTGGTAAGAAAGAATGTTAACTACCTCCTGAATAGTTTCATAGGTAACCATGTCAGTGGCCATTAACTAGTAGAATTGAAAATGGAATTTAACTAACGTGCTAACCTCAGTGACTGTTAATACAGTAATTAAATAAAACAATAATATGTATTTCTGGTGGTTATCTCATAGCTAAACCATTACGGGTGCTAAATACGACGAATGCCCGTTGAGCCTGGGGTTGCCTAACAGCTGACGTGCGGCGCGGCGCCGGCGCCTCGCTAATGTATGTGGTTAGCTCTGCACAGCTGAGCATTAGTGCCGCGTATTACCGCGTTATATCGCCCTCCGGAAACGTCCAAGGCTGTCCGAGGACTGCACATCGCGTTGTGCGGTCTGATCGATGGTATTAATTAATAGTACGGCGAAGTGGGGAAAATTACACGTTAACTAGTGCGAACAAACGTTTAACGTCAGTTGTTCTCGGATAATACCTTAGGGGGTACTTTTTGAAATGGATGTATAAAGTATGGTAGTTTATAATTACGAGTAACTATTATTTTCAAGATATAAACAGCTATGCGAAACAGCCATGTACTATTCCATAATACACTCCAGTTCACAGAAAATACTGCCGACGTTTTATCAAAACAATTTCAACACTAGAAAATACACTTGGGGTTAAAATTTTCATTTAAAGTTTTTTACGAAGACCCCGTTGGGAGCTAACCTCAGTATAAGCTCATAACAAATCCGTCTATTAGTCAACCACAGCTCAACTTCTCTAGTAAAAACGGACATGACGTTAATGGCATCGCCATGCAAATGTTTCGGTATAAAAATATGTGCATTCTCGCATTAAAACAGCCACAAGCTGACCATCAGCAGGGAGATAAGAGGCGGTGGGAGGCGATGTCAGAGGTCCGCACTTGCTCTAATGGCGACCTCCTCACCTTCCACCTCGGCTCTCCACCTCTCCCGTGTATAGCGCTGGCCGGCGGCGATGACGGACCGTCAGGTATAATGAAAACAGCCTTCCTGTTTTATTTCGTTCTTCAAAAACACTCAATTAAAAATGTTTACGAAATAACATTTGACAAGTAATGTTTTTGTTACCTGTGAATCTCTTGCAAATGTCTATTATTACTTAATAAGAGATCGAGGCTATTAACACTTAAAGTTTCGACTGATAAACTATTTTATCATACAATTTTTGAGTAGTTTGCTACTACCTCATTTGAACTTTGTTATCACTTTGCTTATAATTTAATCTAGGGATTTATCCCTCACAAGTGAATTACTTTACCAATACATTTCAAACGTGTTACTGAACATATTTTTATCACTAAACATTTTCTCCCCCGACTTTAGATATTTTCTAGGAAAAAGATAAAAACTTGATGATTCGGCTTAATATTTCGATTTTACTATCATCACATTAAGCACTCATACAATCCACCAACCCGAGAGTATAGGGGGTTGCCATCGACCTATGCGGGAGACATGGCCATGCAGTCGCAGTCGGTCGGGAATGAACAGTCGACCAACTGTGAGTGCAACTTGCAACGCGTTGTTTATACCCGGTGACCGCGCGGGTAGTTGCCTGGCGGGCTCGGTTATGATTTGGCACTTGTTCTCGACACCGGCGCGGCGTGGGCGCCTCGCTGCCCCACAACTACCTCGCGACATGGACGGTCCGCCCGCGCCGCGTGCGCGACACGACACTGCGGCGCACAGGCAGGACTGGGTGTTGGAGATATAGCTTGAACATGTCACAGTTCACCTTCGAGCATTATTTATTTTAACGAAGAAAGAGGAAAAAATAGCGGGTGGTAAAAGCTTCTTGTATCAGGGCCGGCTCTACCATATAGGCAATCTAGGCGACCGCTTAGGGCGCCAGGGCCTGAGGGGCGCCAAAGGGGGCGTTGGATGGTCGAGTTCGTAAAAATAGCAGGGCGCAAAAATAAAATAAAAAAAACATAAACTTCAATGATAGACTTAAATTGTAGGTTTATAATTCAGGAATACCTTTACAGGTCGTGTAGTTACTATTTCAATCACTTCAAAACTTATCACCAGTGGTAGAAACCCCCGACCTGCCCTTTAATCGACTACTTTTACCAATAATTAGCACCCGTCATTATACGTTCTTTTGGCGCCCTCATCATTATAAGTAGTTTGAGTTTATACTTTTAGCCAAACATCAAATGCGTGAGTCGGGTCGGTTTTTACATCAAAATTAACAACAGAATACTGATCAACATGGGGCAAATATCCATGTTAGCAAGTCGCGCTTGGTCAAAGGAACATGTTTTTGTTTTTACAAATTAACTTTGTTCATAATAGTTTTTGCCTGCCTAAGTTGAATTGATATATTAAATACATTATGCGGTTGCGGTTATGCGGTTTAATACATTATTATCAGTTAATTGTTGAATGATATATTAAATACATTATTTTCTCAAAATCCTACCTATTAATCAGCCAGTATCTTTATTTATCTAAATATACCGTTAAGTACCTAAACCAGGTATATAAAATACTTGTTTTGACTTTTTTCCAAGAATCAGCTCCATTTCAAATCTATCGAGCCTCACTTTATGAGTATATAACTATTGGCAAAATAGTTTCACGTCCTTTGAATCTCAATGCGCAGTCAATCTTCATCGATCTTCACTTAGTATTATTAATGAATTGAAGTAAAACATACAGCTGAAAATTAACAGATATGACATTTTTAATCTCGTTTTATGAGCGGGGCGCCGGGCAATACTCTCGCCTAGGGCGCCTAAAACTCTTGACCCGGTCCTGATGTTTTTTATTTCATTGTATGATGTTTTTTATTTCATTGGGTTTTGTTATTTAGTTCTATTTTGGATTTTAAGACGGTTGTTAGCAGTTTTTTGGTGACAGGTAATGCAGTTGCTTGAGACTGACGATCCAATGCACTTGAGGGAAAAGTGATAGAAACACACAGTACTCTATACACGGTACACAGTATTCTATGACTCTGCATTTTCAGTCTTAACGATTGTAAAATAAAGATTTTAGTCTCTTATCACTTGTCTTAGTACCATATCATTTTTGTTGAAGGAGTAGGGTCTATACATTTACCAATTAATTAAAAATGTTTTGAATATAAATAATATTATACGAAATTCATTTTTTCAAAATTGTTATATAGTGAATTAATATTTAGAAACAAATTCATAACTGCAATGTTAAATTTTATTAATAAACAAACAATAAGGCGTTACGGCGTCATAACGGTTATTAAACTGTTCCTTTGTTCAAGCGCATCATGCAACGGTACACCAGTTCGAGATCTCGTCTCAACCGACAAGTGTGTAGCAGGTCAAGCACAATCCGTGACAAATAAATCAGAGCCGGGCTCTCGGAGAGGTCAGGTATTAGTGTGAAGTGAGATTCGTAAGGCGATAACCAATAACCGTGTTTTAACACCGTGGGAAAATGAAATCCGCCGCCTGGTCGTTCGGCGGCCGCGAGTGAGGCTAAACAACCGCTCACACACGCCTCGCCTCGCTCGCATCTCACTGGATAATACCTTGGTACGTTCTATAGTTCATAAAAGGAATTTTCTCCCAAATAATACCCATTCAAATCACAATTTTTCCAGATTTCAGTTTATTCACGACTTTAAATACAACTGATATATTATGTGGTAAATGTACTTGAATTGCTGTTAAAAACTAATGGCAAATTTTATGTTAAATTTGAGCCAACAATTATATCAACCCAAAAAAGGTTACTATTAACAACAAAATAGGAATTATAGGAAGAAAATGCCAGTGATATCACAGCATAATCTTCTTTTTTATATGCAAATGAAAACTTTTAACTTTCACTCACAATTAAGAGTCTTCATCACCCCTGCGAAAAACGTCGAAAACAAGCGTTCGTAGTACCCTGTTTCGGACGCCATTTTTCAAACACTTTCCATAAAATTATTCTTAAATTATTCAGAAAGAGTGCCTCCATGTCTCTATAACCTCATAATAATGAAAAAATGCAAGGTGATGAGAAAAAATCGTATACAAAAAACACAAAAATACTTCATTTTCATAATTAGAAAAAAAATATTTTCAAGACAAAAATGAAAAATTTAAGGTTATACGGACATGCATAAAGGTATTAATTTTGCTATGAAATTCATCCCATGAATTAATTACAAAGCATAGCGTCGGAAACAGGGTACTACGAAAGCATGTTGGGGCTAAAAACGCGACTGGCGAATCGGATCGGCTGAGACGCTACTAGCCTTCCTGCAAACATCGACTTTTACTCACACAAGCACACGGTAATAGATTTCCACTGAGAATAGACGCATACGTGTTCAAGATCTTAGCGGAATAGTGACTTTAAACTCATAATTGTTGGTGGAGGATAAAATCCTAATACCACGAATAACTAACTTCCATCATATGGAGTAAAATAACAGTTACGTATAACCAACAAATTGCGGTGCACATTTTTGTATGATTTTTTTAAAAGAAGAAATTACTCTGCTACATAATTAATTTCTTTTATAAGGGGAATACCATTCAAGACTGTGGGGAATATGTTACCGATACCGCCGGTACCGGAGTGGCGGCGCGTTGGCGGGCTCGGCAGTGTTGCCTTGGCTAGACCATCTCTGTAAGGGCAGAAACGTGGGGAGATAGGTTAGTAATTGTGGCCCTACTGGCTGTCACAGGTCGCAGGGTGGGAGAAAGTCCCGCGCTATCTGTCATTCACGTGTTCACTTTGTGTGTGAAGTTGTACGAAATTGACAGTTCGAATACGTCTTTGTTTGCATTATCGTGAAGATGGCTCGGAGGAAGTCTGATAAGAAGAGGTTGTTTTTGAACGCCAAACGTAAAAAGAAGATAGTGAACATTGGTCTTTTGAAATGGCGTCAAGAACAACGTATAAGGTAAGTAGGCTACATATTGTTAAACTAGGTAATAAGTTTTAAAAACACAACTTTATAATTAAATTGATGTAATAATGTCATTCAGCGTGAATATAAAATCAGGACTAACAGGGGGATCCTTATTTATCTAAGAAGTGGATTTTAACATTTGAGTAATTTCGTTCTATGCATTACTAACCCAAAATTAAACAATTGTGTAATGGGAGTCATACGATTCGATTCATCGAACAATACAGATATATTTTCAAAGATTGAAAATATTAAATCGAGTTGATAGTATCCCCGTACGTCAGTTTGAGAAAATACGAAACAATAATTAACATTAACCAATCTGAGATTATTTATGACGTATCTAAGTAACTGCATGAATATTTGATCATTCATCTATAAGATTTGAATCGTATAAATTACCTTTCAAAGATCGGTATCTTATTACTAATTACTCCCCCTCATAATATTGCCAACCTGATAAAATGGAAGGGCCGCGGCGCTTCTTCATCAAGAAAAACATTGTTGCGGTACCTCCAGAGTAGATTCCAACCCTCTTGTTAGTGGCTCATTCCATTCGCGCCAAATCTCGAAGGAAAGGCGCAACGAGCGGCGCCGGCGCAACGCTCACTGGCTTCGCGCGGACGTCGCGAAAGAGCTCTTGAAAAGGCGGTACTTGTCCTCTCTACTCTGTCCGCCCGCGCCTGGTTTTATCAGAACATTGATAATTTAGTATTATGTTTTAGCCCATTTATTAGTATAAATTATTTCTATGTAATAATTGATTTTCCTATGTTTCAGATCCCAGTCATCAGCAATACAATTAGAAGAAAAGCTCGAATACACGACTACTCAAAACTTATCTTCTGACAATTTCAATCCGTAAGTTTGTAAAAGAGTTTGTTAACATTATTTACCTCCCTTACTTGGGCTACCTACTATTAGATTTAGTATTATAAAGGGTGTCCGGGAAGTATGGTAAAATATTCTAGTATATGATAGTAGAGGTAAAAATAAGAAAAACCTTTATATGAAAACATAGGCCGTAAAGTGCTTCGTTTTCCGTCTGAGTGACTGTTTTTTTTACATATTTCTTTATATCTCACGAACCTCTCAATGTATAAACTTCAAAATTAGTACATGGATGACCTATATCAATAACCTTTTTTAAAATATCAAGTTTCTACTTTGTACCATTTCAAAAGACCGGACCCTTTTTCATTTTCGAAGCTAAATATCTTGAAGACCAAAAATTTTAGAAAAATTATACAAGTGGAAAAAAAGTTGCGAAAATAATCCAATTAATGCTGATTAAGATAAAATAATGTTCGGACTACTAATAACGGAGACATTGTAGCTGTTCTGAATAAAAACATGGTTCTTTAGTATGTACAGTCTGAAATTTGCGTGTTTTTATTTGGAAAATGTACAATTTCTCCATTATTAGCTGTCCGATGAATATAATCTTAATATCAGCGTTAATTGGATTAAATTTTGCAAATGTTTCGATTCTTGTATAATTTTTCTAAAATTTACGGCTTTTAAGATTTTTTGCTTTGAAAACAAAACACAGTCACAATTTTAAGTGGTATAAAGATGTTCCAAGTTTGAAGTTTATACGTTGAGAGGTTCGTTTAATATAATTAAATAGGCCTATGTGCAAATCACAAACAGAAACACAGACGGAAAACGAAGCACTTCAGGACCCAGGTTTATATAAAGTTGTTTTTCTTATTTTTACCTATACTATAATATAAAAATATTTTACCATAACTTTCGGACACCCAGCATAAATTAAGTTTAACTATTGAAAAAACTATGATTCCATTAATTTTTTACTGATTATGTCAATATTTTTTATTTAATTCTCGATTATGTAAGTAGGTACACTGCGATCATAATCATGGCAGTAATCACTATGATTCATGTGACGGAAGAATGTTGTGAAAGGAATATTAAACTAAACGTTATTATACAGGGTGTTTTTTTTAACGCAACCCATTTTTAAGATTTAATAATGCACATATAAATATGAAATGAGTATTTTTTTATTATCTTAACATTTTATACAACCTATTATTTAAGTTTGATTACATTTAGCTTACATTATGTGGTCAAACAGTCCGCAATGGGCATTTGTATAAAGTTATGCTCTTTCAATCAAATTCCCGAAAACGTGTTGCAAGGGGCCTCTTTGAATTTCTTGCGTTGAATTTGTTATGTTTGTTTTGAGGTGCTGAATATCCTGTGATTTGTTTTCGTAAGCCTTACTTTGTATGTACCCCCAAATAAAATAATATAGTGGGGTCAAATCCGGGGATCTTGGGGGGAAGTAATCCTTCACCGATAAAATCAAGTTTTGAGTTGCGTTTTAATGTGTGTATCTTTAACACGATAACTCGCGTAAAAATGGTCCGATCTGAATGAAATTTGCCACAGGTATGTAAAGTTATCCTTCGAAAATAACTCACAAGATATTCAGCACCTCAAAACAAACATAACAAATTTATGCAAGAAATTTAAAGAGCATCACGTGCAACACTTGCAACACGTGTTCGGGAATTTGATGGAGAGAGCTCAACTTCTTACAAATGCCAATGGCGGACTGTTTGAGCACATAATGTAAACTAAATGTGATCAAACTTAAATAATAGGTTGTATAAAATGTAAAGATCAATAAAACAATACTCATTACACACTCATATGGGCATTATTGAATCTTAAAAATGGGTTGCGTTAAAAAATAACCCTGTAGTATCAAAGTATATCATTGTAAAGTTCTGTTATGTTTTTTTTTCAGTTGTTGTAGCAGTACGCCGATGCCAGTTGTAAAAAAAAGCAGGAAAGGTTTACAGTTTGACGACACTACAATGGATAATAAAGTTTCTGAAAACGATTATGAAGAAATGGAAGGAGTGATATCGCTCGAGCCTAGTTGTGATCAAGAATTCAGCATTACAGAACTTATCGGAAGACGAATAGTCAATTTCTGTCACATTTTTAATGAAATCAAAACTATAAATAACCATAACCCTGCAATGGGTTGCACAATAGGGAACATGAAAATTGTCAAAGAACAAAGATTTGGTCTGAAATCAGTGATGTCCCTAAAATGTGACATGTGCAATTTAGAGTGTACACTGAATACCGAACAAAACAATAGCCATAGTATGGACATCAATACCGCCAGTGTAGCTGGTGCCATGGCCGTTGGGATTGGCCATTCCCAACTGGAAGAACTTTTGTCTGCTATGGAGGTGCCGGCGATGTCTATAAATACATATTCTAAATATCACCATAAAGTCGCAGATGGATGGGAGGCTACTGCTCTTGAAGAAATGGACCGAGCTGCTAAAGAAGAGATGCAGCATGCCATAAACGAGGGCAGATTTACCCCTGATGGGATTCCTGTACTAACAGTAGTTGCGGATGGTAGCTGGTCCAAGCGGTCGTATCGCACAAACTACAACGCCTTATCTGGAGTAGTAAGTTAAATTTTTTATTTTAACTTTTTTCGTAACATATTGGCTCATGGGGTGTTTAAAATGTAAAGAAAAAAATACAGGTAACAAAAGCTAATCATATTCAATTAACAGAAGTGCATACAAGAACCAATAATCATAAAATCAAGTTTTTTAGCGAATTTCCTTAGAAATAAGCTATTACCGTCGTTTTAACAGAATGGACAAAACACATCCGTTCTGGGTAACCTTAGCAATCATATCAATTTTTATATCAATTAAAACATTTTTATGTATACTTTCTGGATATCAAGTGAGTTTATCGCAGAAATTCATTTTTACCTGGAAAAATCACGATTTGTTTCTAAATTGAACATAGGCTTATATGGGGAATAGAATTTTCATTTTTTTGAGTGTCTGTTAGCACGATAACTCTCTTAAAAATCGCCCGATCGTGACAAAGTTTAGTACACACATTTAAAACTAGGTTCTCTTGGACGAGTTCGTAAACCGGCCAGATCGGCATATCCAAAGTGGGGTAAAGACTACTTTTACCCCAAAAAAATGGGTTTTTGCTTTTTCAAATTGAAAAATTAAAGTAATCAAATTGTTGTTATCACCATTGGATTCAGCTAGAAAAACAAAAATTTGGTATCTTGAATCGTTGCTCTAAGTCCATTGGTCTCCGAGATATTAGCGAAAATACCTCTGGAGGGCTCCTCAAAAATGGGTTTTCTCAATATTTCAAATTGAAAAATTAAAATTAGGCCTATGAAATTTTATTATGAAAAATTATATAATTAAATGAAACAAATTAACTTTAAATTAATCTGGTCAAAATCTGTTAGTAAATAACAGAGATATCGGTTTTTAAATATTTGCCATAAGAGTAACATTGAACAACGTACTGTGTTTACCGCCGAACTAAAATATAAATTATCTCCACTACCAATTGACGTATACTAGTGATTCAAAATACTGGATTACAGTATTTAGTTTTCAAGCCAAATTTTATGGTTACAAGTTTATTTTCCTCAGAAGTTAGATTTTGTGAAATTTCTAAAATATGATTTTTTTAAACACTTAAATCTTCTCCCCATAACTTCTGGACCTTAATTTTTACTGACATGCGAATGGTGTTATTATTTTTTTGTAAACAGCTGTTTCCAGACTAAATACACGCACGGGAAGTTCGTAAAAGAGAGTAGAATGCCGTAAAACATTTAATACTGTCATTTCAGCTGAGGTTTATCAGACGATCTGATTAGTTATTTATTAGACGATCTGTTTTTCGCCCGTCTAATTTAGTAAGGCTTCTTGCTGAGTAAACTAAAACAAATGAAATTTTTCCAGGCAGCCATCGTTGGAGCGTATTCAAAAAAAGTTCTTTTCCTTGGAGTAAGAAACAAGTATTGTACAATCTGTGCTCGAGCAGAGGCAAAGTCTACCCTAGTCCCAGATCACACCTGCTACAAGAACTGGAACTCAAGTTCGGCAAGTATGGAAGCTGACATTATTGTTGAAGGTTTCCGAAGAAGCATGGATATGTATAGTGCAGTTTATGGGACCATTTTGGCTGATGGTGATTCAAATGTATATAGTCAAATTTTAGATTCAAGACCTTATTCCAATTGGACTGTAGATAAAATAGAATGTACAAACCACTTACTTAGGAACTATTGTTCAAAGCTAAGAGAAATCTCCTCAACCACAGATTCTGGTCCTGTAGAAATTCGTAAAGTTCTCAACGGTAACATTTTAAGACTGAGAACGGCAGTAACTAAAGCTGCGCAATACAGACAACAGCAAAGTGATGTGACAGGAGGTAAACAGATTTTGTTGCTTCAACAAGACATTACAAACTCTGCCAGCCACGTTTTTGGAGAACATTTACGTTGTAAGGATCTAGCATATTTTTGTGATGGTCCCAAGGAAAATGAGAAAAACAATGTGCCGGGGTTGAAACAGTGTGGTATATACCAAAAGATAATGCGTCACATTAGCTACTGAACAGACAACGCTAGGAGTTTATTACTACATGCTAATAACAACCCAGGGGAACATTTTAACTCGATAGTTGCCAAAGTCATCGGAGGCAAACGTGTAAATTTTGCTAAGAGTAGGTCTTATAAGGCTAGATGCTCAGCAGCTGTTGTATCTCACAACACGAGGCTACCATTGTACACTCTACACAAAAATATGTACAAAAAAAGCCCGAAGAAAGTGCTGAAGCTGCTGCAGATGAAAAGGGCTGAAAAGGTACGGAAAGCCGCCCTCAAAAGAAAAGATCCAAATTACAAAAGAAACAAACCAAAGAAATTGAGTGTCACAGAAAAAAAGGAATCAAGAAAAAGTTACGGAACAATGTCGGAAAAACCAGATTTACCCAATGAAATTTTCGAAAGAAAAAATTGGATTTCTTGAAGGGTTTGAAAAAAACTGAAGAAGAAAGAAAAGAACTTGAAAAGGCGACAGTTTTGCAGTCTGAATGTGGTATGTGGAAGGAAGAAAGGAGGAAGTTGCTAACAGCTTCTAATTTCGGGGTGGTGTGCAAGAGAAGAAAAATCACCAGTTGTGCCAATCTTGTAAAATCACTTTTATACACAGATGTCGACTGCCCTGCCATGAAATACGGTAGGGGCAATGAAATCAATGCGATAACATGGCTTGAGGAGCATTCTTCGGTAAAAGTTAAGAAATGTGGACTCTTTATTCATGAAAACATCCCTTATCTTGGTGCTACACCTGATGGCCTCGTTGGCAGTGATGCCATAGTGGAGGTTAAATGCCCACAGTCATGTCAAAAACTTACTCCCGAGGAAGCGATCCTCAAAAAGAAGTTCCCATTTTGGAGTGCTACCGAGGATGGGGATGTAGTTGTCAATAAAAAACATAACTACTATTTCCAGGTTCAAGGACAGTTACAAGTAACAAACAGACAAAATTGTTGGTTCGTGATGTGGACTCCTCTTGGGGCAAAATTAAAAATTATAAGTCGAGATGACGTTTTCTGGAAAGAAAGTATGATCAGAGAACTCCAGAAGTTTTATCTTGATTGCTTGCTTCCAGAGTTAGTTGATCCCAGGCACCCTCGATCTATGCCCATTAGGGACCCCCAATATATTTTGGATGCCAAAGGAGAATGTAAAAAGAGGAACATGGAACAAAGTGTTGGAAACGTACATTTATAAACGAAAACCACAAAGTTGTAAATACTTAATTGTAGCATAAAATATAATTTACCTATGTACTTAATTTCATTTATTTTTTTCCTATTTCGGATGGAAATATACACGATGAATGAATCGTCGGAGGAGAAAATATAAAATAAATGATTAATTTATGGTTGATAAAGATTTCTCTACTCTTAAATAACCATAGAGTTTATGAAAATACTATAATCTTACTCTAGAATATACTCTGAAATAATTATAAAGGCCCTGTTTTAAGGGTTCTATGGTTTAAATTTGTTTATATAAACATTAGCTAAAAATATTTATATTTTTTCAATCAGATTGGTAGTTTTAATATAGGTCTACTTCAATTAATAACGAAAATGTAATGGACTACAGTATTTCATCAATATTTTGTTGTTAATTTTTACAAGCACAATGTATATATTATAACCGTTTATTGTGCTTTAACAGTTAAAAAACTCGTTATCTACAGAACATCGTGAGCAGTTTACAATATTTGAGTACATTTTAATAATAACGACCAGAAAGTTTGAGGGTCATTTCGCTACCATATTAAGGCTAATTGCGTCACATGATAAGGAGGAAATTTTAATAACCTTTTAAAAAGTCAATTTGATGACTTATGTACATTCAGTTAACTTCTGTATTAATAAATCTCATTCATTTATTGATAAACTAAATCTTTGCTTAGTGAGTTAGTGAGTGTTTTTAGTATTCTACAGTTGTAACTATTTTATATTTTCCAATACTCATAATCACAGATAATTTTAACAGAACAAAAATGTAGCCTATTACGTTACATACAGCATTTTACTCTGAAAAAACTACCTAAGTGTTATTTTAATTATATTCAAACAAAAGGGTACAATGGGTGAACGACGACGCGCGCGACGCGACGTTCGGGAACTGTCGGTCAGTCAAAAAGAATGGGCCTCTGCTGTAAGGCTGGGCTCGTGCGGGCGAGCGGTGTGAGTTGGTGATTGACCTTGACGGGACGTCAACAGTTTTATGTTTTTAGAAAAGTACCCCCTCCTCGCCCCTCGCCTAAGGCTCTCGTACCAGACTATACTAGGACTATTTTAAGTAAATGAGACTGTATCTACGAAATTCTCACGCGGGTGATGAAGACTCTTAAGTGCTGCAGAAGGATAGTTTTGTATCAAAATGAAAGCTACATTTTTTGTAAGGCCTTATTATTATTATAAATAAATAATAATAAATTTTAAAAAAGTTAAATTTAAAACATAGAAGAATTTTTTTTAATTATAGCTGAGCAGGTAATTTTTGTAATAGAGATTGTATTCATAAAAATAGAAGACATATTGTTGACATTTGTTTCTTAGACTACTCATTTTGTGTCTCGTGTCCAATTTAAACGGTTGTTGTTTTGACGATTTCGTGTCTTGTGTACCATTTGAAGTTTTTTTGTTTCGGCGTTTACCGCTGCCGCGACTGACCACTCGCCGGAGCCGCAGGTGTCGGGTACGTGAGAGCGAGGAGGGAGGAGCGGCCGAGACACGGCTACAACACCGTGACAGCTGATGTGACAGCGCTGCGCCCGAGGCACAATTACCGCCAATTGGTCCCGGAAGTTGTCAAGATTTACAGCTGACACGTGATAGGACCTACTGCCCACTGCCCCACATCCAACGAATAACAATATCATTTGCCTCATGTGGTATAATAATAGAGAATAATGTGGAATCTAACTTTTCAAATTGAGAAGTTATCTAAATCGGAATTGTATCATTCTAAACAACCTTTTGGAACATCCTTAAATGATACATTTTGAGTGCTTTTAAGGCTGATGTAATCGGTAAAAATATGAAAAAATGATCTAAATATTTTAATACTATTCTGATAAGGTACAGTGAAAAAGGATAATATACACGGTTGTTTTAGTAGGACATTAAAAACACAACCCTACGTTCATAAACAACAACATTGAGCCGTCGCAAAACAAAGTCCGAAACAAAATTGAGACAGGCAGTTATTTTAAGGCGACCAAATTACTGTAAAGGGTAAAAAGGGGAAATCTGGGGGTTGAAAGTGCTGAGAGGGGAATCCACCCCAATAATTGAGCCCAAGACTGGCTTAATGCAACGGAGAATCATTTTATACTACGCCCACCCTAAAATATGACGGGGGGAGCCGTAGAAATATTTACTAAATATAGTCTTGCATTAAATATGGCCTGTAATTTAAAACCGGAAACTTGTTCTCCCCAACTAATTGTAACGCATCGCTCGACATAAATTTGCAGAGTCGTGATTAAATAATAAGGTGGTGAGTATAAAAGGACCGCATGTTCAAACCGAACGAATGAAAAGCGACTGGCTAGCTGGAAAACGTTTCCTACTACTGTATCAACTGTGACAGCGAATACAGAACGGATTCAGTAAAAGTTTTTTGAACCACTAAAGGATTATTTTATCAAACAATCAGTCCTACGTAGATATTGGCCTTCAAACTTAAGTACACTATACTTATATTTAATATCATGTTTCATTATTTATTTAATCAAGTATATTCAGCTTTATTTGTAGGGCTTTATTGTTAGGAAATTAATTAAGAAATATTATCATTACCGTTGATCCTACCAAAACAAGTGAATCACGAACATATGCAATATATCACAGCGCACATTAGAAGTATGAGGAAGCAAGATTAGTATTCAGTAGTAAACAATATCAACGTCCGTTAAGTGCGACATAAAGACGTTTATCATATTTCTGCGGCCACAATGACGTGTTTTGCGAGCGATTCGCGCCGCTTCACGCGCTTGTCGCGCGGTAAATTACCTGCGACAGCCGCCTGACTTTGCATGTCTCGCTCGCACTTGCATTCCCTGACATTATTTATGGTCTTCGTGCCGCAGGTTAGTATGAAAAGATGTCAGGAAGAATACTCAGCAGCACTCAATAAATATTAAGAGTAATTACATGGACTGATTCGCCATTTAGTTAACAATAAGTTCCCTGATACGGGTAACGAAAAAGGCTACCGATTGTTATTGCAAACAACAAACGTACATAAAGACTTTTTATAGCACAAAAATATAATTCGAATGATTTTTAAAATGCAAATTAAAATAACTCACCATCAATATGCTATAAAGTTGGTAGTTTACGACGTAATTGTTGCGCTGGGACAAAGACTCGAACTTGGGCACGAGAAGCAGTCTAACAAAGGCGAGAACGCTGTTTTACCTTTCACCCTCCCACGCAACAACAATGCCCTACAACGGGACATAAACCCTAACACTTCAGCGAGCAATGCCAAAGTTGAGGGTCAGTCCACAGCTCTTCGAGTGTGCTTGGGCTTGAGACAAGGAATGTATTCATCGCGAAGTGAGTTAGAATTGATTTCCAGCAAGATCGCTTTAAATTGGCTGTGCCTTGTATTTAAGACACTTTAAGTGGAATTTTCGAAATTTTGTTCGTGGTAAGAAATCATTTTTAAACAAGTTTTTTACAAAATTAGTATTGGATTATATTTGTTATGACTAGCCGTTTGCGGGTAGATGCCATACTGTAGGCTAGTTAAAATAGACTATGGCACACAGAAACAGCCATGTCCAGGCCGAACTTGTGGCAAGGGTAAAACGTGTTAAGCGCACTTATCTTTCTGTTTCATTGTAAGCTAGTACAATTATTTGATTCCTTGACCTTTCACGATTTCATTTTAAAATGTAGGCTTGCTGTGATACGGCAATGAAGTACTATAGAAGCGTACCAACCTGTTACGTTATACAAAAGACGTTTCAGAGACGTCAAGAAACTACACACATGCCATTAAATGCAAGTGCGCCTGGCGGTCGTCGGTCGTCGCTGTCGCGGACGTGGTCGGCATGCTGGGGCGGTGTGCTGGGCAGACGTCTGCAGACAAGTGTCCAGGTTTGGTCTAGGCTGTCGCACGTGTCCACTTGTACGTCTCGACTCCATAAATGACCCTGTCTTCATTTGTAAGCGTTTAATTACGGTCGGCTTTTTCTACTTTACTCGCTCTATGGGATATTCGTTTTCCTGTGAGACTGTCTTATTTTTTGCGATTTCAACATGAACGATACAAACGCTTTTATGGGTAGCCGGTTAAGTCCTGAAAATGTGATAGGGACATCTCGGGAGGAGAAAGGGTAATTCCCTAGTCCAATGTCCTTATAGAGTCACCGTTATACTAGCGACGTGATATCCTCAACAATTAAACAATTTCGATTAGAAGTTTTGTAAAAAATCAATTGTTTCAGTAGGTTTAAAAGGCAAAATTAATTTTGTCTCAGCGTACAAGGCCCTCATTCATAAAATTCCGACCACTTGTAGAAGAAACGGTTCGGACATAACCTTTGCCAAGTCGGCGGAGGGCCTTGCCTTGTCGGGTCGGCGGAGGGTGCGGCTGCCAGGCGGTTATGTCTCGCGAATAATTGAAGGGAGCGGCCGAGGGGACGCGGCGATGAAAGCTCCTGTCCAGTCGAATACTGCGTATTCTCAGTCATCAATGCAAATCCAGCCGGAAATTCTCTCCCTCCGCCAAGAAACTCAAGAAGTTTACTGCCCTCGGGACAGTGGGGAGGGAGTGTAAACCAGTTATTTTACTTTTCCTTTTAATATGAATAGGACGAATTGTTTATGTTTCTGAGAAATAGCAGAGACGACTGTCATTGCAATAGACGATTAAGCAAATAAAACAATTCTGAAAAACGTAATTAACTGTTAATCTTCTAAAATGATGATATATATAAATTAAAAAACCGAAACTGATGTGATAATACGTATACATCACTGCTTGAATTAAAGCCACAAATTAAGTTTCCCAAATTTGGCGTTTTAATGGAAAATTTAGCATACAGGACGAATGTTTTGTCTTCATTGTTTTTGAAAATCATATCGCTAGTGTTTTATTTCAAAAAATAATTCATAAAATAAAATGTTGCCATTCCAAGTTAGACTTACAATCAAAATTGCACAAATCCAACTTTTATTTAACTTATAATATGGGGTTGGAAGATAGAAATATAAAGAAAATGGCACCAGTTGGACTCGGACACAGGCACAAAAAGATGACGCTGCGTGGAACGACGAAGCACTATTTTCTAGTGACGAATGACCCATGATTTCTCTAGCTTTATATTGAATTTCACTTCCAAGTAATCAATAAACTTTTTCTGTCATAAAACAATCCACAATGAGTGATTATTTCATTAGATTATTTCGTCCCTCAATTTATGGATGTATGAATAAAATATAATATTTAATTTTGTGATGTAGGTCAGACGGTCCTAATCAGCAAAATATTAAACCGAAGCTCTATTTCGAGAACATGTCTAAGTTTCAAGAATAGACTAAACATCTAAACATAAGACGTAGTCTAGGCCTAATGAAATAATTTCTTTTCAGTCTATATTTAAATTTTATAACGTCTCATTTCGTTGGGTTATTTTTGTGGAAATGAGCTCGTCACATAGTCAACCAATTAAATATTAATAATAACCATCAAATTTTTCCATTCAAATAAAATATCTTTCGAACCAATTTAATGCATTGAAAAACTAACTTTCAAATAAGATTAAATCTTCTAAAAGTAGATAAATATTAAGAAAGTTGTTAAACCTAAGCTCTCTCAAAGAATATCCCTAGAACCGCCTGGAGCAGATACTTGGCTAAAGAAGGGAGGAAGGCCCCAAAAACCTTTATTAGGAAGAGGGGCGTAGAGGTTCTCGATTTAACTGTTTTTTTGTAATCTTCATTTCAATTGAATATTAAAAAAGTTTCTTCATCGTTGAATGTTTTATGGGTGAAAATAAAAAGCTTAATGCAAAAGAAGCTAGATTCAAAATATTAGTAAAACAATCGATGCGTACTGTTAATGTGGAGTATAGGCTTGTAGGAACGAAGAATCGAGACTGGATCTGTTTTAGATGTCAAGGAATTATTCACAGTTAAATCAAGAATTAATAATATTAAAAGTCGATTAAAGCCATTAACATTAATAAAGTGAAATGGGAATGTAGGCCTATAATATTTTCCACTTTGTAGAGAAAGCGCTGCAAATATTTAGAACCCCAGTTGGCCCGTTATTAACAGCGGTTAAAATTTTCCAAACAAAAGTGATATACGGCGTTCCCTCCCCTGCTAATGATATTTAAGAGACGTTTCGCGCCATAATTTGCGATACGTGGTTCTCCAGAGGCCTCCATTGGAACATCTTTACAGCGCTCGGGGGACTGGCGTCATTTACTGATAATCATCAAAAGTAACAGCTTGTTATGTGTGAAGCATTTTATTTATATTTGCAAAACAGCTTTTCCAAGTGCTCCGTTTAAAGGGAACTATTTTAATTTTATGTTATTTTTAATTCACAGATTTGTTGAACACACTGAACACGTACATAAAAATTAACACATATTAATAGACATCAGAAATAACACTTAATTAATATGCTTACTTTCTCAAAAACTAAAAGACTTTGGGCCATGAAACTTGGCACGATTATTCTTTAGATGCCAAAAAAAGAAAGGTTTTTAAAAAATAGTCTTTCTCAGACGGCTAAAAAGAATATTTAAAAAAACCAAAATGGCGTCCATTTTAGTTTTCCCTAACTATGGATGGGAGTGCTGTAGAATATTTTCAGGGAACAGAAAAGGTACGAGAACCAATCCACTGAAAAAATAAAATTAAAAAATGTAATGAACAACTTTTTGGGACAATAGGCTTTTTTGTCAAGATATTTAACTTCTACTTTTTCTTAAAGTTTTCGGTTTATTTTCAAAAAAAAAAAACATGCTAAATTCAGATTGATTTTAAGTCGAAAATCCATCCTTAGCGTCTTATTTGTCTTATATTCTGAGTTATCCTCATTCTCTCTATGGGAGGAAGCTATTTCACACCATTTTCTGATCATGAGGGGAACATTTTTAGAGGAAGCGTTATACTTTCTCATTTTCGTCTAGAGTGGAATTATCAGCTGTATCTTAAGGGTGTAATTGCACGCCCATGGCGCAAATAAATCAGTCCATTTGTTAATTATTCCTAAGAATTGCACTAGGCGTAATATAATTGAATTAAAATTAGCTATCCTTTCAGCGGGCGAAGCTGCGGGTATTTTTGCTAGTAAATATATATTTTATCGAAGCGCTTGTTACAACTTATGTGATTAGCTGATCTCTCAATTAGCTTTTAAGCTAGAGAGATTAATATTTATAACTGCTGTGTAACCGAATATTGTATTTTAAAATTAAATAAATAAATGAAATGAAAAATGTTGCAGATGTCTGTTTGCAAACAGTTAAGTAGGAAACGTCTTATTTGTAAACAGATTTGCTTTATCTAAATGGCCACATGATAGTAATAGTGAGTGTAAACAGATTATCAAAACCAATTTATATCACCAGACCGATAAATTAGATAACTATTCCACTCTTTCATGACCGTTTTGAAATTGGAGGTCAACAGCCACTCCGTGTACAACTAACACGAGGATTTCCACTTAACCTGGTTCTAGAATACAATTAAACAATGTTAATTAATTTTACTATTGCCATTCATTGTATGTAATATGAACCGTTGTTATACTTAACATCAACACAAATTATTTTAGATAGTTTTTTACAACTCCAAGTTAGCGTCTTTTGTTTAAAAAGTCAAATTGCTGATCATAATGGACAACTTAATGTTGCTTTTAATTATAATTATTGTTTGGAAAAGAATTGGAACAAAAAATTTACTCGCTTTTTTAACATTTTTCATTGAGTTAAATTTTGGTTTGTGAGGTCATTATCATGCAGCTGTGCGAGCGCTGTTTGGATAGTTTCTGGTTTTAAATACATGTATTTTTATTCTTGTTTTAAATAACCTAGGACTTGCATAAAATTAATTTAAATACTTAAGTTTTAAATATAAAATCATGCTGAATTTCTAACAAGTTGAACCATATTTATTTGTTTGCAAAACGTATACTGCAATACTGTTCCTAAACCGGGAAAAGTTCGTTGAAAAAATAACTAAAACCATAATATGTTGCATGCTAAAAAACTTAGTATTGCAAATCTTTATGGACCTATTATTGGTTTTATGAATCAGATTAGAGCTTCAGCATTAATTAATTAAAAATATTCTCATGCTAACATTGTCAAAGTGTGATGCCCTACATTTTATGTGCGCTTAAGGAAATTAGAGTGACCTTAATATATTTTTTTGATTATAGTACATCTAATCATCCAGTACATTCTTTACTAAGCAAGTATATTCTTTTCTGGTGTGTAAGAGTACATTATTTTCTGGTGTATAAGCGTGTCAGTGTCAAATGTCAGTTGATTTGTCCCATAGATGGACGCGTAGCGGGGTAACGTTACCCACGCATCTGCACCGTGGCAGCGACAGCGACAGTCGCAGAGCGGCAGAGACTGCGGTGATCTATTGTACCGGGACCGGCAGGACTCATCACAACCACTTGACGTGTCAATTGTCCTCTCTGAAATCTAATAAAACCTCGTTGATTTATTAATGAGTCCCTCTTTCTCTTCTCCGCCGGAATATCAAATTAGCCCCGTCGTCGCCGGCGCTGCGCCGTGTTATGTTAACCACGGTGTGTCGGAATTCCACTCATCCATCGCTCCTTTCCAGTTTTTAGACGAAGGCCATCGGTCCCGTTACTTGACATTTCGTCGGAAAGCCTTATTTGATTTAAAATGTTTTGCTGTGAGGAATACTTAATTAAAACAGTGAGCGTTGGGCCACGTTAAAAATGAATGGTTGAAAAATAATTGAAATTTATTTAAGACATTTAGTCAGAATCATCACTGAATCCAATTTCATCATAATTGAATTGATTATGTAATCGGTTTTCTCATTTCTGAGAACTGATTATCCTACATTTAGGAATATATTAAATGATTAGGGCTATAAAGCAAAACACATACATATACTGTGTTCTATGTCCACCGTTTGGAGTTAGTATAAAACCCTTGTAGGCTATTTCAAATGACAATTTAAGTTGTACCTTGTACTATTCAAAGGCAATGGTTGTTCTAGAATCAATACACCCAATAAAGATAATAAAATAACAATCTCTCAACTCCCAAAAGGTATATAATGAAAGGTGAATGTGGTGGAATCGGTATATGTTATCTAATTTTGGTGTGTAATACGGAAACCCTCTATGCGTGTATGTAAATTCTTTAGGTACACCAAACTCCTGTTTTGAGAACTACCCTCATTTACACTTTATATGATTCTGGGAGTGATTACATTAGATCAAATTAAGATACACTCCGTGGAGGGCTTGAGCTAGTTTGATAAACAAAAAAGACCTAGTAAGTAATAAAACGCCTGGAAATAAGTTAGGTAAATAACTAAACGAGTACCTATAAAAATTATTTCCACATGCTTGCGTTAAATAAAATATGATGAACAGTAAGAGAAGTTTGATTTAAAATGAATATCCTATTACATTTTTATTTGCCATTTGTTAATTTCAGAGAATATAATAACATGACAGTAATTAAATAATTACAGTAATAATTAAATTTCCTAGATATTACTTTCCTTTTTTTTATTACAAAGTTTAATTAAATATATAGTAAAATCGATTCTTACATCAACAATAAGACGGTGAGGACCTAACAGCATTTTAAGTTTTAAGAGTACCAATCTCCATTGTCCTAAGTGATATCCCCTTTATGGTGTTCCTTCCTTTATCCCTCTTAACTAGGAAGTTTCTTTGAATTAACGAACTAAACCCCTTTTCAAAGGGTTAAGTGACACATTTCGAGGAGCGTCCTATCGTTTCCAGTTCCACTTAAAACCCCGTACTCGGAGTTTAGGCCTCTTTTGTTTCTTGAATGACTCGTTAACACGTTTCAAGTTACACAGTTTACAATCGCAATGACATCTTTTGAACGTGTTGTTGTCTAATTTTCAATAGTTTTCGTGGTTTAGCAAAAATAGGCTTTTAGAATTTCAATTTATTTCTTATAAATTGTATTGTTTGATGTTTAGGTTTGGGCCATATTAATGAAATTTAATAGATTAGGCCTACTTAATTGCCTTACACGATTATTATTCGTCTTGGACGATTTTTTAAGCGGAAATTGTAAATTCTTTATGCGTTAAAATGATACCATAATCATTTTAAGGCAACTTTATTTGGGTACTCTCCAAAAAACAGATGAAATCTGTTAATATCGAAGTGATTTAGGCCTAGATTATTTTAAGCATGATGTGCGAACATTTTAACGTATGTCAAATACATAAATTAATAAATTATACAATTTACAATATATTAGTAATTAATTTAACTCATGCTTTAAATATGACGTGTTTTCTTGAGACGATTCTTTCACACGAAAAGAGAGTGTCAAAGTTGTATCTATGGCTAGTATTTTATCAGAACTTGCAAACATAGTAAGTCGGGCTACTCACACTCTCTCGGCATCCTTGGGCAGGTTGCGGGGCACCTGGGTGAGGCCGCGGTGCGAGCAGTCCACGGTGAGCCCCACGCAGGAGCAGGCCCACGGACACTTGGTCAGCTCCCCGGCGGCCCCGTGCCCGTGCAGGATGATGGGATGTCCCCCGATGCGGCCGGAGCTGCCGATGTCGTTGCCGTTGCCCCCCAGCGCCGCGCACGGCCCCAACAACAACAACAGCACTACAAACTTCATCGTGTCTACTACAGTCACTCGCGTCACGCAGTCTACATAGTATCGCGCTGCGATGTGGTGTCGGTGTGTGCTATGAGCGGTACGGACACCTCGCTGCTGCGCCTCGCCGTCGACTGCCGCTGAGCGCGTTGCGACAGGCAGACCGCGCGCCGCTCGCGTAGTTGCCGCCGCGGCCGCCAGGCTGCGCCACGCTACCCCCCCCCCTCGTCAGAGTGTTCGGGGACTACTTTAACTGAGAAAACATAAATATACATTTATTAAACCTATATGTTTGTGGCAGAAAATATTTTCATTGAATTATTTACTATAATGATTTAATTGAATGAATCTATAAAATTTTATATTTTACAAAAAAACTATAGAAATTTTAGTTTTCATGTAAGATGTCTTTTTCCCAGAAACCGATTCTTTAATAGAGTCACGCACTTAAAGGTGTTAGTTTATAAGAATTTGCATAACAATAATAAACTATACGTATATGAATTTACAAAACGTTATAATAATTAAAACTAAATATGATTATAATCAAAACTGGAATGTTATGTCCTATATTTTTTTCAAATTATATACTTTATAGTAAATAAGAGGTTGTTTTCCAATGGTATGATGAATTAATCCTTTACTGTAATGCTTTTGCCGTACAGCATTCTATTTGTTACGATTCTCGTATTCTCAGTTGGGCCACAGAGAAGAAATAAGCAGAGGTCGCATTCATATGGCAGTAGTGTTGCGGGTCACTGCCTAACACCAGGAAGTAAAACAATAGGGAGACAATAGACTTCCGGGCGCCCCCCTACCCCCCGCGCCCACTTACGGCACTGCTCGACACATATTTAGCGCAACATTAGATGCGACCTCTGTCTTATTTCTTCTCTGTGGTTGGGCCAACAGTTAATTACGGTGACCAACCAGCGAATTTGGCCCTGTCTCTGAAAAACAATTTATTCATGGTTATTTTACAACAGCTAAAAAATAATGATAATTTTAATGGATATCCAGTAAATTAAAATTTTAAGTTGTGAAACGAAAACCCTTACGGTATACTGACATTTTAAAGTATTTCCTCGGAAATATAAAAGTGATTATTATTTTACTTTTAACATTACAATTAAAAAATATCCACTAATTTTTAACTGAACAATTCAGGTGATCTTATTTTGGAGTAATTCTACACCAGTCCCAATATTGGTTTCTTTGGAAAAGCAGGTAAGCGCAATTTAAATGTCCCCAGTCCCAAATAACGTTTGTCCTCGAAGTATTTGGTGCTGCACAACGCCGAGTACTCTGGTACTGGCCCGCAACACCGGTAGCCGGAGCGCCTGCACTCGCGGGCTGCAAAACAGATACTGCGTTCACGTCACATACCTCCGAGCCACAGGCGCTCCGCAGTACGTCACGTCAAACCAAATCCTAATTGTAGACTTGTAGACTAGTGGTTCGGTATTAATTTTTTTTACCATGGTGACGATTTTGTCAACCAGTTTCAAAGGTAGACACTTTATCCAACCTATCTTTTAACCTAATATCTACTGAAAAGCAGGAAAATAACCGATCATGTCAATGATGATTGCATATGCCTTGCTTATCGGAAATTATTATTGCTAATGTTAGTTTTAACCAGAAAAAAAAATAAAATTTAGAATGTTCTCCTGTTAAACGGTATAACTTTAAATTTATATACAAACAACTCCATCTGAAACATGATTTAATTTTTAATTTTGAATTATCAACTAACTTGCTTGTATTTTAAGAATATGACCGCCATTTCCCTGAAAGTTATTCTATGATCGTTTTTCATTTGCATCGCTGTTGCAGTTATAACAAGATGGTTTTTTACTAATCAGTGATGGCAAATGTCCGCAAAAATCCTAATCAAAATATGGTTGATTAAAGGATAAATTTATTAAATAATAATAATGCTAAATATTCCAAGCATTTTTTCACTTTAATGTTTGCATCGGTACTCCTTGTTTGGAAATGAATTTTTTTGATGGAGCCTTTTTAACTTGTACGTCACAATTAGATAATATTTTTGAATGATTTTTTTATGAATACCGTTTAAAACCACGCACGTCCAAAACAATCCACCTCAAGAATGCGGTCTTAACTACACAGCATTTTGGGACTGCTACTTGGGGAGGATCAACAAATAATCCAAACAAAAATCCAGCAGCTAAAACTATACAAGTTTCGTCACGAGAGAAGAAGTATTTTGATGACTTGAGCAAAGCCTAACCTAACCTAACCTAACTTAACATGCCCTAGTGGCATTGTATGATACAGTTATACAGTATATAGCGTACTTAGAGATATCAGTGTAATGATACATCTAAATCAGATGACAATCAGATTTTTGTTTTTCTTTAGTCAATGTGAAAGTGAAATCCAAGAAAAACTTCATGAGTCTCAGTTATGTGCTGTAACTGCGCTACTTCAAGCATTGCTAAAGTCATTAAAACACCACTTTTCTCTCGGTGACGGAACATGTGTAGTTTTAGCCACCAGATTTTAGTTTGGATTACTTACTGACCCTTCCCAGGTAGCAGTACTAGAATGTGTGTAGTTATGATCGCATTCTTTGGGTTGGCTGTTTTGATCCTGTGTAGTTTCAGCCGGACACAATTTTTTATGACCGGTATTCATTCAGTTCATATTGTGCTAATTTGAACAATCTTCCTTTCCATTTACACTGTATCCAATCGTTACCGAGTTGTTTTTCAGTCTTGATTGTTTGACTCAGAGATCATTCAAACTGAAAATGTTTTTGATTGCAATATACTTTTGTCTAATATAAATCCTATACTCTTATATGAGCAATGTTATCGTCCGGCCGTGCGTGCTTGCTTGTATGCTTGCTTGTATGCTTGCTTGTATGCTTGCACATTTATCTCAAAAACGGCTCCGAGGATTTCTTTCAAAGTCTGGAAATAAGTAATTTATGACTCAAAAACGTCTTTTACGCAGATTACTTGGCCAGAGAAAATCTAATAACGTAATAAATCGAATTTTAAAGTAGTAAAATTTTAACATTGGCCTTATGGGTTGCCGTGATAGCAACGAAAATAAACAAGGAAAGTGTAAACAAATGAAGTAATAATAACAGCTGTTTGGAATCTACAGCTATCAAGGGAAAATACAGCAGGTGGGATGAAGAGTCCATGGAGCAATAAAAAAGGTTTATATTGATACATTTTATGACATTGAGATATTTTATAGTAACTGGATGAACTGGTAAACATGAAATAACACCGAGCAAGGCTCGGTCCACCAGGTACTAAAAGTATTATCAAAATATTTCTAAATTTATAATATAGAATATTATACAAATCTTCAAAAAACATCATTGTCATTTAAAAAACAAAATTTTAAAATCAACGTTAGTTAATTTAAACTCCGTTTTAGTATGATTTCTTTATTTAAGAACAAATAATCATTCTCCACACTTTAATGTTTTCATTAGCTGTAAGTATTTAGATAGTACAATAAAATTTCCAAAATAAAAAAGTCAATGTGGATTAAAATAGTTAGCAGTGGTATTAAGGAAATGTTTATCCTAGATAGTGATTGTATGACGTAACATCAATAAAGTTACCATATCAAAGCCCCGGCCCGGACACGGCGCATTATGCCGGCGGCGTGCCGCTGCCTGCCGCTGGCGGCTTAGCGTCACCTGGTCAGGGCTTCCTGCCGCCCTGCCTGCCGCCCCTCACGGCAATCCTTATTTACAGCGGGCTTAACGCTTACATTCGCCGAATTTCAGATAGCAGACGGCACGACACCGGACGTTTTATGTAGTGATGGGCAGTTCGATTCTTCTCAGTGAATCAAATCATTTGAATCACTCAATTTAAAATAATCGAAATTTGAATCGATTCTTTGATTCATCTAATACTCTTTGCGGGTAAACGTAATGTAATACAATCAATCGGTTGTTCTTGAATAAAAAGTGTGTTTTTTGTATTTGGACCTCAGAATGTAATTTTTAATTCTGAGTGCAATTATACCGGTATATGCTATTTCCAAACACAAAATGTATGATTTAAATTTGATCTAAGAAATAAAAGCGACATGAGTGTTAGCTGGAAGACTCAAACCAACGAATTACAAACAGATGAACCAATAGTTTAAAAGAGTTGAGTTGTGTGGACTGTTTTTTTACATTTTTTATTATCATGCTGGTTTTTCTCATCAAAATATCATTGGCCTTGATGAAAAAAACCCAAAAACAAAGACACAATCCATGAAGCCTCAAGAAGGTCAATAACAAAAACATTTGTTATACGCTTTTGTATTAATAGCTTATCTGAAACAAAACTGGCGTTTGCACCTAGTTTTGTTTTGTGAATTAAAGGAATAAATTCCAGATTTTATACGCGTGTAGAATCGATTCCTTTCTAAAAGAATCACGATTCATTTGATTCACTTGATGAGTCGTTCAAATTGACCGATTCGTTCGCGGATCGCCCAACACAAGTTTTATGTCTCTCATATGACTCACTTTAAAATAGGAAGAATTGCTTTAATCCTTGTTAGACGTAAAAGTATATGGAAATTAACTCTTATCATCAGGTTTACTACTTTTCACGTGCAATTTCTTCTGAATTGCACATAAAAAGGGTATGATTTGTGTTACTATTGAAACGGCTGCATACTATCAAGTTGTTTGCCAGCGTAAACGGGTTTACAACATCTGTGTTAAGACGTAAATAAAAATAAGTAATTTTGGTTTTTACATAGTTTAGTATATTCTTACATATTGTGGTACATTTTAGTATACATATTACTTTGTATTATTGTGCGAAAGTGCGATCGTATGAAGCGTGGGGAATGTGAGGTAGAGTTGTTAGTTTCTTAGTTTGCCGTAAGTGTTTAGGATCAAAAAATGTTCTAGGAACATAAATTAAGAAACCAGAAATGAAACAATCTGAATAGAACCAATGAATATACAAAGTCTTTTCATTCATTGTTATGCACTTCATTTTATTACACAAAGTCTGTGTGTATTCACTGTTAGGACACTGCATTTAAATAAATGACACAAATCACCTCCTTGAATGTCAATGCAAAAACAAAATACCAACCTGCCTTTCATTACATTTCCTTAGCCTTTTCATTGTCCAATGCAACCTAGATATTTACATACAATAAGAATAAATAATACGGAGTATTGTAGTAACTTCCTTGTTTACAAGGGCTGACACGCGGTGTCTAGCAGCAGTTGTGTCAAGTTCAGTTACACGCTGCCATTGTACTTGCCACGCGGCCTTGGTCGTGGTTGTTTATTGAGGTTTCTCCTAGACCAGATCCTGACCGTGGCTACTGATAACAATGTGACAACGCGCCTTGTAGTCAGGCTGTGTCTAGCCTTCGACGCAGAAGTGAATATTAATTAAGTAGGAATGTATGAAATTTGTTGAGTTCACTGGATGAGTCGGAAGCCGATCTCGACCTTCCCATTGTATGGATGGTATATTTCTTCAATGCTAAACCTATGGACATTGAAATAAGCGACTGGAGCCAAACAGAAAATGCAGTGAGATCCATTGAGATAAGAGGTATTGAGACAAGAGAACAAGTTTTACAGAATGAATTTTGATTGGATACAAAAGTAGTATGGATTCATCACAAGTTTGTTTTTCATTTGAGATAACACATTTTTCTACATCAAAAGCAAGTAGAATACTGGAAGGACTTGAACTGCAACGACATTCTCAAGTGTCATCTATGGATTGCCAGGAAAGCACTAAATTACGCTATAATGCAGCTATTCAGTTCTATATCTCTAGCTGGACTTATTCGTGTAGGCGTTGTCATAAACACTGCTTAACCTGAACGATCAACTGTGAGCTGGAAGTCAAGCAAGATATTCACGTCAGTGATAAAAATATTATTGATTTACTCGGATGAACACTTGGTTCAACAAGTAGAGTTAAATAGAAACTTCTTCATTATGTAGCCAACATTTTTCGGATGACAGCTCATTGATGCATCGGTATCAGTGTGTATAAACAACCCACTACAATGAGCCCCAGAAGGGTGACGTAGCAGTTATCAACCCTTTCCCGGTTGCCAAGACAGCTCGAATCGATCAAGTCTCGCAATATCCTAACAATGTATGCAAATCCACGCGTCTAGTCCATTAAATTGTGAGTGTATTAGAGCCACGGTGAGATACGGTCTCGTGTCTGCAGCACACTCTATGGCAGCGGGCGCGGCGGCGGCGGCGGCGGAGTGGGGATTAGGCGAGTGCAGGCGTCACAGGCTTATCACTGCAACGCGATGTCACGCTGTATTTGTCCTAGTTATTTATTGTGCTCGGCAAACAATAATAACTCATTACCAGTGACGACTGGCGCACGTGCTTTAAAACTGTTGCAAATTAAAAAGAAAAGGTTTAGATCTTCCTTGAAATTGTTCAAATTTATAAGAGGATAAAAGCAGTATAAGCCCAAATTTAACTTTTTAAATAGTAGTACAGTACTTAAATGATTTTTCGTTATACTGCTTCAAAAACAGATATTTTTAATGCATGTTTTCCGGACCGAAATACACTCTTTTTATTCCTAGGAATTAAAAGCTGATGTACTCGATACCAGCTGACTCTTTTTTTTAGTCCTAGGACTATAAAAGTCAAAAAGTGCCGAGTACGTCGTAATAATCGAACAATATTCATTCGATTACAAATAATCGAAACATTCATCGTTATTATCGAAACATTCATTGTTGTCAGTTTAATCAATTTGTGAAACTCGCTCATTTCACCAATCGATTATTACATGCGTTCGATACGTCGATAGTTGTTCATTGTTGTCAGTCTACCCTAACACAAATGAAACAGACAATCAGCTGATTGCTTCAAATAGCAAGAACAAGACGGTGGCATCTTATGAAGGCATCTTTAAAGGTAAAAAAGCTGTAACATTTTGGTTTTCTTAAGTAGTTTACGTATTGTATTGAGCAATATAACGAAAAATATAGTTCATCACACGGACCTAAAGCTGCTTTTCGTTACTCGGTAATTTTTCAACCTCGGCTTACAGCCTCGGTTGTAAAACTTGACCTTGTACGAAAAGCGTCACCTTAGGTCCTTGTAATGAAATATACTATTAGATACCTAGGCAAAACGAAAATTACATAATAATTTTCGCAAAACAAAAACTAAGCTATTTATCATAAACGTTGGTTTCGGATAGTTAAAACCTACAATTTACAAAATGTTCCTTAAACATTCTTATAGTTGTGGGATTACCGAAAACACTGTAGACCAATAATTGAATAATCCATCATACGAGTTGTTTGTATTGTATATTTTGAAATCTATAATATAAAAATAAGCAGTTTTTCTTAACTTGCTGCTAAAACGGCAGTTTTTATAACAAACGTTACGAGGCTAACGAAGTTATTTTCCTCCTCTAGGGAGAAAAAGAATCAGCACGTCAGCTGTTCGTCTTTGCAATTCGTAGTAGAACTGCAAACGTGTGTACATAGGCCTAGATGTAGATTTTTTTAATGGGTAGAGTAATTGAGGTGATTATTTTTTTACTCGGTCATTTTCGACCTCGGCGGCGACTCGGTCAAAAAAGCTGTAAGAAAAAACCCGTAAGACCTATAAGAAAAACGTCACTTCAGACCTCAGTCAGTAACGAAATATACTATTTATTTAAACATAAATAAACCAGAGATGTACAAGAATTTATGGACTCCATAAGAGTTAGCGACCTGCTGAAGAGGAATTACTGATGACAGTATCAATTGAATTGGCAACTATTCCAGACAAGTAAAGCTCTCAGCTTGGCAAGTTGAGCCAACAACTTGTTCACTTACTAGGCTTGTCAGGCACGAGAGCACTCTAACTTTTAATCTCATTTAAAATAGTTCTTGACATATTTTACTGTTTATAATGAGTGTTTGTTTAAAGGCATAAAATCAAAAGTCTTTGTTTTCTTTTGAAAAGCTTCTTTCGCACAATACCATCGTGTCAAATTAAATTTAAAATGAATCACAATCACGATAGATTTTCACAGAGCCTGGATTAATGTTCTCAGCTTTTACTATAACGATAATTTTCTTTCTCGTCACAATCAAAGGTGTTAGAATACCTGCACATTTTCTTCTTTATTTTTGCAAGGAATATTATTAATTACAAAATGACGTTAATACCGATTCATTCCAAGACCTGTATGGCACTACTTGGCCGTTACCATTTTAGCATCTCACTATCACTAAACATTTTCTTTTTTTATAACTGGTTGATATTTTTAAGACACTTTTGATTGCTGTGATTGAGTTTCTTTTAAAGAAAACAGTCCAAATTGTTGCTACACTCTTTTCATTCAATTTGTTAACAGGTTTACGATTTAATTAAAAGTTTTAATCTTAGTTGAGTTGGGTTTAATTGACAACCAAAATCCAATCCATTGAAGATCAAAAATAATGTTACATCCTAATGTACTCTTAAATTAGTTGAAAACCCTACATAAGCACACGTATTTGATTATATTTTGTCCGTATTTATTGTATTGTTTGATAAAATTAAATACCCCTTAATTTATTGAAGCTGAATGTTAGCTGAAACGAAACAAAAAATAAGGAACTGAAATATTTTTTCATAATTTTAATAAAATAATGTTTCCTTTAAAATTTGATAGTGAAACTATCTTAGAACGTTGTCGTGATTGGATTTGATTGTAGGAGAAGAAAGATCATAATTAAAGTACTGAATACAAATACCAAAGTATCACAATTAAAACCTTAGCCAATGTCAGTTTGAAAATCAAATGCTATCAGCATCATTCCAGTATCGTAATAGTGGAGACGTACAGAGGAAGATCAAGGAAGCGTTTTTTGATCATTAAATAAGTTTTTGGATCATGAATTTCTCATGGGCAGCTTATCACTAGTTTGAGGTATTGTAATCTACATAGGTTTTGTGCTTGCAGTTCCATATACTTATTCAAATAATTAAAATTCAATTATTTACTCAATAAGTAAATAAAACTTATTAAATCTCCTTGATTCTACTCTTATATTTAACAAGTAGTTCTATCCTAACGGTAATGTTAACTTTGGTGGATTTTCTAAGTATACTTGGAAAATTCATATATGAATCAATTTGTAATACGTTCATTGAATATTTTCCTTGTAATATAGCAAGGAAATCTTTCAATAAACAACTCGATACCTTCAATTTATTAAATTAAGTTTGTAGCTTCAATTACTTTTTATTATGTTTAGATTTAATCATTAACTGATGTGCAAAGCGGAAAAATTATCTAAATTAGCACAGGTTTATAAAATTTTAAAAAATCCAAAAAACACTCTAATAATTTCTTTTACGTGGAAGTAAGGTAATTATTTATTTTAAGTGTCATTACACATCCCATACTCATTTACGAGCAATGTTTGCTTGCTTATTAGTTTGTTTGCACAATAATCTCAAAAACGGCTCCGAGGATTTCCTTTGAAGTCCAAAAAACTATTTTATATCTCAAAATGTATTCTATGCGGGTCATATCGCCAGTGAAAAGTTAAACGCGTAAAAAGTGAGACTGAAAGTTGTAAAATGTCAACATTAAGCCATATTTGTTGTAAATTGGCAAATAAATAACTACGAAAATTCAACCTAACAAAACTAAAGTTAAAGCTGTCCAGTCATGGTGCTTTATTACATCACAAAGTATAAGATTTATACATAGAGAGAAACTGTAAAAATATTGAAAAAAACTAGCTTGGCTCGGTCCACCAGGTACTTCAGCTAAGCTTGGTTAGTATTTAATTTTTATAAACAAAATAAAATACGTTAAATAACTAGATTAAACAGGTAAAGTGCGGAAATTTACAAATTGTCACGACACTACAATAATATCAAGAATACCAATCGTAAGGCACTCTTTTACTCGAGGCACTCTTATGTGTGATTTATTTTTTAAGAGATTTGAATTGAATGTCAAGAAACGCATTGATTAAAAAATGTATAAAAGGTAAGGGGCGGAATTTTGGCACTGATGAAAAGTTGTTTACAAGATTGACAGTACTGCAGCTGAAACATGGCCACACTATCGGAGTCGTCAGAGTCTCCCCATAGGAGCACTGTAAAGTTGTCTCGCGTCTCGCCAGATATGTTTTCAATAGGTATACGCATCCCCTCCTTATCCAAAACAAAATATAAAATACTAGTATTAACAAGCAAGCTACTTTATCGACATTCAAAAAACATTAGTATGCCTTCTATACAAAATGTATCACATCAGCTACAGAAGGGCCTGCACCTAAGCTAGCGGCGAAGACACGGCGAGGCAGAGAAATACGTTCGAGGTCGAAGAAATTGCTAGGCTTGAATAATTGATCTGAGACATTGAAGCCATTCAAGTGACAAGAAACGACTTAAAAGGCAGTCTAAATGAAGCACACAAAGCGACAGGCGGACAATAGACATTCAAATGTCGCTGCCGCACTTTTGTCGCCGACTCTTCTTTGCCGGTGATGCGCCTGGCATCTCATTAATTACTTCATTATTATTTAAAGACCGGCGATTTATATGAAAAATAAGACACCGGTCATGATCTTTGATTGTTTGAGCTAGAAATCACTGAGGAAAATTTTGCGTGAGCTTACTAAAATAAGGAAGAACATGTAAGTATAAGAGTAGTAATCCTTTTAGAGTGCTCTGCAGAGTCTATCTCACACTTAAGATTGCTTTGGATGTTACTGAATTTTTTACTGTGTCGTGAATGCTATATATGGTATGGAGGACCATGTAATAGTTTCTGCAGTGAAATAAACAAAACAACCTTTATTTTTTAATATAAAATTTACAGTCAATACTGGCCAGATAGTTATTTCGCGACTTCTTATATGATGTTGTAACGCAACACAAAGTACGTTTTAAAGGTATACACTACCTTTAAAGATTACGGTCAAATGTATTGGGTTGAGCCGCTGGTTGCTTGAACATAAATGATGTTCTCATTCTTATAAAAGTTCAGTATAAATTGGATAATTTATAATGAAGGAAAAATAGATAGTCCAAGCAATGTTAAATTGTTGAATGAAAATTAACTCAAAATAAACTGTTGAAACATAAGATGTGACATTTGTTTATCAATCTTCAAAAACATCTAATTAAGTTTCAGAACAATCGTGACACTTTATTAAATACTGCAAAATATTAAAATGAAAATACAATAAAATATTTTACTGCCATAAAAGTTTAACAGATTGCCGTATTAAGCAGGAACAGCTGACGGTAATAACTGACGGTAGCGACAGAAGGCTCTAGGCCGACTGATGTATGCAAGCCCATGCCCGAGCATTCCCCTCACATCCTCGGCCCAGCGATTAAAATAAAACATTACATTCCAAGCAGCTTGCTTTGGTGGACACTGAATTATATTAACATTACAACTAATTGTATTAAACAATTCATTACCACTTCAGTTTACGATAGCTTTTTACTAACTTTATTTAGCCTTCTATAAAGTTTCAATTATAATTTCTCAACCAATAAAATAAGATATGGTTGAAATTTTTGGGTGTACTTTACAGCCATTTAAACACAACTTCTACAGTTGATATTGTTAAATAAAATTGTTTAAGAACATTTACTTATTTTTTTTTAAATCTTCGAGAACAATTTGAGGATTGAAAAGTTTGAAAATATCAACTTAGGCCTACTACAAAATGTCCATTATGTGAATGTAGAACTGAACTCTAATAAGGATAGGAAAATATGTTAGCGCAGCCAAGAACGCAGCTGAGGAAAATTATTGCCATTTTTAAATCCGTAAAGAAAAAAATACAAATGACAAAATAAAAAATTGTTTAGTAAAGGATACAGGAACATTTGTATACTCTCATTTATAAAGACATATAAATAGATAGGAACAAATGTTATGGATATTATATGCAGTAATCTAAAACAAATGAAAGTTTCGTTATGTTCATATGAAGGATATCGGTAAAAAAGATACGTGTCGTAAAATGAGTGGGAAAATGAGAGAGGAGGGAAGAGAAAGCGGAGGCCTGAGGGGGCAATAACAGTGGGCAAATAATGCAGCAGTCTATTGATAAACCGCTAATAAAGGGTGTTCAGCAAATATTGACTCCTTGCCATTGTCACTGATGTACTGTATACAGAACTTAACTGTTTCTCTGCCTCTCTGTCAATATTAAAGGTATTCAACGCATTTTTCACTCGTATACACGTAGTTCTATGTCTTCTCTCGTTATTATTACATTTGATTTAGTTAACAATTATAAGTAATCAGTTTTATTAATACTTAATTTTGGAAAGTATGCAGTCCACTTGACTGGAGGGCAATGCAGGAAGAGAATACACCTTTTGGAAAATCGTAGTTGATTTGATGAAGGAAATTCTTGGAATTTCATTCATTTATAAACTGTTAAACCAATCCATACCACCTACCCCTACTCGTAGTTAATATGGAATGGGTCCGAAATGCAAGATCATTGCGGTTAGTTATTGTCAAGTTCAATCAGCATCATCATCAATCAATCATCATCAATCATCATCATATATTTAATTTCGTAAGGCGATTCTTTGCGTCAAAAGTGTGGGCGTCTGGTAAGTCGTAGAAAGATGAAAGAGGGCTCAAATTAAAGGTCTCCATTCCGAGATGGCGGGAAAAATACTGAAATTGCTTGAAATTCACCAGAAAACGAGAAATAACGTAAAATATCTGCCATTTAAAAAGCATTGGGATCTAAAAACGTCTGCTTTGTTTTCATTAAACATGTGGTGCTGATGCTTAATTCAAAGTCATATGCTAGATGTTGACATATGGTTTTTTTTTTTTTCAAAAGGCAGCAAACTATGTTCATTGCACTATAACAAATAAATATTTTAATTATAAGATTTTCAGACTTTATAATCTGGTTTGAGTATATATTTATAATTTAAAATTATAAACATTTAAGGGCATTTGTTTGGCTTACGTTATAAACGTGGCGATTTAATGCAAAATGATCGATATAAATTTATAAGTAAGAGAATGTTTTGCACCGAAATTGTGGGGTTTGGCAAGTTGCAGGATAGTGGGAGAGAGCTCAAATAGAAGGTATTGATGCTAGGGACTTGGAAAAATACTGAAATTTCTTAACGTTTATCAGAAAATAAGATATCACATTTAATTTCGTAAGGTAATTCTTTGCGTCAAAATTGTGGGTGCCTGGCAAGACGAAGAAAGATGGGAGAGGGCTCGATTGAAAGGTTTCTATTCCGAGATAGCGGGAAAAATACTGAAAATGCTCTAAATTCACCAGAAAAAGAGAAATAACGTAAAATATCTGTCATTTAAAAAGCATTGGGATCTAAAAACCTCTGATTTGTTAACGAAAAACATGTGATGCTGATACATGATTGAAAACCATATGGTATGATAGATATTAACATAAGGTAGATCCAGTTTGCTATGAAGGTATTTTGTACTATAATAAATAAGAATTAATTCAATTTTCCCTCAATTAGGGGCCTTTAGACCCTTCAAGCTACATGGTAGATGTCGACATAAGGTTTATTTTAAAGCCAGCTAAATATGTAGGTTGGACGTACTGTAACAGATAACGAATTTAAACTTTTAAATATTCCTATTTTGTAATTAGGGGATTTAGCCTATTCGTCATTTAAAAAGCATTAGGAGTGACATACATCTATCTGTTTTCATTATAATAACGTTATAAATCCGTTCAGCTGTTATTGAGTTATAAGAGCCCCCAGCACATAAATATATTGATCATTCAATATTTTATATTGAATAATCAGCATTTGCATTACATTATTTAGGGGCTTATGCCCCTACAAGCCACTAGTCATATATTTAATTTCGTAAGGCGATTCTTTGCGTCAAAATTGTGGGCGTCTGGCAAGTCTTAGAAATATGGGAGAGGGCTCAAATTAAAGGTCTCTATTCCGTGATGGCGGGAAAAATAATGAAATTGCTAAAAATTCATCAGAAAATCGAGAAATAATGTAAAATATCTGTCATTTAAAAAGCATATGTATCTAAAAAGGTCTGCTTTGTTTATATAAAACATGTGTTGCTGATACTTGATTAAAATCAAAGGGGTAGGCTAGATATCAACTTAAGACGTAAGGTAGATTTAGTTTGTTATGAAGGTATTTTGTACTATAATAAATAGGGATTGTTTGAATTTTCCTTCACAAGTATAATATAAAACGAATAAATAAAATCAAGAATTTCCGTTTTAAACTTGGAGTTGGATAATTTATTCCGACTGCAGATGTTGTGTCCATTCTACACAAGGGTTAGAAGATGCTAAAAGGAATTGGTATTTTATACTCAAAAAGAATAGTTGTTTGTGCAACTTGAAATGAATTTAATTTTTTTTTTTTAATTTTGTCCCAAGAATAGTTATCTAGGGACTAAAGTGCAACTTTTTCTCCGCGAGGGAAACTGTTGTCGCCCGATGGCGAAGCTGAGGGTGACAATTTTCCCGAGGGAGAAAAAGCACTTTAGGCCCATGATGCACACAAAATTTGTCCTCCACCTATACCATTAACAATAATTGTGACAATATAATGATACCTTCATATGATCTTTTTCTCCTTTAAACTATGCTAGATTAGAATCGCATATGAATATACAATAACATAAGCAATTAAAAGCAATTATAATTAAGCAATTTAAACAACCACACTGAGAAAAATATCTTAGCGGAAAAGCAGAGTTTTTGCCCCAAGTCTAGAATCTGTACTCGCAATACGTAAATAAGGACTTGGCTCATGTACAGGAGAGTTGTGTCTGGACCCAGCTCAATGACTCGGCAGTTTTTTGGGCATTAGTACAGACGCAGGACTCGCAGTCCTTCTTTAAGAACTATTTCTATGCAATTACGCTCGAACTGCCGTATTTGCAAATAATCAGGGAATTTACCGTGATTTTAAGGAAAACATTAAAGTGACGTCATGGATGGTTTGTATACGTCACAAAACACGTCATAAGTTTATCCATGATTACTTTCTGCATGCAGCCCACTGCATTTACGGTAGGCGTATGGATGAGAACTTCAAATTATTTCCATGTGATTTGGTAAAAGCTGTTAGTCTTTACCTTGTTTTAGTTCGCACTACCATCAAATATTTTATTTGA
The DNA here is from genome assembly GCA_035578135.1 of Flexamia atlantica. NCBI lineage: Eukaryota > Metazoa > Arthropoda > Insecta > Hemiptera > Cicadellidae > Flexamia > Flexamia atlantica. Next base: position 19,168,812 of record JAQJVK010000006.1, on the reverse strand, counting down.
ATCGAATAAATATTTTTAACCCAATCTGGACTGATTTTAAGTCCGTTGTGTTAGTTTTATATTTTGGATTGAAAATTTACAAATGTGATACAAGTTTGAATAATAACATTTGGTTTCTATAATACATATTTTATTAATGTTTTTATAGATTTACTTACTGTAGTACCATTGATAGCAAATACATATAAAGTAAATGGTAGTGAAACGTCAAAAAGAATATCCAATTTCCAATTCTTCAGAGAAAAAGCTTAGATTATTGAAGAAAATCAAATCGTTTTATTTGTCAGCAGTTACTTAGGTTAAATATTGTTTTATTTTTAAATAGTTGCAAGGACACATTGATCAGTTTTAGACCTAAGATTAATTTTATCTCCCCAAAGTTTACACAAACAAATTACCAAAAAAAGTAATTGCACTGTTTAAATCCTGTTGCGATTTTAATAACTCAGGTATTTTTTAGCAATGTCTTAAATAAGATGAATTGTAAGAAATAACCTGAAATAACCGTTTGACCTTGAATGCAGGTCGAGTATAACCTTGCATTGATTTGCTGCCACTTTTAAATGTATCAAATAAATATGTCAGGGCAATAAATTGTAACTGTTAATGGTGTAAATACCTTGTACTGTCAAAGTGATCCTTTGTAGTCTCATATTATGGGCCACGACAGTTTCAATCTCAGAGAGATCTTCCTCAGGCGATGTAAATCAAATTTCATTCCAATGGAAGTCGTCAAGAAGCATTAAAAACCATCATGACACATACCCACGTAACACAAAAGGACAGACGCACACAACGAACAAACATTACTTTTTATAAAAATTCCGGTACTGGGAAACACGCACGACACGTACGGAGGGCTACTCTAGACTCTATCACGCAATAAATTGTCACTGTAGAGAAGTACCATTAAGCGTAAAACTTCACTTATCACTTCTTCAGATGTTATTCAACAACTATACAGTCTTCAGCAGGCAGCCGTAACGCAATGGATATAGCAGTCTCCAGCTGAACATACGAGTCAAGAAACATCGGGCGTGGTTAGAACTTGGATGGGTGATCGCTAGAAGGACCCAGACATCTTTTACTGATTTTAAATCAAAATTACCGGTAAATGCAGAGACTAGGCAAGTCAGTGCATAGAAATCGGTTGTATTTTACGAGAATAGGACTGTACATTCTGTGATAAACTGTGGTAAAGGCAAAATGAATCGCAGGATATTCTGAGAAAAGTCTCTGCAATTACGAGAGCCAACTCTGATCGGCAGGACTTACAACCGACAGTAATGACGTCATAGCCAGTGACGTCATAACTATGTAGACAAACTAAGTCCTGATTTTCCGTGTGGCGGCCTCACTGCCGGAGCATTGAGCCGGGTCCAGATTGCAGTGGGTAACCCGCACACCCTTATTTACGTGTATTTTCCACGTATTTCAGGACTAAATTTTTCTCAGTGCACTTATTCAAACTTTCACACTATTTTTAACACAATTTTTTCTAAAGTATTTATTTTTTAAAATACCTCCCGAAATTTGAAGGTAAGAAACGATCATGTTTATATAACGTTCGGCCGTTCGGCATATTGGTAACAAGCTCTAAATCAGGTGTTTTTATATTCAGTGTTACCAACTTAATTCATACAAAAAAAATTATTACCTTGCTATTAAAATGCATACGGCTTTGTTTTCTTAAGCTCAAATCAAATCAAATCAAATCAAAAATCGGTTTATTTCCTTCAAATAAAAACAAAATATATACATCTTATTTGGTAAGAAATAATAAGTCCTACATAGGTCAAAAATGACCTGTGCGTAGAACTGAGTCTCTTCAGCAGTGATGCACTTTTCACATAAAAATATATATCAGCACATCCTTAGGAAATTAAAATAACAAACTAAAAATTAATAATTAACAGGACAAACAGTGAAAATACAAAAGAAATTTTACAAAAAATAACAAATAAACTAACAAATACCCCCGTTGCAGCAGTCCTGCATACTCAGCGAATTTCAAGTGCATAAATAAATAATTTAAATGAAGTCTCGCATCAAGTAAAATCAATATACATTCCAAAGAAAGTGTGCAAAAATACTCTCCTAGTGGCTTTTAAGATCAACAGGCTATAAAAAATAATAGCCTATACTTAGCACGAAAATGCAATGTTCAAAACTTCAAAACTGCTGGCATTTCCAATTTAATCGTATAGGGAAATGACCAGCTGTTTAAGTTTGAGTAAAAAATTTCATAAACATCATCAGTAAAAATCTGTATTCGCTATAGTACATTTATTTGACATATTTAGTTATCTGGCCTTTAAGTAAGCCATATGTCTGTATCCACCATGTGGCTTTTAATCAAACATCAGCTCACATGTTTTAATGTAAACAAAGCAGACGTTTTAGATCCCAATGCTACTTCCCAATGCTACTTGAATGGCAGTTATTTTATGTTATTTTTTGTTATCTAGCAAACTTTAAGAAATTGCAGTATACTTTTCCTGAGTCCCTGACATTAAAACATTTAATTTGAGCCCTGTTGCCTCATCCTGTGATTTGCCAAATGCCCACAATTGGTATTCAAAAATAAATTATTCTTCATAAGATTAGTATGGAAAAATGCAGGTTTGCTGCCACAGAAATTTGAAAATGAGGTATTATAGGCTACAATCCAATATATCTAATATATATACGGCCGCTTGTGTAACTGATTAAGGATACGAATTCTTTTTTACTTCTAGATGAGCTAGGAACTTGAAATTTGGCACGAACGTTCCTCATTAGTTCAAACTACGGGGAAAAATATCAAAACCCACAATTTTAAATTTTAACTCCCTCAAAAAAATTATTAAAAAATCGTTAAAATAAGCCTTTTTCAAACAACTGTTTTTTCACGATCTACAACTTTGGTCCTATGACCTTTTGCCCTATCTCGTCTCCTTCACCCTTAGATCGCTCTAGAAATTCCAATTTTCGAAGATTTTCCTTTGGTTTTCCAGCTCCAGTTGGCTTGATATTAAACGTATAGGTTCAAATCGTCTTTATAGCATATTCGTTACAAATCACCTATAATATAATTAGTTCTTAACGTAAAAATGCATCTAAAGCTAAAAAAGTCTTGAAAATTTACCTCGTTAAACCCACCTCACATGTTCTTTTAAGTTGCTGTTTAATGCAGGTTTCACAACTGCTAATGTGTTTCTTATCGGTAAAAATAATAATGAATAACTTTTATAAATAAATATTCTTTACAACTAAAGTTGATGTTTTAAGCCTGAAAATACTTCAATCGTATGATTCTTTCATGTGCTAATTGTATTTAAAACAATGATTTTAATTTTAGGTTCTCGCTGTGCGGTAGTGCAGTACGTGCCCTTGTAAGACTTATCTGGGCCTGTGGTTCTCTGGTTCAGTTTTACCGCGCTTAGATATAGTTCTATTCTACCTTATCGTGAAATTGCAATACTTTTTTGTCGACTTGAAATTTCTCCAATTTTTTCTATGTACAATTTTAATTTTAGAACACCCGCCGAAACAAAATATTTGTATTATTTAAACCTAAATATTTTCAACACATCTTTAAATATTGCCTTCATTCCGTGTAATGCAGTGTTTTAGTACCAGTAACAACTATTATGTTTGTTGTTAGTAAAAGAGTAACAAACTCACTCTATTAATGCCCTATTAATATAATGACGGGTGGTCAATGAAAAAATCTTCCAATCTCAAAAAACCGATCTTTGATTTTTTTATTACTCAGTTATTCTTAAGCGAATATTGTAGAGTACGACTCTTAATTTAATGCCATGTTTTCTGACAAAGGTGGTTATCGAAGCAAAAACCTTACTCTTCAGGTAACTCAACGTCCAAAACTCAAAGGGTGTTATGTTTGGAGACTGATATGCTCTTGTTAGGAGTCACTGCCAAACAAACATTGCTTAGAATTAACATAATATTTTTTTCGTATTCTGTTTCCGCCTGGAAATCCGAAATAATTTAAACCACCAGCGTTACTGAAAATGGCATTAAATAATGAATAGTTCACATCAACATTCACGTCCCTAACTAATAAATGGCTAAGCTGTAACAAAATATGACTTAACTAGTTATCCTATCGAAAAACAAAGATCAATACTGTATTTAAATAAATTTTTCAACAATTTATGTTTTTATTTTCGGATATTTTGCTCGATCTCACCTTTTTTACCCCTAACATGGGCCCTTAACAGGTTATTTTCCACTTTATCTTTTGGTTTTTCTTTATTTGTTGGTTAATTTTTAATCTTGATTATAAGTTTTGACATGACGAGAGTCAGTTTTACCGTCCAGTTTTACGCCCCATCAAAGGTCATTCGCCAGTTTCTTCGGTTTCAACTCCTAAAAGAGTCCTAAAGTTGAACTTTCATCAAATTTGAACTTTCCTCGTGGGGTTTTCTAACATATTCTTAAATGATATAGACCCAAGTTTTGACTTGGTATTACTCAGTGTCCCCGCCCACGCTTAAGCGAAGTCATTGGCGTTCTCTCACCCCTTTCAACCCCTATATACAACCAATAAATGAAGCAAATTAAACTATTTTCAAATGTTTGGCATTGTTATTTCTATACAAATACTTATGCCTAACCCCCTGGCCCCCGACCCGCTACCCCTTCAAATAATTAACAACCACCAAACTAGTGGTCCTTTTTTTCTATTGAAAAACAAAGCTCAATACTGTATTTAAATTAGTTTTTCTACAAATTTGGATTTTTATTTTCGAATATTTTGCCCTATCTCACCTCCTTTACCCCTAAAATGGGCCCTGAAATAAATTTGTTTGTAAATTTCCACTTTGGTTTTTTTGGTTTTTCTTTATTTGTGAGTTTATTTTTTATTTCGATTCAAAGTTTGACATGGAGAGAGTCAGTTTTACCGCTCAGGTTTAGGCCTCTATCAATGGTCATTTGCCAATTTATTTCGTTTCAACCCCTAAAAGAGTTCTAAAGTTTAACTTTAATTAAATTTTAATTTTCCCCGTGGTTTTTTCTAATATCTTCTTAAAATGAGAGACCCAAGTTTTGACTTGGGATTACTCGGTGTCACCGCCCACGTTTAAGCGGAGTTTTTGGCCATTTTTCACCCCATTCAATCCCTACAAACAACCAAAAAATGAAGCAACTTATACTATTTTCAAATGTTTGACATTGCTATTTCCAAACAAATACTTTTGCCTAACCTCCTGGCCCCCGGACCCTCTCCCCGTTCAAATAATTAACCTTCCACAACCAACAACCCCCACCACCAAACATCCCCCCAAACCCCAACATACCTTGTGCCGAGAATTTGTATGTAGTTTTATTAACTTTCCCTTGTGACTTTAATATCCAAACCCCCCTCACTCGAGGGATTTTTACCCCTCAGGTTTGTCAGAGGTCATTCGCCGATATTACCCCATTTTAACTTTTAAAATACTTGTCTTAAGTTGAACCTTTATTTTTTGAAATTTTCTCTTGTTAAAAAAATTATTATTTGATTGAGAGGCCCAGAAGGGATTTCAGAAGGGATTTTTTATTGTTACCTCCCATGAATAACCCTAAGTTATTTGTCATTTCTAAACGCTTTCGACCCCTAATCCCGCCAATAAAAAAAGAAAAATCAAGTACTATTCAAAAGTTTGGCAATACTATTTTAAAACAACAATTTTGTCTCACACCTGGCCCGGTATTATCAGAGGCAAAAGCTACTCGCCAACTTAACCCCATTTCAACTCCATGAAAAAGTTCTCTAAATCCGAACCTGCAATGAGTTTACAATTTCTCTGGTGGTTTTTACCATGTTAAGATATCTTGAGGTAGGAATTTCAACCAAAACAATTAAATAAATTTGGAATCGTGTCTTTTCAAAATCAAAACCCCCTTCTTTGGGACTAAAAATGGGAGGTCTGGGGGCGGAGTATTGTTCAACTGCGGGAGAACACAAACGGGGGCCTGGGGGCGAAGCCCCCAGCGAGCGAAGCGAGTCTAAACTATATAAAGCCACATAACATGTTTTATCAAGATATGCTGAGGAATAAGAAAGCTACGGTATCCAATTGCATTTACCTCTCATAAGGTTAACATTGGGAAAGAGAGTACACAGGTTTGCTGCCTCAGGAATTTGATGATTTGGATATTTTAAGCCATAATCAAGTAGATATTAACTGTATGAAGCCTCATGCCATTTCTTATCAGTATATTTTGAGAAATGAGCGAACTACACAACTTATTTTATTACCCATAAGGTTAGCATGTAGAATGAGTATGCAGGTTTGCTGCAACAGGTATGTTAAAACTGGTTAGTTTTAATTCATTACTTAGTATATCTTAACTAGAAGAAGCCATATACCAAGTTTTGTCAAGAAATGTTAAAAAATAAGTAAGATATAGAATTATTTTATTTCCCATAAGGATAACATGCGGAATGATTATGCAGGTTTGCTGCCACAAAAATTGAAATTTCGGGGATTTTTGACTAAAATACATTATATCTCATCTAGATGAAGCCAAAAACCAAGTTTAATTAAGATATGTTGAGAAATGAGCGAGATATAGAATTTTACTTATTCCCCATAAGGTTAACATTGGGACAACGTACTGTGTTTACCACTTTCAATGTCTCGGTAACCAATGGACATAGAGCAATGATTCAAAATACTAAATTGTTTGTTTTTTTAGGTGAATCCAATGGTGCCAACAAAAATTTGATTAATTTCATTTTTTTATGTAAAAACCCCAAAAAACCCATTTTTGGGGGGGTTATTCCCCCTTTACCCCCCCTTCCGATGGTCCGATCGGGCTGGTTTACGAACTTGTCCAATCGATCACCACTTTACATGTCTGTACCAAATTTCATTAAGATCGGACCATATTTACGGCCGCTATCGTGCTCACAGACACATATATATAGATAGATAGATAGATAGATAGATAGATAGATAGATAGATAGATAGATAGATAGATATAAATTCGAACGAATGGTGTTTTTGCTTCTGGTGGCCCCAAAACAAAAAGTTATCATGGTCTCGGGCTTAGGTCTTACCATGAGACCTACGGTAATAGCTTCTTCCCTATAGGGGAAATTCGCTAAAAATGGGATTATTATGCAAGCACTTTTAAATTTTTTACTTCTTGCATAATTATAAGCTGAATAATAATCAGAGCTTACAGCTAGGGCTAGACTTTGATGGGCGCGGCAGTCAGTCGAATATTCGAGGGTCTCGTCAAGTAGTGTCATAGATAGAAGTCAGTAGTTGGTCAGAGTTGAGTGAGCCTATCTCTAAGAGCCATGCAGTTACCCGTCTCTTGTACACATTCCGTGATGCCGCCAGGTCTTTTATCTCGGGTGGGGCATTTCGATAAATTGTGTTAGCTAAGTAAAAAGAGTTGGTTTTATTAATTGATTTAAAAATTCTGGGGACCTGCGCGCCAATGATTTGAAAATTTCTAGTTCTGTACGGGTGATTTATTGGAGTAAGAATTACTTCTGGATTAGAATGTAAATAGACAAGAATAGTTTTAATAAAAAGTTGTTTTATGGTTAATAAACCAGATTCTCGGAAAAGCTAATCCGAAGGATATTGCTTTGGTTTCCTAAGGCCTGCTTTGATTATGCTTTTTTGAATTACGGCTGAAGGTTCAATTATTGTTTGGAATGTTCCGCCCCAGGATGAAATTCCGTAACTAATTATAGATTGGACATAGGCGTAATAAACTGTCTTAATTTCCTTTTTATTCAAAATGTGGCTCAATTCACGAAAAACAAAAATCATTTTTCTTATTTTAGTTTTAAGATGTTCAATATGTTTAGCCCATCTAAGCTGCTTGTCTATTATCACGCGTAGGTATTTATATTGATCAACGCGTTCAATGACCTGGCAGGCACAGGTGGTACAGGACGGATCCCCGCAGGAGTGAACCCTCACGACCAGGTCCGCGGGCGGCTCAGCTCCATGACGCAACGAGATCGGTAGACATTTAGTTTTTCCTACATTCATTGTCAAAATATTTTGGTCAAACAATTTTTTTAATAAAGTTACATCAGTTGACGCCGCCGTAAACACTTCTTGCCAATCATTACCCGTGAAGTGAATCGCCGTGTCGTCTGCAAACGGTGTCGTCTGCAAAGTTGAGACACTGAAGTTCTTGAATTAAATTTAGAGTAAGCAAATGAAAATCGACAGTGTTGTCACATTTCCTCACTGTCCATCGCGGCGTTGCCGGATTTCTCTCTATGTATTTCTTATGAGAATACTTTTAGTCCCATGGGAGAAAAAGTAGATATTTTAAGTTCCGTGGGAGAAAAAGTAAGTAAGTGAAACCCATGGAGTATAAACTAGTACTTTAGTATTCTATTCCAGGGACTAAAAGACGACTTTAGATAGTAGGTGGAGAAAAAATGTCTTTATCGAAAACGAAAGTTTTCATCACATGTGTTGAGGGGCTAAAGAAATTCTTTTTCTCCCTAGGGAGGAAAAATCAGCTAAAGACGAGGACGTCAGTTTTCGTAAGACTGCAAATAAACATTGCTGTCGGTCGTTAACTTGCTAATTTTACCAATCGTAATTTCAATATGTTCGATTCATCAATAGTTGGTTATTGTCAGTCTCCATGGTTCTGTAACACTCATGGTGTAAAGACAAAAGAAAGGTGTGTGTACAATAGCCTGGTATAACGTAGTTAGTTGGGTTCAAGCAGCTAGCGGACCTTGCGGTATGAAAGCTGAACTATATAAGACCACACACATACATATTTTGATTTAGTTGTATAAACTAGTTTGCACTGAAGTCGTCGTGAGCGCTAGTTGCGTGAGCCCAACTACGTCACACCAGCTGACCCTGCATACACTTTTTTTTCCTTATACCATGATAACACTAACGAAACAGGCAATTAACCGATTGTTTTAAATAGCTAGAACAAGGTTAAAGCCTCTTTGGGAGAAATATTTTAATATAAAGTTGTAACATGTAGGTTAGCGTAATAATATTGAGCGCTAGGCTAAAACGAAAAATATAGTTCGTTACACAAGCCTAAAGTTGATTTTCGTTACCCAGTCATTTTCCGACCTCGTCTTAGTGCCTCAGTAAAAAAAGCTTGACCTCGTTCGAAAAGCAACACTTTAAGCCTTATGAGTGAAATTGAACTACTGTATTAATTAAGTTCATCTCATTAAAATACTTAAACCAAACTTTATGAAAAATTTTGTGTGTTGATATGGCACAAGCTGCAGTCAAAACTACGTGTCGAGGACCGTACCATTGATCTTGGTGTGAAATTAGAGCTTGGAACCTCATGACGTGCACCATGATGGTTGGGTTTCGATATATTATAGTCCGAAAAGGGCTAAGGTATTAGTCACAGGATTGTCCGAAAGGGACCCGTGTTAATGATTTTGGAAGTGCTTTAAGTTTTTCTGTTCATATCAAAACATAGTACCTGGTGGACCGATCCTTGCTCGGTGTTATTTCATATTTACCAGTTCATCCAGTTACGATAAAACGTTTCAATATCATAAAATTAATAAAAAGAAACCTCTTTATTGCTCCATGAACTCTTTACCCCACTCACTGCATTGTTCCTTGATGGCTGCAGTTTGCAAACAGCTGATATGATTACTTCATTTGTTTACACTTTTCTTGTTTATTTTCGCTGCTATCATTGCAACTCATAGGGCCAGTGTTAAAATTTTACAACTTTAAAATTGGATTTATTACGTTACTCGAGGACCCACGCTGCTCCGCAGCAGTAAATTTTGGTACTAAGACACAAAATCAACTCAAATCAAATAATTCATCATTTACAAAATTATTGTTACATGCAATGCAGCTTCACAACTTCAACGTGACTTGCCCGACACTTGCCTAAGTTGAAAAAGAGGTGTATGTAGCTGGGCCCGGTTATGTTGGAATTTCAGAAAACCAGTTATACAACAATTCATTACCAAATTGGTAATAATTTGTTCCACGAAGGAAAAAGTAGGAATTTATTGAGATATTCTGTACTTAAGTTTTCGGGACAGCGACATGTCAGCCGGCATATACTACTTTTCAAACCAACTATATACCATGCTAAAATACCCCCGTTGCCAAAGCCGTAGCCAGGAAACTTTTTTTTGTGGGGGGGGGGGGGGGTTTGGGCTCCGCGGTTACAGGAAGTGAAAAAATAACTGTCTAATCTTTCATTTCAACGCAATTTTTACATTTTCGGGAGGGGGGGTTTGCCCCCTGACCCCCTCCCCTACGGCCTTGCCCGTTGCAGACCTGGCATACTCAGCGAATTTCATATGCAAGAGAACACAGTACAAGCTAACATATAGCGAGATATGAGATATTTTCGTGAACCAATGGGGCTGGTTCACGAATTTGCCCGATTGATTACCACTTTACACGTCTGTACCATATTTCATTAAGATCAGACCATAAACAGACTCAGAAAAGAAAAACCTAATTTACATATATGTAAGACTGGCAGAACCCGTGGCTTCGCTCACGATAAAAATTAAAGTCTCACCTTGATATGAAGAATCTAGAGGACTGAATAGAAAATATTTATATCAAGGAATATGTCATGTAGAGATACGTTTCTTTTATGGCGGAATGTAGGATAAAATGTAGATACCACAGTAGATAGTGAAGGTTTTCTTTTCACCGTTATAACTCGAAAACGGCCGGACTGATTTTAACACCAAATGTGTCGATTTTAAGTTACTTCTTTGTAGATTTACCATTACGTCCATGGATTGCCTAGTAGGGCATCAATTAAGTACAGTAAAGGGCTGAATGGTCGAAACAGTTATGGTGCTATCTGTGGGCAGTATTTCAAACTCGACTCACTTAGTTTTTAACTTAAAATATGGGCGGGTAGTAATAATTTAAGATCAACCACTGATTGCAGCATTTATTTTTCCGTGAAAAGCCGGGACACCGTCGAATTAGATGAGAAAGGACTTTGCCAAATTATTTTAACTGGCATGATTGTAATTAAAAACATAAAGGCCGGCTTAATGAAATAACTATAGCTCCCGCTGCCTAAAAAGATGGTACCACATAATGAGCTTATGATTGAACGTATAAGGTACGAAACTAAACCAAATTTAACTTTTATATAGTACGAACAACCTAACAAAATCATCGAAACAACCATAAAACCACGATAAAAGGAATCAAATTATAAATCAGCTGTAACAACGTATCCGTTTGTGAAGCTAATATGCTTGATTTAATAAAATTTGAAATTTAAACAAAAGATCATCCATTACATTAACATGGGGCCTTTTCAGAGCTTCAGCTCCACGAAAAACCTCTAAAAACCTTGAATTACAAAAATCCGTTCTTGGTGAATGTCAACACTCTGTAAGGAACGTCCATGCAATTTTTCAAGGTTCTAGGTTAAGTAGTTTTGGCTGTACATAGGGTAGGTCAGTGGTATTTGACAAAAATACAGTAGAAAAGATATTATAAATATAACTTACAATCAGGGATTTGTATAATTTATAAATTTTTACATAAGTAGATCAAAGAATCATATCATTTCAGCACATTCTATTTGTGACTGAAAAACCACTGTTCTTTTCTCTTTCCATCTTACCGGGATTCAGTCTCAAGACTCAGCCACAAAAGGCAGTATGCTCATCACGTTTAAAACTGCGTAACTCCCGCTACCGAAATATTGATGGTGCCACTTAACTAATTAATGGTGGATTTCATCTAAACTAAATGGAACTTTTATATAGTACATAATTATGTCCTTGAAACAAATCAACAAAAATCAATGAAGCCATGATCAAAGAAATCAATTTATTACCATCTGTATCACCGTATACATTTCCGAAGCTAACTACCAGCTGATTGTTTTATGAACATTAAAAATGTAAACAAAAATCGTCCAACATACTTTTAAATGGGAAAATTTAAAAACTTCGGCCTCGCCAAAACCCCCTTTATACTACGAATTTTGTAAAATCCGTTCTTAGCGGATGCCTACGCCCTAAGAGGAACATCCATGCAAAGTTTCAAGGTTCTAGGTCAAGCAGTTTGGGCTGTACGATGTTTCCACTGAGTGGTATTTGACAAATATATAGTAGATTTGTGTTGTTCGGAATTCAGCAGAGTACTTCAGATACGTCCGATCATAATAATCAGTAGCTCAAATGAAAGCTGACATTTCACTGGAGGTTCTTAGACTGAAACAAATATAGAATTAAGTAATCACTTAATCACTTAATCACTTAATCACTTAATCACTTTAATAAGACAGGTACCTCATTGAGGACGTTACCCTGAATATGAGTGAAGGAATTAGAACTGGGGAAATATATCTCCAATTGAATTAAAAATTCGGAAAGTAATCAAATTTATGTTTTTCGGTCGAGTAATAGAGTAGATTATTGAATGCCGATGCTTGATGGTAAATTTGTGCGTGCATACCTTTAATTTAAGACCTCAATTATGAAGATCGGTCGAGTAGAAGAGCCAAACGAACTCGGAAGAGGAAAACCATATTTAACTCCCATAAGAAATGTACAGGGAGGATGTTGTTTTTGTGCATAACTCGAGTGATACGGCAGATAAATGAATGCGGATGGTTGATGGCAAATCTGCGCGTGCATACCTTTAATTTAAGACCTCAATCATGAAAATCGGTTGAATAGAAGAGCCGAACGGACTCGGAAAAGAAAAACCAAATTTTTAAATATATAGATTCGATTTTCTCTTGCCAAGCAATCTGCATAAAAGACGTTTTTGAGTCATATCTTCTGTAAGTATGAAAGAGGATGTTGGTATATATAAATATATATATATTACAGTTATCACAATGAAGGGCTACTTTTATTATTAAAAATATAAAGATATACTGAGTACCCTTTTGAAATAGTTTTTATTGAGCAATATGTTTCGCCTGTACGGGCATTTTCTAGCTCCTAAGTTTAACCTAATTTATTGACATATACAATATTTACATATCATATGACTGACTGCTTCATTTTTTGTTCTTTTTTGGTCTAGTTGGTTTTTAGTCTTTTTTATATGAATTTTTTATTTGTCTTATTTTTTCAAATATAGGGTTGCTTGTAGGGATATGGTTATTCAAAATGTTTCTTGGTTTTTCTTTGTGCTCTAGGAATATATATAATTGTTCTTTTGAGAACATTTTGCTTCCTTTATTTAATATTTCAATTGTTTCTAAGTTTTCTTTTAAACTTTTGTAAGTGTGATTTTTATCTAAAAGGTGTTCTGCAAAATTGGATTTCATAGATGTTTTATTGTTACTTTTCAGAGCTTGTAAATGTTCTTGGAACCTTGATTTGAACGTTCTTCCCGTTTGGCCTATATAAACATTTTCTCAGTCTGAACAGTTTATTCCATAAATTCCAGACTGGTTGTATTTGTCTTCTGTATTATTTTCTAATTTTGCCTTTTAGTCCAGCAGCTGACAGCAGTTCTGTGTGCAAACTTGCGTAGGCTGAATTTTATTGCAGGACCTGTTAGTTTATTACATGGGAAGGTTAAAAAACTTGGGTGGACATCTCCTACCCCCTAGGTTTTCCCAGGATGACGTTTTCAAAATGGCCGCCAATTATCTGTTTTTCACCATTAAATTTATAAAAATCATGACCATCGCCCAATCTGTGGATTTAACATAACAAGAATCGGTTGAAATTACCACTTAGTATATACCTAACGATTAAAATCTCGTTTTCAAAAGTTGCATCACTACATGTCCGCCATTTTGGAAATAATCCGCCATTTTGAATTTATGTAAGCTTTTAATCGATCAATCATAGTGATTCAATCAAACTCATAGTTCGTGGCTCAAAACCAACGTAGGATCGTGATTTTTATTTTATTTTAAAGCCAATTAAATTTCCTTCAAGAAAATTCCAGGTGGAATACATCCAATCAGTATAACCAATGTGTAATTTTAATGTAAAACAAGTCCCTAAAAGATTGACGATGTAATTTTCGTGTTTTACGGATTATTTTGCTAACAACGAAACCTACACCTCCACTGAGGAAATAAAGGAACTGAAATGTACAAAACTAATCTCAAGGCATATGAATAACTATCTAAGTCAAGATTTCATAATACATTCGCCGCTTGTCGGTCTTTTTGGGAAATAATTCGCTATTTTGAATTTATACTAGTTTTCGATTGCCAAAGCGTTTTCCGGCTAACAGTTGCCGTAAACACTTATATTTTTATTTTATTTTACTCTTTGATAAAGTTCTTATGAGAAAATTTAAGGTGGAATGCATCAAATAAACATAAACAATACGAAATTGCAATGTAAAAGAAGTATTTTAATGATTTTCTAATAGTAGGGTAAAAAGCAGGCCATAAGATGTCTTCTTCGTGATTATGTAGGCTATGTTTTGCGACTGGAGGCAACCATGTTTTTTTTGTTCCTTTTGACCTATTGAATGCAAACTGTGAGTTTGCCACCTTCAAATTTGGTGCGGGGACCAGGAATCCAAGATGGCGGACAAAATGGCTTATTAATGTTGTAGGCTTAGTTTTTTTTTTACCTTTCCCTCGCTACATTTGATGACAATTCGGCTGTCTTAACAAAGAAAAGGTTGGGAGAGGGGAAACACTTAATGTTGGTTACATTTTCACATCCGGTCGCCATATTGGATCCGCCATATTGGATATAAGTTATTTTTTTGAAATATAAATATGGGGTTGTGACACATCATTTCAAACTGCTTTTTTTGTGACAAACTCAACGCTTTAATCCGTTTTTCTAAATCTCTGCCTGTTCTAAGGTTATTAATAAATTATTTAATAATTATATTCTTATTTTTTCTGTTTCTTTTAGTCCTGTCGCCCAACGATATGACCTTGAATTAAGGTCCAACTCACACTTTGTGATCGATTCTCGTACTATTTTATAAATTGAACAAGATTATGAGGGGTTCCAGAGTGGCACCCATGGAAAATTTTGAATATCGATGGTCAAAGTTACAGTGCCGAAAATACAGAAACAAATATTGAACAAAATTGTATGTATGACATTCATGGGAATATTTTCCAAAATATCGATTTGAAAACACCGCCAATAGTTGCTGGATGGTAAATACTTAATTTAAAATGGCAAATAGCTTTTAACAGCCATGTACGTTGGATCCGCCATGTTGGATATAACATATTTTTCTCAAATGTGAATGTGGTGTTACACATAAAAACAATGTTTTCACGCTGATTACAATGCCGCGATCTGTTTGAAAAAAGTACTGTTTCGATCACAAGATATAGAGCGTATTTTTTGTGAACACTTTTGCGATCTTTTAAACTATAAGAGATACACGGAAGGTTAAAGTAGCTAAGTAATGCGTAATCTAAGAACAAGTAAAACGTTGGTGAGCAATAAAAAATATTCGACTAACTTGTTCTCCACGCTAGAAAATCTATAGTTGCCCATAACTAAATTTGTACTAAATCGCTCACTTTTTAAGATACGAGGCTGTATGAGGGGTCAAATTTACATTAAATTTGTTTTATTTTTTTACGATACTATTTATGGTTTTTTAGAATAATGCCCAAGCAAACAATTTTAAATGCCCAACATGTAAAATTTAAATTTTCATTGGAAACGTATTTTTCCCAGAACTATAAGATTTTTATGATCAAATGTGTTTGCAATCAAAGAAAACATTTTTTGTATAAATGATAATCTACTATATATTTGTCAAATACCACTCAGTGGAAACATCGTACAGCCCAAACTACTTGACCTAGAAACTTGAAACTTTGCATGGATGTTCCTCTTAGGGTGTAGACATCCGCTAAGAACGGATTTTACAAAATTCGTAGTATAAAGGGGTTTTTGGCGAGGCCGAATTTTTCAAATTGTCCCATTTAAAAGTATGTTGGACGATTTTTGTTTACATTTTTAATGTTCATAAAACAATCAGCTGGTAGTTAGCTTCGGAAATGTATGCGTTGATTCAGATGATAATAAATTGATTTCTTTGATCATGGCTTCATTGATTTTTGTCGATTTGTTTCAAGGACATAATTGTGTACTATACAAAGGTTACATTTAGTTTAGATAAAATCCACCATTAATTAGTTAAGTGGCACCATCTATATTTCGGTAGCGGGAGTTAGGCAGTTTTAAACGTGAAGAGCATACTGCCTTTTGTGGCTGAGACGAAATCCCGGTAAGATGGAAAGAGAAAAGAACAGTGGTTTTTCAGTCACAAAGAAATGATATGATTCTTTGATCTACTTATGTAAAGATTTATAAATTATACAAATCCCTGATTGTAAGTTATATTTATACTATCTTTTCTACTGTACTTTTGTCAAATACTACTGACCTATCCTATGTACAGCCAAAACTACTTAACCTAGAACCTTGAAAATTTGCATAGACGTTCCTTACAGAGTGTTGACATTCACCAAGAACGGATGTTTTTAATTCGAGGTTTTTAGAGGTTTTTAGTGGAGCTGAAGCTTTGAAAATGCCCCATGTTAATGTAATGGATGATCTTTTGTTTAAATTTCCAATTTTATTCAATAAAGCATATTAGTTTCACAAACGGATACGTTGTTACAGCTGATTTATAATTTGATTCCTTTTATCATGGTTTTATGGTTGTTTTGATGATTTTGTTAGGTTATTCGTACTATATAAAAGTTAAATTTGGTTTAGTTTCGTACCTTATACGTTCAATCATAAGCTCATTATGTGGTACCATCTTTTTAGGCAGCGGGAGCTATAGTTATTTCCTTATGCCGTCCTTCATGTTTTTAATTACAATCATGCCAGTTACAATAATTTGGCAAATTCCTTTTTCATCTAATTCGACGGTGTCCCGGCTTTTCACGGAAAAATAAATGCTGCGGCAATCAGTGGTTGATCTTAAATTATTCCTACCTGTCCATATTTTAAGTTAAAAACTAAGTGAATCGAGTTTGAAATACTGCCCACGGATAGCACCATAACTGTTTCGAACATTCAGCCCTTTACTGTACTTAATTGATGCCCTACTAGGCAATCCAGGGACGTAATGGTAAATCTACAAGGAAGTACCTTAAAATCGACACATTTGGTGTTAAAATCGGTCCGGCCGTTTTCGAGTTATAACGGTGAAAAGAAAACCTTCACTATCTACTGTGGTATCCTACATCCTACTGTGGTGTCTACATTTTATCCTACATTCCGCCATAAAAGAAACATACCTCTACATGACATATTCCTTGATATAAATATTTTATATTCAGTCCTCTAGATTCTTCATATCAAGGTTAGACGATAATTTTTATCGTGAGCGAAGCCACGGGTTCTGCTAGTGGGTTATAATGTACTGGACTTTTCATTACAATGAAAAATATGGAAAACCGCTGATTATTACTAAACAGCTGATTGACTGAAAACAGCTGATTGGCAGCGAAAAGCTGTTTTTATGGTCAAATACTTTAAGCACCTTCACTCAGAACAGCTGATTTGTTTGTAATTTAACTTTTAATATTAATCGGCTGTTTCTAACTAATCAGCTGATGACTTTAAATCAGCTTTTCCCCTTTTCTTTATTTTTATCAGAAATTCAGTACATTTTTATAACTCATAATCATGTACAATAATTAATAAACATAAATATAAACTTATTTTTAATATTTAATGGCTTACTATATTGGATTCATAATAAAAATAAAGAAAAGGGGATTAGCTTATTAATAGTTATCGGATGATTGACTAAAAACATCTGATTGACAGTTAAAAGGTAATTTACAATCAAATTAGCTGTTTTAAATGAAGATAAGTATTTGACCGTCAAATAATAGCTTTTTCGCTGCCAATGTGCTGTTTCCACTCAATCAGCTGCTTAGTACTAATCAGCTTGTTTCCATATTTTTAACTTTTATGGAAGTTCCAGTATATTCTAACCAATATGGCGGGTCCAAGATGGCGGCTGAAAACTATTATCCACTTTAATTAAGTATTTACCTTCCGGCAACTATTGGCGGTGTTTTCAAATCGATATTTTGGAAAATATTCCTATGAATGAAATACATACAATTTTGTTCAATATTTTTTTCTGTATTTTCGGCACTGTAAACTTTGACCATCGATATTCAAAATTTTCCATGGGTGCCACTCTGGAACCCCTCATAATCTTGTTCAATTTATAAAATAGTACGAGAATCGATCACAAAGTGTGAGTTGGACCTTAATTCAAGGTCATATCGTTGGGCGACAGGACTAAAAGAAACAGAAAAAAAAGAATATAATTATTAAATAATTTATTAATAACCTTAGAACAGGCAGAGATTTAGAAAAACGGATTACAGCGTTGAGTTTGTCACAAAAAAAGCAGTTTGAAATGATGTGTCACAACCCCATATTTACATTTCAAAAAAATAACTTATATCCAATATGGCGGATCCAATATGGCGACCGGATGTGAAAATGTAACCAACATTAAGTGTTTCCCCTCTCCTAACCTTATCTTTGTTAAGACAGCCGAATTGTCATCAAATGTAGCGAGGGAAAGGTAAAAAAAAAACTAAGCCTACAACATTAATAAGCCATTTTGTCCGCCATCTTGGATTCCTGGTCCCCGCACCAAATTTGAAGGGGGCAAACTCACAGTTTGCATTCAATAGGTCAAAAGGAACAAAAAAACATGGTTGCCTTCAGTCGCAAAACATAGCCTACATAATCACGGAGAAGACATCTTATGGCCTGCTTTTTACCCTACTATTAGAAAATCATTAAAATACTTCTTTTACATTGCAATTTCGTATTGTTTATGTTTATTTGATGCATTCCACCTTACATTTTCTCATAAGAACTTTATCAAAGAGTAAAATAAAATAAAAATATAAGTGTTTACGGCAACTGTTAGCCGGAAAACGCTTTGGCAATCGAAAACTAGTATAAATTCAAAATAGCGAATTATTTTCCAAAAAGACCGACAAGCGGCGAATGTATTATGAAATCTTGACTTAGATAGTTATTCATATGCCTTGAGATTAGTTTTGTACATTCCAGTTCCTTTATTTCCTCAGTGGAGGTGTAGGTTTCGTTGTTAACAAAATAATCCGTAAAACACGAAAATTACATCGTCAATCTTTTAGGGACTTGTTTTACATTAAAATTACACATTGGTTATACTGATTGGCTGTATTCCACCTAGAATTTTCTTGTAGGAAATTTAATTGGCTTTAAAATAAAATAAAAATCACGATCCTACGTTGGGTATGAGCCTCACTATGAATGATCAATTAAAAGCTTACATAAATTCAAAATGGCGGATTATTTCCAAAATGGCGGACATGTAGTGATGCAACTTTTGAAAACGAGATTTTAATCGTTAGGTATATACTAAGTGGTAATTTTCACCGATTCTTGTTATGTTAAATCCACAGATTGGGCGATGGTCATGATTTTTATAAATCTTCCAAAATCCTTGACATGGCTCCCTTTCCGTCGACCCTGTGCCTAAGTCCTTAAAGATATCAAAACCAAACCATCATAATGCACATCATGAGATTCCAAGCTTTCATTTGACACCAAGATCAAGTATCTACGACATGTAGTTTTGGCTGTAGCACGAAATATACCAACACACAACTCTCTTTATATATATATATATATATATATATATATATATATTGATTACTGTTCATTAAATATTCTTATACATCTCAGCTGATCTTACCACTATGCATTGAGTACACATACATGTGTAGACTATACCACCAAACATGGAATGTACTAACATCTTGAACCAAAAAGCATTGCAATAAATGCCACATGTGATTTTTAAAATTGTTGTTATATCCAATTCAAATGATATATTCATTGATAAGTCAGGATGTCTGACGGGTTAATGAGTTAAAAATAAGAATCAGCCTTAATAATCTACTATTAGATATTTGACTTACCTCCATCAACTACCAAACTTAACTTTAGTTTGTTTTACATAAATCTATAATTCTATATTAAGCAAGGGAGAAACTGGAGCAAGGGAAGTAAAATAAAATAAATGTTCTGTCTTTTAGTACATTTTTTATTAAAAATCGTATTTACAAAATAATAAAAATATTTATGTAAAAATAAGTAGGTACAACATACTATAATGAGAGGTTTCTTAGTACATAATTAAAGAACAAAAGCACTTTGGATAGGATTGGATTATGAGTCCATTGGACTATCATAATCCATTACAGACATAACATAAATTCTTTTAACAATAAAAATCATTTCTTTTTAGTTCATTGACAGTAACTCTAGCAATATAAAGAGCTATCTTTTAACCTGAGATATACGGAAAAGTCTAATTGATAGCTATTTCAATTAATTATGAATATATAGACAATAGACAATCGACATATTCATGGATATATATGGAGCATATTGATTATTTTATACATGTTGATTCACGGAAAAGGGATGAATTAAACAGCGGTTGCATTGACTTGGCAGTGTTATGAAGATGTAGGTTACAGAATTTCCTTCAGTAAGACTAGCCTTTTCTCTTATAATATAATAATGAATCAGAGGACCAAAAACATCATATTTTTGCACACAACACTTTTTTAAAGTGGTAACCAAATGTGCTGTTAAACAGATTAACAGTATTTAAAAACAGAAGGGAAATTAAATTAACAAAGCTGTCAGGCCTTGCTAAATCTGATGTTCAAGAGATTAAAAAGTCTGCAACACAAGATCCCATCATGAGCCTTGATTTGGTAAGAAGAAAAAAAATCTAATCTACTGGTTTATCTTTCAAGGGATTTACTATTTTAGGTGGCTGCTATGAAACTTTCTGTATTGAATCATGGATCATGTTCTGTCCTCATACCTGAAATTGGCTTCATCTAGAGATTAATGCTTTCTCTATGACATTATTTTCAGGGATCCTCAAAGGTTTAGCAGGATCTGCTGGCTACTTTTTTTATTTTACCTTTCAATGAAAATACTTTAATCTGTTTTCACAACGACTTCAGCTTAGAACTGATAAGAGCTGAAAAAAATCAATTGTTTTTAAGTGTATGTAAAAAATTCAATGTTATATGTTCCATTCATCCATAACCACAAAAATGGCAAGCCTATACCTACATAATACACTGCCATGCCAGTCCAACACTGTTTTATATTTGTCCGGTTCCTGTTACAGCAGGGATGGATTTACGTATTTCTTGCCCTAGGCACAATTGTGACATCTGTCCCTTTGGTACTTGTCAGTCACTTAAATTAATTGTTTTCATTGATTCAAAGCTCAATCAGACACAACACTGATTAGGTCCAGCATAGTTCCTCACAAAGTTGCAGATACATATATTTTACAATACAATAAAAAAATAACCAACATTATTTTAACCAAATCAAGTAATTTCATGTAAAAACATCACGAGTCCCATGAGAAAAAAACTCTTAACTTCTCAATTTTTATGCTTCTGAGATCTCAAGTCGATTCAGAAAATGTCTATTAACCCAAAAAAAATATGAGCCCATGGAGGACCATAAGCCCTTACTGCCCACCAAGACAGCCAAGAGAGCAGACAACCAAACCCTGGAACTTTGGTGTGCTTGTAGGTTCGTTGTAACTATATGGGGGTTCTTCTTGGGGTTGCTTTTTTCAGCTTATTTTTCAGGCTATGCCGCCCCTACGCAGATGCCTTGTGTGCCTAGTTGGAAAATCTGTCTCTGGTCTCTGCCATAGAGTCAATATTGTTATCCTAAGAAATTACAAACAAGTCCAGAATGGTTACTTTATACTGCTTTGTTTTACTATATCATACAAATTTAAAACCGTGAATTTAATAATCTCCATTGATTGTGCTAGATTAAAAAGTTTGAATTGATTAAATTATTTTAACCCTCCATAGGCGCATACTGGAGTTTACCTCCATATTCTTGAATTTTTCTTATGAAATA
This sequence comes from Flexamia atlantica, assembly GCA_035578135.1. Lineage (NCBI taxonomy): Eukaryota > Metazoa > Arthropoda > Insecta > Hemiptera > Cicadellidae > Flexamia > Flexamia atlantica. The sequence continues at coordinate 19,146,907 of JAQJVK010000006.1, read as the reverse complement.
CGAAAGGGTGCAGTCGGCAGTCTTGCCCTTACCGCACCCCACACGCCTCTTTCTAGGATATGACTCATACAGTATTTTGGCTATTTGCGTTGTTTACCACAGTCTGACAGTGCGTTTTCGACCGGACTGGAGGTAACTTCCAGACGCGAAAAACAGAGTTACGAAATATCTTTTATAATATATATTTTGAAATCCAAATAAACCATTTTATATCCTAACCTACCCTAAACTCTAAAACAAGCAATGTTTGTACGGGCAAAACTTTTATTTCTTCCTAGGATTTTTTATTTTTTTGTTTAAAATAGGGTTTTAGGCCACCAGAAATCGATTGGAACTGGTCTCGTCTGGGAAAAATCCGGTTTGCGCGCTACAGCCTTTCAAAGTGCCCATTGAAGTGCCCATCGTCTTGGGCATTTTTTTTTGTAGATTTTAACCAAGACAGCTGATTCAGGTTGTTTTTATTTATATGCAGGTTAGAAAAATCATTTGATTTGTAAATAACTTATTTTAAATTGTTTAAAGGTTATTTTGAATGAATTGGTTGAAGGAATATTTACTCAATATATCGTTTGGTTGTTAAATGTCTTCAAGGGTAATTTTTAAGAATACAAATGATTGGTGTCTACACGAGAAATACGAATACAAGCCGTCAAGTTTCCCAAAAGAACTTGCGGTGCTGTTCACCCGCCAACATAGACTTTTCAAATACTTTGCGGCTGGCGTACGAAAACTCGAAGCCATCTTCACGTTTGTATCGTTCGATGTTTAAGACAGCCGAACTAGCAACACCAGAGGCATCTACTTTTTCACCGCCGGAGCCAGATCTATCATCGAATGAAAATCGCCGCTCAGCCGACGCAAGATGCAGAAGGAGAGTTAGATCGACCGTGCAACGGGCAGATGATTTTTCTCGGCCCCACCACCTACAAACGAATTTCTACTAACGCCGACATGAACCTAGAATTGATACAGTTACTCGAGTGAATCCTGCGGGAGAATAACCAATCCACTCAAGCGTTCATGATGGTGCGCGAAATCATATAAGAAGAAAAATCTCGAGCCGCCGGGTGACGCTACAGGAATCCAGCCACCACAAGTCAATTTGGTTCTCGCACCACCGGCCTTGACCCAAACCGCTACAACGTTACAACATCAAATGAAATATCAGCTGTTATCACCCTCAACGCCGACCAGACCTACCCGGATGTCGACCGTGAGGTGAAAGAACTAGGAAAACAACTGTTCACCATGAGCAGTCACAGACAACCGCATCGAGCCATTCTCGTATCTTCTCTTTTACCCACAAGGATACTTGGGGTTTCCTACCAACATAGTGCAAACTGCTTCCAACCGTCACTCTAAGATATCAAAACTTGAATTCGTGAAGAGCCACTTAGCGTTCCGACCGGCAATCGCAAGACCGCTGCACTCCAATGAAGCGGTAGAAAATACAACTTCAACGGCATTTCCCCTCTGTAGCCGATAATTACAACAGTACGTCGTCAATATGATTTTAGTGTTGAACGAGACCGAATCAACTCCTTTTTGCTGGAACAGAAAAAGCTGAAGGCACAGCTCTATAAAGGCGATCCATGCTCAAACAGTGTTTTAGCATTGATTATAAGGGTAGGTATAAAGTCAATGGTTTTAGTTATAAGTGCTCATGTTATAGTTATGAAACTTTTTAACTAAAACAGCTGAATCAGCCGGTTGTTTTCATTTAATCCGAGCAAAGCTCGGTCCCCAGTACTTAATAATTAAATTAAGTATTGCTCTTTTTAAATTAAATTCATTACATTTTTTCATTGGTAAGCCATGTTACTTATAACCTTTTATTCACAAAAATGTTTTAATCATTCTTATTATAATATTTTTTATATAATTATAGTGAAATGTTTCATGCATTTAAATACCTAATATGCCATTGTGTTTAAGGTTTTGTTCAATTTATTATATGTTTTCATTAATAAAATATGTTAAAAGCAAATGTTTTGTGTTATTCCACTATCTGGAAATAACCTCGAGATGCGCCCGATGGCTTTTCAAAATTGATGCGCCCGACAGAGGGTTAATAGCCTTGTCTTGCTTGAGGCGAGCTCAAGGCCCACAAATACAGGTGGTGGTAAGGTATAGTAATTCTTTTGCAATATGAAAATATTGTTTTTAGATTAATGGTAACCTTAGCTTTCAATTCGATGCACACATTGAACTGCTTCACGCTTTACAGTTTGTACTCATGGTAGTTGTGTGGTTGAGGACTAGAGAGTGGGAGGGGTGCGCCTAGCTGAAGCCCAGCTGGTTGTCCGCCAGGGGCTCGGAGAACTCCTGCAGCGCTCGGAAGACGAAGGCGCACTGCACCTTGCACACCGTATCCTCCAGCACCGCCTGCGAGGTGAACTGGCGCGCCAGTTGGAAGCAGTTGGTCACCTTCACCGACTGGCACACCGGCTAAACACCACCACACGTTGTTAGTACAGTCCTGTACCTCTTCCTACCATTACATTACCTTAGATCGCCATGTAAGGCACCGATCAGTAAGGGGTATTTTAAGGTGAATATGAGTGAAAGATGTACACTCTATAAATTTCATTTTGTCTGGAGGACATTACAATTATATTATTTCTGAGTTGAGGTATGTGGTTTGTAAATGTGACTCTATGACTTCAAAACACTCTGTACTTAAAAGTAAAAATATATATTGACTAAAACTAGTTATTAAATGAATGGGGGGGGATCTAACTTTTTCTGGGTCATATAATTTATTGTAACCAGAGGCACTTAATGTAAGATATTGAGGGACAGGTTTCAGCAACCTTACAACAGTACCCTACTCTTCCGAACAGAGAAACCAAACTGATTCTTTGATTTATTTGTATTTACAGGATTGTGTACAGGTTGGCACTAAGATTGTAAAGTTCATTATATTCAAAAACAAAATTACTCAAAAAATGTGCATTTAGGCCTATAAAAAATTAACTTTAACCCGGCAGAACTGTCTTAGATTTAAAAACATGATGAGTGACTCATGGTCTTTTGGACCAGGTTTTATATACAAGTTATTATATTGAAAAATAATGAGTTTATTTGCACAAAAACTCCACTAAAGTCTTTTACATTAGTTTTGTGGCTACTTTATGTAGGATATATGTGAATACAAAACAAATATTGAAAATATTTATTTTGAATTGCAGTAGGTACTTCAATAATTATTGTTATTGCATTAAAAACGTCCGCATGTTGTACAACGATGTGTTTACACTGACAAAAACTCCACAAAAGTATTGTACTTTAGTGTTTTGAATATTTAATATATGAAATAAGTGCACACAAAATATTTATATATAACATTAAGCCTTACGTGACTCATGGTCGAAAACACCAGACCTCTAAGAAACTTTCATTGAACTGGGTGTAAGGGTTAGAGAATGACAGGAAGTGAGTAATGATGTTCCTGGAAAGGTGTAGGAGAGGTACAGTGACGGCCAGCCCTGCTGACTACTATCCTGGAATTATAGACAGGTATGTCAGTCCTCGAAGGTTAAAGAAGAATATTACAGTTTGTAATGAAATTAATAAAGTATAAATAATAATTAAGGAATCTAGTAAACACACATTATATTGAATTATATTCTAAAAAATATAAATATGTTTTGAAAATGATGAGAGCAAACGTGTTTCTCTGTTAGTAGAGTGTCACTCACCCCCTCACGGGTGCAGGTGCAGGTGGTGCAGGGGGAGAGGTGCTGTGTGGCGCCAATGTCGATGGCGGTGTTGCGGACGGCGCAGGCCGCACGGTCCTTCCACGCCGTCAGGTCCACCGTCGGCACACTGCTGCACGCCACCCGCGGGTTCCTGCCCAACAAACTCAACTATCACCTACAGGCCGCGCGGTCCTTCCACGCCGTCAGGTCCACCGCAGGCACGCTGCTGCACGCCACCCGCTGGTTCCTGCCCAACAAACTCAACTATCACCTACAGGCTGCGCGGTCCTTCCATGCCATGAGGTCCACCGTCGGCACACTGCTGCACGCCACCCGCGGGTTCCTGCCCAACAAACTCAACTATCACCTACAGGCCGCGCGGTCCTTCCATGCCATCAGGTCCGCCGTCGGCAAACTGCTGCACGCCACCCGCGGGTTCCTGCCCAACAAACTCAACTATCACCTACAGGCCGCGCGGTCCTTCCATGCCATCAGGTCCACCGCAGGCACACTGCTGCACGCCACCCGCGGGTTCCTGCCCAACAAACTCAACTATCACCTACAGGCCGCGCGGTCCTTCCATGCCATCAGGTCCGCCGTCGGCACACTGCTGCACGCCACCCGCGGGTTCCTGCCCAACAAACTCAACTATCACCTACAGGCCGCGCGGTCCTTCCACGCCGTCAGGTCCACCGCAGGCACACTGCTGCACGCCACCCGCGGGTTCCTGCCCAACAAAGTCTACCTGTACCAAGACTATCATCTCCAGAAGTCAATTTAAAAATGAATATTAACTGGTTTTTATGTGATTAAAAGATTATTCCTGGAAACATGATGATGATTTAAAAGTGCTCACGTGTTAACCGAAAATGCAGCTTAGATATAACCTTGACTTCACAGGACTAGAAGAGTATTGTTTCAATTTACCTGATAGAAAAACGGCTCAATGTGGCTATTATCATTGAATTTACATTTGTGTTTGTGGTGCACATTTTTAACACTGATTTGTACATTTTTTGTAAGATAACTTTGGAGTGAATAAGGCATCAAAATGCCCCTCAAATCTTCTAAATGTTCTAAAATATTGATGTTTCAACCAAAAATGCTTTCTTGTGTCAGTTCCAAATACCAAAATCACATAAGTCTGAAGACCTATCATGCAACTCAACAGTTCCACTTATTCATAATCCATTGAGCAAAATTTGTATTTGAGAGGGTTCGACAACAGGCCCAAGCATGTAAGTGCAATGTCTTGCTCCCACATACTTGGACAAACACACAACTTTCAAAAATGGGATTGTTTTGCAACTCAACACATCAGGTAGTATTTTTTGAATTAATGGTGCAATCACCCATTTAAGTGACAAGGCCGGCGACAGGGCCGGCGCACTTAAGTGACTTTTGTTGTACCCTATAAAAAGATCGAAAACAACAATAAATTTTAACTGGACTTATTAATCAATCATTAACAGACCCAAAAACAAAATCTATAAGAGTATTTAAATGTTAAGGGATTAATGATTAACATCTGATATAACATCTTGTAACTTCTTAATAAAGAGCCTATTTATTGACACTTTATAATTTTAAAATCAATGAAAATTTAATTTCCTAATAAGCTTAATGAAATAAGACTAATAAACTTACATGAAGGGATCGGGAAGGTCCAGAGCTTGCCGCTGAACTGTAGCTGCACCCTCCACGTTGTTGCAGATGTACCTGGCGATTGTCATCTTCCTGATCTCTGTCAGTTGTGCCGGGGTAAACCTTGTCAGTGGGTCATCATTCTCATACCTACAAAAAAAGCTCAATAAGCAAGAAGACAATTTGGTTTTGAAAGGTATTTAACATTTTTGCTCGTAAAAGTATGAATAAAGCATGGATACATGCTCACCAGTTGCTCAGAGACATATTCTGTTTCATATTCTTCTGTGATGTTGTTCTAATACTTTGTTTAGTAATTGTAACCATAAAACTTATGGTTTCCAAAGTTTTATGGTTACAATTTTGCTGTATTATTTGTAAATAAAGAATACAAGGTTACTTTGTAGCAGCTTTGTTTGTAGACACTCCCGTGATTTTTGTTCGAGTAAAGTGCTTTAATCTGCGGTTAGCGGTTAAAACTATTTCAAACCATTTTCTTAAGTTTAATTGTCAAATAATTTGATTGACAGATAGCGTTACAGTTCCCTTAATTTTACACCTCAGACATTAAAACCTTCAGCCATTCTCGAGTATGACTTTGAAAAGAAAACATCTCTTGAGGTTTATATAGATTATTTTATAGCTTATTTATCACACTGCTATTCAGAACCTAATAAAATTTTTTTCAGTTTGGGTTTTTTTCAGCTTCTGCTCAGGATCAGTTCACTGGATGTCCTAGTTCTAGAGTACTTGGCCCAAAGACAGATCAAATTCAAACCTCAATAAACTAACCATATACTGTTGCTAAAATCAAATTAAAAACTTAATACAGTAAATATATTGACAAAAATAACAATTTCCTCCTGTTCACCACCAAAACCAAACCATGAAAGCCAGTGTGATGTGTGTACGCACCAGAAGCGGTCGCAGGAGCGTATGCGGCGGAACTGGCTGCCGACGATGCAGGCGAGGGTGGGCCCCAGCACACCGCCCGGCAGCGGCCGCTCGCTCATGCCGCCGGGGAACAGGTCGATGTCATCCGGGTGGTCATACACGCGGCGCAACTTGTCCACCAGGTCCGCCGGGATCTCGCCCAGCAGGTCCGAGAAGTCCCGGGCCCGAGTCATGTTGCACAGCTCCCGGTAGTGGTTGTACCCGGGCACTCCGTGGTCTCGCGCTGCCCAGTCAGATTTATATTATTTCATTATCCATTTATTATATTATGTATTTAATTTTTTAATATTTATTTTAGGCACCTAATATTATGGTGCCTTTAAGTAACCTCATTACAAATACGAATAGTAAACTCATCCAAATCAAATCCACCAATAATTTACATGATCCTAAAATAATAACAAACACCTTGGCTTGTGCTTGGTAAAAGGTTACAAAGATGAGAGTGAAGAGGTTGTTTTATGGCATGCATTTCATCTACTTATTGGATGGAACTTCTCAAAGTTGATAAACTAGATCATGTTTCATAAAACATTTTTTAGACTCACCTCTCTGCATATTGAGAGAAATTAAATCCATCCCTGAGAAAATCACTCCAGGTTTTTCAAACAAGTGGTTTGTCACTTCTTCTGTGATGAAATTATCTAAAGTTTCCATCGGGGTGTCGATAAGTCCGAGGATGATCTCCTCTATCATGTTGGGGAGGTAGAGGATGGCGGGTTTGAAGAAGTGGTCCCTGAGCCGGACGGGAGGTTGCTTCTCTCGGTACTGAGGGTCCACCCTGCGGAACACTGGACGCAACAGGCTGTGACCGAACCTGAATGCTGATGCAGAAAACTCGTTGATCACTGTTGCATCACAGCTGGGGTCGTAACCTGTGACAAAATTTGGTTCTCTGTTAACTGTAATTTATAAACATTAAAGTAGTAAAGAACTTAAATGAAAATATAGATGACCATTCAAGTAATCACCATTCTATATTTTAACTGAAGTTTTCCAAAATCTACAGGTAACATTATACTTTCACCTAAGAAGCAATTTAGAGATATACATAATTTTCCACATAATCATTTCAACTGGTTAGAAGCCAATCAACTCCATTTGGAGAACTAGTTGGGAGGTCTAGCTTGGTACAGCGAAAGTGGATGTGGTTAGACTTTCGGATATTCTTTATACTAAATGTCCTCCTTGGACTCTTCAAGTTAGTAAGAGGCAAGGGCAAATCTCTATCCGAACCATCATTGTTAGGTGATAAACGGGCATGGTCTGTTTGATTAAGAGGGTGAAGGGACTTGCATGTATGATAACTAATAGAAAATAAGTCATGTTATAGGAATCATAGGGGTTGTTCATTACTACAATCAAGCATCAAAGATTAAAAAAATTTATAAACCACTTTTTGAATTAATAAAAATAGCCAATATAAACTAGAGCTGTAGTTGGCAGCCACTGACCGGTGTAGTAGCCCTCGAGGGTCAGTGTGAGCCCGTGCCGCCGCACGCCCTCCCAGCCGAAGATGCGGGGCAGCCACTCGGCGAAGACGACGTGCTGGTACATGGCGGCCATGATGCGGCGGGTCTCCTGGTACAGCAGCTCGTCGCCCCAGTGCGGGTTGATAACGGCCAGCTCCGCCGCGATGCGGTTGTGCTCCCGCAGGAAGATGGTGTGCAGGGCGCCCAGCCCGGGCTGCTCACTGGCTCTGGCGTCCCCTGCACATCACATGCAGCTCGTGTATCGGCTTGTGGATACAGTAAGTCAAGTATTGACAAATTATTTTGTAGTTTTATTCCATGCTTCAATCATTTAATAGAGTATATATGCAGTAACTACCGTAATTTTAAATGTGTAAAACAAAATTTCCAAGTAAAATAGAAACTGCTGTTGCATTTATTAAAATTTCTTTGTAAAATTGCTCATTCTGTAGCCGAGAAATAGTAAAATTAATTCTTGGTCTCATTATTTGTAATGATATTTATATCTCATTACTGGTAAGTACATTTAAATTAGCAAAAACTATCTTGACTTTTATTTGTAAAATTGCTAGTCTATTTTCTATTTCAAGTGGAACAATATTTATCACCGTTTCCAATTTTTGGATATTTTCTGGCGCTTCAAAATTAAACTTCTTTTAAAATCAAAGCAAGGGTTAGTATTCAAGTAACTGTTCAGCGAGAATAAATTTTTGAGTAGATGAACTCCAGCTCTGAGGGGATGAATTATCAGAGTCATTTTAAATGTTTTTGATTTTATACAGTATCTATGTGTGTTGGTCAATATATCTAGGTATATTAACTATGGTCCATTTCTTTAATTAAATCTTATAATGACATTTTATTGAAAAACTTTACATGCATATTATTAAGACATCCCTAGTAGCAAGGCCAAGGGGCAAGTAAATAGCAATGTCGTACCCAACGATGTAAATAAGTACACTGGATTGGTAACTCAGGCCCTGCAACGCGAGCCGCTGGCAGTGGTTGCGTTTAAGATTTTGCAGGGGTGATGGGGGAACAGATCTTTTGCCGGACAACTTGTACTGACCGTTTAATTAAATATTAATTGTTGTTACTTGATAGTTATAGCAATACATCTATTATAGCAAGCTTTACCCGTAAAACTGCTCCCAAATCCGGGCGGTTTCATGAAATACGGTTAACAATACGGTTTTGCCCTTTTCCCCCAACACCCCTTCAATTCAGCCCGGCTGCAACCCTAACGCACAGCTGTGTTGGCTCAGAAATCACTACATGAGTTTGACGGGGTGCGTGGTATCCAGTTGTATTTATTTACATCGATGGTCGTACCTAAGGTTTCAAATAATATACTCTATTTTGGCCCCACCAGCTGTATGCTTTAAATCAGCTGACTCTGAGGAAAGATATTTCCCTGTTAACAACCCTTGCAAAATGATATTGCCAGTTTGAAGAGGCCTAATTCTACTAACTTGGGATGGCTGTAATACTAGCAACATACCAGCAATGAAGCATATCTTGTCCGGGGAGCGACACTCCAAGTGGTCGAATATCTCGGGCAGTAGGTCGCGGCCCCGGGTGGGGGAGCGAGTGTAGTTGAGCTTGCCGCCGGAGAAGCTCCGCAGCATGCGGGCCTCACACACGTCCGAGCCGTACACGAACGACATGTCCAGGTACGCCGTCAGCTGGTTGATCTGCTCCCGAGGACCTGTTCCAGTTAAAAAGATAAAGTTAATTATTTTCTCAAACAGGGGGTATAATTTAATGACAAAAATTAATTGTGATTCTCTTACAACAATAGCTAAGATATTAAAGCATAACACTATGTTCTCTGCACACACTATGTTAAGGCTCACGCTTACCTAATGTTCTCTGTCCAGGCATGGATCGAGTGGCGGGAATGCAATAGGGTTCCCCATTGGTATCATTGACGGAGGGAAAGAAGGGGTCTCCCTCAGGCACTGGGATTGGGAAGCACTGGGGGTGCACCGTGACCATGGAGTCACAGGACAGGCAGTTCAGAATACCGTCGTTGATGAAGCCTAAAAAGAAAAATGTTGTATTCTACAATGGAACATTTAACTTTTCTAATACATGTGCAAAGCGCTGATGATTTTCATTCAAATGTTTGGTTTCATTTAAGCAAATTTTTGGTTATTCTTGTCCAGTTCCAAAGCTAGACACTGACCAATTGGGGTGTGAAGCTAATTTTACCTCTTCTCTTTCAAAAAAGTGTTTATTACAACAAAACATGATTTTGTTCAAACCTCAAATGAAACAAACAAAAAACTAGTATCTGTTCTGCATTACCTTTGTTGACAGGAGTGAATGTGAGATCGTGGTCAGTGATCTGAGCGAACTGCATCACCATGAGGGAGTAGCGAGTGTGCAGCCTCGATGTGTCAGTGTGGACACTACGCGACACCAGTCTGGGGCTGGGCAGCGGCCGGCCTGTCACTGACGTCGCCCTCGGCTGGCCCAAACCTATTACAACAGCAAAATCATCGATAGATTTATTTTTTAACTTAAATTATGTGTGCAGTCAAGTATAGATATTAGTTTACCAAACGTTGGTTTTCTCAATTACTGTGGTTATTAACATTTTAGCTTGGCACTGACTGGTTTATACTAGTTTAGAGGTCAACAATGGTTACAGTAGTTGGAAGCTGATAATGTACCTGTGTATGTCTCTGTGGCTATCAAGAATGATTTGCTTTCTGAAAACCTGGAGGAACCTGGAGAAGAGGTAGGAAGTGTTTCTCTCTTTCTTCAGGGGTTAGGCTGACTGACCATATCATACCTTTCTCATCCCTGCAAATCCCTTCCGTCTCAAGCTGTGAAATATCCAGGAGATGTGCGTCGCTGGCAATGCTGGGGTTTTCATTCTTCAAAATCCAACAGTCTAAAATTGTAGCTTATAAAACATGGGAATGCTAAAAACTATAACTTTTCAGCTTCAATTACCATCTTCATATGCAGCAGGTAGCAGACGAATGAAAGGCTGGAAACTCTTGCCAAAGTGGGGGTTCTGGAGATTGTTGCACCACCCTGTGATGGTCCGGTACTTCCTGGTGTGATCACATGGGAGCTCCACCTGCACATAAAAGGTGTAATAACAGTGGAACCAGAGGATTTAATAAGGGGGAATTTTCAGCTCCTAATTACAAGTAAAATTTTAATGATGAAAAAGATTTTTTCAGAAAATTGAGCTCTTTTTAGTGAAATGCAATAAAATAAACTAAATGTTGTGTCAAAGTTTTTTTTTTAAAGATGAAAATAAACAGCAGGATGAAAATAAACACCAGGTTCTACTGACAAGGTTTGTTGCGGGATTGACATCGAGCAACAACATATCCTGACGTTATTGTTCAATGTACAACAATATTAAAGTAAGCAGAGATATATCCCTTACAAACTATATCTCTAATCACAAGAAATAACTTGGACAAATTGAGAAAATAAAATTTTCCCTGATTTATCAACTTACATACTATGTGATATTTTGATGTTAGAACATAAAAAGAAATTATAAAACTAAAGGTCTTAGTTTTTAATTTTGTTGCTTTCTAGGCCCTCCCCCTATTAGCTAAACGCCAGAGAGAAAATTTGTACAGTTTGAGCATTTTATCTTGAGCTATAGGAACCGTTTTCACCTGAAGCAGTTGGAATAGAGTTCAAGTCATCAGAACACCACAGCTGATCCCTAAAGTCATACTAGCCTCACATATTAACATTTTCTGACAGCTGTCTGTATATATCTTTAATATTGTAATTTTTAAACAAATAAAGTTGATGTTTGTTGAAATTAATTTTTTCATTGTTTGTTGTCCCCATATGATTGAGAATAAATAATAATGGTTGACAGCTCCAGCAATGGAGTAGGCCATAGCTCTAGATAAAACGCACCAACTGTATCCAATTATTTATGCTCTTTTTTATTCATTACCTCATTACCTCTTTAAATTTATACTTTCTTGAAATTTAAGCTTAGTAAAACAGTAAAGCTGTAAAATAAAAATGATACCCTTTTGTAAAAGCCTCAGTAAAAAAGGCACTTTATGATTATCTTTGATCGAATTTGGTTGAAGCCGACTGGCTGTTGACTAACAGTTGGTTGTTACCTCGTCGCACTCAAGCTCCGGGATGAGATCGATGGTGGAGATGTCGATGGAGGGCAGCATCGTGACCAGCTCCCGCACGTTACCTGACTCCACGTCCTGCAGCTTGCTATCAGCAACACAACATCCGTGTGAGCAACACATTAGACACAAGAAAGTAACAATAGATCAGGCCAGTTTGGTCTTAGATACAACGCTCAAATCATTTAAAAAAAAAAATATCATGTTCATTAATAAAAATAGTAATAAATTATTTAATTATTTTATAGGTAAAATGTTAAAGTCTATCCATGAATATTAATTATGTAAAATAAATTTGTAATTTTTTTTAATCGTTATGCTCCCTTTGAAATTAATAAGTTGTTATTGTCCCAAGAATTTATTCCACGTGGATTAAATTAGCTACTGGAAGAATACTAACTGGGAGCTTATTTTACTTTTTGCCGCATAGAATATTAGATTACTGTGAAGTTAAAAGTGTTTCTTACCCTTGAAGAAAGCTCCTTATCATATTTGCCGATGCTCGCTCCAGAAGAAATGAAGCATTTGATAACATCGCCGATTGTCGTTTTGGCCGGCTGAAGCCAAAGGCTGTTCCAATCGGTGACTGAGGATCTGCTGGTTGACCTGTAGATATGGAATAGTTTTTTGAGAATATAATTTTTTAAATACATTTTTTCAAAGGAAAGATGAGTGTATACTTATTTATGTTAGCCCAGTGCCGAATTTGCAGACATTGAGACCCAAAGCCAAAATTTCTGTGCAGCCCTCTGCACAAAAAAGTAGTGATTTTGTGACTTTATTTTTTTTATAGATATCTCACAGTGACCTTTTGTTGGATAGCATCATCTATTTGCCTAATGACAAATGACAACTGGACCCGATCCCGGTTCGATACCGGTCAGGATTCAAACCAGCGAGCCTCAGGTTATAAGGTGAGCACTTTATCCTCTTGACTATCCAGTTAATCAGTTTAGTCAGTCAAGCTTTAGTGCTAAATTTGGCTCTTTGTATGCCACAGTTATTAGTAGCATTAATAGCATTCACATTTGTCTTCATTATAATCTGTCCTCTTGCAATCTCAAATAGATATATTCATCCTTAAAATGTTTATACAGTGAACAGATCTTACCTTTGTTGATTTTTAACAGTTTTTACTCTATAAAAATTAACAAAAAACTAAGTGAGCCCAATGGATAAACCCATAGGATTTATGGTAAATAACAAAATAGCTGTTAACATTTGCAAGATAAAACTTTTGTTGCTATTGTTTATCCCATGTATATCTGTCCTCTGATTGCCCTATTTGTGTTTCAAAACTATTCAAATGGTTTTCATGAAATTGTGGACACGGTAGTTGTTTTTCATAATACCGGGGTGTCATATTCCTGTCCTCAAAATCCCTTAGGGCTCTGTTCCTTCAGCTCCCAAATTTGATCAGAATCCTGAATGCTGATTCCAGCAATTTTATCAACGATCAAAACATCAAGAACTGCTACTGCCTTCTGACAAGCAACAAGTGTCTGCTGACCCATACAAAGGACAGGTGCAACAGTTACAGTAACTAATAATAACTGTAGGCAGCAGGTTGGCTAATATACATAGGAAGGGTCAATAGGTACCTAAAAGATTGGTGGACCTAAAGGGTTAACTACAAAAATTTATATCTGAAATAACCTAGAAAACAATAAATTATCTACCGGCCAGTTAGCACAAGTATATTGACTTTTTGTTTAAATTTCCTCAGCACGAAGTGTTGACTCACTGTTCCTGTACTGCTCCCACTGGTTGTCCAGCTCGCGCTTGGCCCGGGTCACAACCTCCGAGAGCAGCTTCGGCGAGATGTGAATCTGCGGCTGCACCTCGCGCCACGCGGACAGGTCCAGCGGGGCGATGGCCCCCGACGAGCAGCTCATGTAGTAGTTCCTGCACATACAGCAATGTTGAGCGGAAGTGTATCTGCGGCTGCACCTCGCACCACGCGGACAGGTCCAGCGGGGCGATAGCCCCCGACAAGCAGCTCATGAAGTAGTTCCTGCACATACAGCAATGTTGAGCGGAAGTGTATCTGCGGCTGCACCTCGCACCACGCGGACAGGTCCAGCGGGGCGATGGCCCCCGACGAGCAGCTCATGTAGTAGTTCCTGCACATACAGCAATGTTGAGCGGAAGTGTATCTGCGGCTGCACCTCGCGCCACGCGGACAGGTCCAGCGGGGCGATGGCCCCTGACGAGCAGCTCATGTAGTAGTTCCTGCACATACAGCAATGTTGAGCGGAAGTGTATCTGCGACTGCACCTCGCGCCACGCGGACAGGTCCAGCGGGGCGATGGCCCCCGACAAGCAGCTCATGTAGTAGTTCCTGCACATACAGCAATGTTGAGCGGAAGTGTATCTGCGGCTGCACCTCGCGCCACGCGGACAGGTCAAGCGGGGCGATGGCCCCCGACGAGCAGCTCATGTAGTAGTTCCTGCACATACAGCAATGTTGAGCGGAAGTGTATCTGCGGCTGCACCTCGCACCACGCGGACAGGTCCAGCGGGGCGATGGCCCCTGACGAGCAGCTCATGTAGTAGTTCCTGCACATACAGCAATGTTGAGCGGAAGTGTATCTGCGACTGCACCTCGCGCCACGCGGACAGGTCCAGCGGGGCGATGGCCCCCGACAAGCAGCTCATGTAGTAGTTCCTGCACATACAGCAATGTTGAGCGGAAGTGTATCTGCGGCTGCACCTCGCGCCACGCGGACAGGTCCAGCGGGGCGATGGCCCCGATGAGCAGCTCATGTAGTAGTTCCTGCACATACAGCAATGTTGAGCGGAAGTGTATCTGCGGCTGCACCTCGCGCCACGCGGACAGGTCCAGCGGGGCGATGGCCCCGATGAGCAGCTCATGTAGTACAGTAGTTCTTGCACATACAGCAATGTTGAGAGGAAGGGCACACGTTTGTAAATAAAACTCTCACAGTACTTTTGGAACTATTGAACCCATACATGTATCAACATTACTTGAATGATGTGAGATGGGATGGAGATGGAAACGTCATTAGGTGACTTTTTTAAGATAGAATATACAAATAGAATATATTAAGTTTTTCTGAGCGTATTACACTCAACTTAAAATTACTAAGTATACAAAAAAATTTTAATTAGTTCATAGTTACAGCTCTAACTAAAATACTGTTAGGGCCTACAAGTTCGAATACTTTTTTTAATCACACACAATTACTAATTTTTTAATTTTAAAATGTATTAATAGATCCCTAAATTTATTTCCAATATTATAATTAAAGGCATTGAGTAAAACCAGTTATTAAAAATAACTATAACTCATACAACCGTGATCGCGCCGAAGATGCAAAAATCAGAAGAACTCACAGGAAGGTGTCGGGCGTGAGAAAGGCTCGGGGCTGGATGGCACGGATGTCATCGCCGTTGTCGCAGATGACGCGTGCGAGGGTGGCACCACCGCGCACGGCCCGCAGCTGCTCGCGGCTGAGGGACGAAGGCGGCACGTCGCTCTCGTACCAGTGGCGGTCGCCGGTGCGTAGCAGGCTGAACTGGCGGGCCAGCAGGCAGCGCAGTGTCGGCCCCACCGTCGAGCCGTTCACCGGCCGCTCGGACAGCGCCCCGGGCAGCAGGTCGATGTCCGTCACGTTCCTGGCGAACACAATGTTACAGGTATAGTACCAGTGGCGGTCGCCGGCGCGCAGCAGGCTGAACTGGCGGGCCAGCAGGCAGCGCAGTGTCGGCCCCACCGTCGAGCCGTTCACCGGCCGCTCGGACAGCGCCCTAGGCAGCAGGTCATTGTCCGTCACGTTCCTGGCGAACACAATGTTACAGATATAGTGAACTGGCGGGCCAGCAGGCAGCGCAGCATTGGCCCCACCGTCGAGCCGTTTTCCGGCCGCTCGGATAGCGCCCCAGGCAGCAGGTCGATGTCCGTCATGTTCCTGGTGAACACAACGTTACAGGTATAGTACCAGTGGCGGTAGCCGGCGCGCAGCAGGCTGAACTGGCGGGCCAGCAGGCAGCGCAGTGTCGGCCCCACCGTCGAGCCGTTCACCGGCCGCTCGGACAGCGCCCTAGGCAGCAGGTCATTGTCCGTCACGTTCCTGGCGAACACAATGTTACAGATATAGTGAACTGGCGGGCCAGCAGGCAGCGCAGCATTGGCCCCACCGTCGAGCCGTTTTCCGGCCGCTCGGATAGCGCCCCAGGCAGCAGGTCGATGTCCGTCATGTTCCTGGTGAACACAACGTTACAGGTATAGTACCAGTGGCGGTAGCCGGCGCGCAGCAGGCTGAACTGGCGGGCCAGCAGGCAGCGCAGTGTCGGCCCCACCGTCGAGCCGTTCACCGGCCGCTCGGACAGCGCCCTAGGCAGCAGGTCATTGTTCGTCACGTTCCTGGCGAACACAATGTTACAGATATAGTGAACTGGCGGGCCAGCAGGCAGCGCAGCATTGGCCCCACCGTCGAGCCGTTTTCCGGCCGCTCGGATAGCGCCCCAGGCAGCAGGTCGATGTCCGTCACGTTCCTGGTGAACACAACGTTACAGGTATAGTACCAGTGGCGGTCGCCGGCGCGCAGCAGGCTGAACTGGCGGGCCAGCAGGCAGCGCAGCGTCGGCCCCACCGTCGAGCCGTTTTCCGGCCGCTCGGACAGCGCCCCAGGCAGCAGGTCGATGTCCGTCATGTTCCTGGTGAACACAACGTTACAGGTATAGTACCAGTGGCGGTCGCCGGCGCGCAGCAGGCTGAACTGGCGGGCCAGCAGGCAGCGCAGCGTCGGCCCCACCGTCGAGCCGTTCACCGGCCGCTCGGACAGCGCCCCGGGCAGCAGGTCAATGTCCGTCATGTTCCTGGCGAACACAACGTTACAGGTATATTTTGATAATATTCTCAGTGATAACCTTAGCATTGAATATGTTGTAAAATCATGTATGTAAAAAAAAAACTTACCAGTAAAGAGGTGTTGTTCAAAAACATAAACTCAATTAAATATAAATTTTTTATAATGTAAAATATAATTTATTTAATATTTTTAATGTTTTACATTAGAGGAGTTGTTTTAGTAAAATAATGAATATTTTATTTTTGTGTTTCAACACGAGTGGCATTTTTAGGGTTTATATCAGGAATGGTCCAGACTCATGTTTTGTTTGTTCCCAGGTAGCACAGTCACATCAACTAGATGTCTAATAGATGTACCTCATGTTAAACCACACACGTCTATTAAACGTGACTGTTATAGACGTCTAACGGTTAATAGACATTCCTACAACATTCAAATGTCACCATTATCGACCTTATATCAACATTCTACGTGGATGTAGAATAGATGTTCAATAGATGTTAATTACACATCCATACATTGACATCTACAGAACATCCAATTAACATACAAAAAGTAACGAATAACAAAATTGTAATTATAAATATATAAAAAATCCAAAAAGTTTTATAAAAAAATCTTAGTAAGGATATGCATTTGTACATAGTTTCTACACACATTACCACAATGCAAATTCTGTTGACATATGTTGGGATTTAAACCTGGGACCTTTACTTTCGTAAGCCGAGCCTGTATCCACTACACCACCAGACCTGATAATAATTTAAGGCAAAATCTCATCTTAACTACTGCTTTGGTGGTAAACATTATAGGATCCAAATGTAGTGCAGAGATAACCTTTAAGGACTGAGAACGAGTTATAAAGTGCCTCCTTGTCACTTTTTTCCCCATTCACTCTATAATAATATTTTTTCAGTAAACAACTATTTTAAAAAGTGTAATGACAAAAACTTTTTACCTAAAATTTACCTCGTCTAATTGTTTAAATACTATTCTATTCTACTCAAATCGATTTAAAGTAATTATAAGCTCAATGCGAGTAGTTAAAAGAGTAATGTGGTAAGTGTATACATGAAATTTCAAAATAACGTGAAAGTGAAATACCCCCGTTGCAGCAGATATGCATACTCGGCTAATTTCTAAGGCAGAAGAACATAGTTCAATCAAGGCCACACTACACTGTAGTGTGGCCTTGGTTCAATCGAACATAGCGATATTTGACTTGATTTTGACATTAAATCTCTAGATGAAGCCGCAAACCAAGTTTTATTATATTGAGGAATAAGCGAGATATAGGCCTAGAATTTTACTTGTTTCCTATAAGGTTGACATTGGGGCAATGTACTGTGTTTACCACTTTCAGTATCCAGAAACCAATGGACATAGAGCAATGATTCAAGGTACTAAATTATTTGTTTGTTTTTTTTTTTTTAGCTGAATCCAATGGTGCTAACCAAAATATTATAATAATTATTTTTTTTCTATGTGAACACCACCTACGGTGAATATGTGAAATGGCAAACTCATGTTAAGTTGCCGCCAAGTTGTCATAACTATCAGGAAACAGCTTTGCCTAGACAAAGAACTGCAAATATGTGACAAATTTGCTAGTGAAAGGTTGCTTTATCAGACGAACAGCAAATGAAGGCAACTTTGCCGAAAAACAACCTGTTATGTGGGCATAGTGAGGTAAACAGTAACAGATTCATTTGGGATTCAAAACAATAAAAATGTTAATTTTTTTATTATTGTAGTCATTAGGGAAATAAAATATAATTAAGGAAATAAGGTCGTTATATTTTTATTTCAAAAAAGTTTAATTGATATTCTGTTCTCAGCGATATTGATTTTATTGACGAAAAATATACTCATTTGTACTATATACTTGGTTTATTATTTTCGGCGATGTCTATACATCGTCTATTAAATGTTATTACGTTGACGTCATATACATGTACGACAACGTCTAATTGACGCCATTTTGACATCCGCGTTAGATGTCTTTTTGACATGATATCGCAGATGTCTAATAGATGTACGAATATTGACCTAGACGTGAATGTAACTTGCAAGCCCTTATATAGACGTTGTATAGACGTTATGTGCTGTATGGGTTACTATCTAACAGCGATGTTTTGTTAGCATTATTAATTCATAGCCCAATGACAAATGACAACTGGAGCCAGTTTCGATCCTTGGTTAGGATTCAAACCAGTAACCTCTAGGTTATGGGATGAGCACTTAATCCACTTGACTATCAGGCCAATCTAAATATCAATAGTGTGTGGCAACCAAGTTATTTAAATAAAATCATGTAAAAACCTATAATGAACTAGTTAGGTTCTAAAAAACACTAAATATTCTGAAAAACTGACCTTCAACCTACTATCAATCAGGTGCTGTTTTCATTGTTATTCACTAGTACCTGGTGGACCGAGTCTTGCTCGGTGTTATTTCATGTTTACGAGTTCATCCAGTTACTATAAAATATTTTAATGTCATAAAATTGATAAATAGAAACCTTTTTTATTGCTCCATGGACTCTTCATCCCACTTGCTGTATTTTCCCTTAATGGCTGTATATTCCGAACAGCTGTTATGATTACTTCATTTGTTTACACTTTCCTTGTTTATTTTTGTTGCCATCACGGCAACCCATAAGGCCAATGTTAAAATTTTACAACTTTTAAATTTGATTTATTACGTTAATAGATTTTCTCTGGCCAAGTAATCTGCATAAAAGACGTTTTTGAGTCATAAATTACTTATTTCCAGACTTTGAAGGAAATCCTCGGAGCCGTTTTTGAGATCTTTGTGCAAGCAAGCAAGCAAGCAAGCATACAAGCAAGCAAGATAACATTACTCGTATAAGAGTATAGGATGGGAATGCCAAGCAAAGTGAAACCTAATGATATTTTAAAGCTTTATTTCCTCTCACTTCATCTCCAAATTCCTAATTTTGGTTTGATTAAACACAATCTTGATTCTAATAAAAAAATATTAAATTATAGTAAAACCTTATTTGTAGAAGTTGAAAAAATAAAAGGAAAACCTTATCTTACTGGTAGACAGACTGGAGCGCGGCGATGGCAGGAGGGTCCATGTGCACGGCGAGGTCACGGAAGGAGCTGGCGGCTCCAAAGCCACAGAATTCTCGCCAGATAGTGTACGACGGCAGCCCGTGGTCGCGGCCCTGCTGTATCACCTGGGCTGCCAGGTCCAGGCCCTTCCCTGCCACAAGCATCTTTGGCTTTAATTTATATCGTTCAAGCTTCAATATTTTTTCAATGAATTTCAAAAATTTTTGGGTGCAATTCTTGAACATTTGAAAATGTATTGTATCTTCCAGAACAGTGCATAATTGCCATTCGCCTTTTAAAAATATTCCAAAATTTAGGGTGGAGATACATATTCATAGCCCGTATTCAAATCACAACTCATTCATATTCACCTTCTTTATATTTACAACTAAGAAGTATACACACCCAATTAACTATGCTCAAACGGCTAAACAGTCTCTGTTAACGTAGAACAAAATGTATTCAACCCAAAGTGAGGAGAGGTTACCTCCGCTGGTGACCTGGAACATGTGGTTGGTGAAGACGGAGTTGATGTGGGGGTCATGGCTCTCGGCCGAGCTCTGTAGCAGACTGCGCAGCGTCGAGTCGAAGCCGCCCGCCTTGTACAGCTCGAACGGGGCGTAGAACGTCTTGCTGATGGACTCGTCCCCAACCTTCTTGCCACTCTGCAAATATTTATTTTAATAAGTTATGTTATAATTAATTGTTATATATAACAACAATAATATTCGAGGGCTCAAATTTCAACCTATCAGAGGCTTTGAACCTAATGATAAGTTAAAATCATATTGCTTCAATTCATTAAAACCGCAAACAATATAGAAACTCCTATTTTACTAGTGCTGTATTGGCCAGTTTGACCAGTTTGGCTCTCCAGTAATCTGATGCTGCAGTACTTTTAATTTCATGCAATATTGTGGCTTACTTTGGGCTATCTAGCAACCAATTATGGCTAAAGTCAAAACCGATTCTGAGTCTTAAAATCAACCATTATGCTTTTAAATAACAATGGACCTGTTTTTTGTTTAATTTTACTAGTTTTAAGTAAGATTTATGAAAAATTATTTCTAATTGCTAAACAAATTAAATTATTTCTTATATCGCACAAGCAAAATAAACAATTTGGTTTCATTAAAGGGAAATCTAGGACCGACACAAATATTTATTCAACTATGGAATTACAAATATTCTTAATGGTGTAGAAAACCAACTTGCCTGTTGGTGTTTTTCTAGACTTCTCAAAAGCGTTTGATTGTGTAAATTATAAAGTCCTGGTCCTGTGAAATGTAAATTCTGAAATAAGATCTATACAATAATATTTGGCTTGAATTTTCTTTTTAAAATAGAAAACAACAAGTTAACCTTAGTAGTAAACTATCTGAATCCATACACTTAAAATTTGGTGTACGTCAAGAATTACTCAAGGTCCTCAGCCGGTTTTTACTCTATGTAAACAACTGTGATTCCCATAGAATTTTGTAACTTTAAAATAATTTGCTGGGCACAGTATTTACATTTGGTTTTATTTAAGTATAGTTTTATGCTTATAAGATGTTAAAATTACCTTGTCAAAGATATCAAATTTCTTGGGCATAAGAGAAATGTAAAAGTAAAGTGCAGCTACTCCAACAGAGTTAGCGACTCCAGGATTAAGTTGCATGTTGTATCCTTTAAAGTAATCGTCTCTTGCCAGCTCCATGCCAAATGATGTCATGGTATCCTATAAAATAAATCAATGAAATCAACAATGAACATATAATTCATGGAAATTAGGAAGCCCATTTTACCACATATAACTGAATATAAAATATTTTACATAATAGTTCGTTTTAGTTTAAAGCTAGTTTTGTTAAAGAAAGTTAATTTTGTTTATAAATCACAAAGTGTTATTTTACATTTTGTAACTTCTTAAGTATACCTCCAAAATAATAAAAAAAACTACATACAGTTCTGAACAGTAAATAAGACTTTCATCCATAGTTATTAATACAACCCACAACCATTCTCTGCTTTTATATGCAATATAGCAATGTTTTTTATAGCAATGTTTTTTACTTGCTTAATTGCAAAATTCTCTCAAAAATGGCTCCGAGAATTTCCTTCATTGGAAATAATAAATTTATGACTAAAAAATGTGTTAAATGCAGGTTACTTAGTCTAACGTGCAAAATCTAATAAAGTAAAAAAAAATTAAGTCAGACACGCAAACCATGCATGTGGTGTGGTCACCATGTGTGTGTGCTGTGCATGTTTGTGCTATGTCAGCAACAAAATTAACGATTAAAATGTAAACAAAGAATAATCATATTTATTGATTGCAAACTCAGCTATCAGTAAAAAGAACATACATATTGAAGTTTGTAGATTGCATTGAGAATGAAATGACAACGAGCAAGGCATAGTACACCAGATCCTTCTACACATTCTGTTATTATTGCTAATTGCTAATCAGTCAGAATCAGTGGTGTCATGGTGCCGGAACGCGCCGGAACGCCGTTCCGGCACTGGTTTTTAGATTAATGTATGTAAACGCCTGTCAAACGCATATTTCAGAGGTTACCGACATTAACAAATTGACAGGAAACATTTTAAAAATTCAATTTAAATATATCTTTGAAAATATCAAACTCCTTGCTTTCTTTTCTTTTATAAACATAACTTAAGTCGGGGTACTTTCCCTGGGTAACGTCTTCAAAATAAAATACATTTATAGTGACATTGTGTCATGCTGTTGCCGTTCGTCTGCTGTCAGTACGCAGTCGGCTGCACAGGTAATTTTTTTTCACTGCGGTACACGGTTAGTTTATCATTTTATCGTCGTTCTGTCTGTTCTGTTGACAGTTTTCCATTTGTTTTGGCTCTTCTCTCTTGCTGAATGAGGGTGAATTCAAGTAATTGCAAGCGTATTGAGGCATTCACCAGGACCACAACTCGATCTACGTCGCTCTGCCTAATGCGGCAAAATGCTCGCTAAACGTTTGGGCAAGTCGGATTCACCCATTCACCCTGACTGAACTATGGTGAACTTGAGCCATATGTAGTAAATATGTGCTTAATTCGTCTGAAGTATTTCTCAAATACGCTCTCGGCGGGTCAGTGCGAACTCAGGCAATTGCGAGAAAGATCACGGTGCGTTTGGCAGGACTCGTTTAACGTTGCTTTCATAAGGTCCCGAGTGGCAAATGTTTTGCCGAAAGTTAGGTCAAGTCGGACTTGCATTAAACCGGTAAAAGTTTACTTGATCAATCAATACTTACTGCCCTTAAGTGACGAGATCTAAAATAAAATGCTAAGTAAAGTGTTTACGTATAAATTCAAACCTAAATCCCACCAAAAACATATGAATGTGTATTAAAAAAGTAAATAACAAATCTATTATAGTACAATAATTATATCCTTTCACAATAATTTAATTTTTAAATGGTGGTATGAATTTTGCATTCCATCTCAATTTGTGTCCAATAACACAGTCTAGACATAGTCATTAAAAATGCTTATTATGCTGTTTATTGACTGGTATTGAAAGACACTGTTAGAGGGAATTTGTACCTTATCAACGTTTCAAATAAAATTCATTAAACATTTATTGTTGTTAACGTTAGGCTATATTTAAAACGTTTTTAATTCATAACCACATAAAAAATCTACTGACACAAGTCGCAAAATTTTAACCAAGAACATTATAAATGTGTGGTTATTGTTAAAAGTTAGCCTCAATCCCCTTAAAAAAAGTAGCTTCAATCCCCTTAAAAAAGTGGGAATCCCTATACAAAATTATATCATCCATTGGGGGGGGGGGGGGGGGGGGTATTTGCCCGAAATCCTCGGACACACCGTTCAGGCACTGGAGAATTTACCGTGACACCACTGGTCAGAATGTACTTAAACTTAACATTGCTTCCACCTTTATAAGGTTGTTAAGGCAGTAAAAATATTTTTAATCTGAACTATCTTGCGTCTGTCTGGGAGACCCACCTTCCCAAGGACGAGGGGCAGGAACTCGTTGTAGGTGATGTGCTGCAGCTCAGCGATGACGATGCGGCGAGCCTCCTGGAAGAGGATCTCGTCGAGCCAGTGGGGGTTGAGCCGCCGCAGCTCGCGGGCCACGCGGTTGTGTTCCCGCAGCCACAGCGTGTGCAGCGCCGCCAGCCCCACGTACTCGTTGGCCCGCACGTCCCCCGCCTTGAAGCACCTGCAACCAACATTACGTTGCCTGCAATCTCGTCAATAATATAAGTTTAAGGGTGATCAATTCTGAGAGGAATGGTTTTGGTTAGACCACTACATAAAGTCAATATTGTTTCTTCTAATGGATTTGCAAACGGTAGGATTTTCAAGGTAAATAAAAAAAAACTTCACTTTAGCAGAGATGAAAAAGTTAGCACATTTAAAGTTAGTTTTTGAATAATTGTTACATTGGAATAATGTAAACAGTGTTTTGTAAAGTGGAGAAAACTAAGAGCTACTTTCATAGAAAAGTTTTCAGCTTTTACTGTAGATAAATATTTGTTAGTGTATGTATATTTACTAAGAAAACTAGTAAAGCTGTCAATCTTGAACTTTTGAGAAAGATTTTTCTTGAAAAAGAACTTTTATTTCATGGATTCCTTCTCACTTTCTCCCTAGAGCACAGTCACAATTGATAAAAGGTATTATTATCATTGGAGCACTTCTATCAATGGAGCACATCTATATAGCTCAAGTATCAGCAGAGAAAATTAAAATAGATATGGTGCAGTAAAAGAAAACATCAATTTGTGTGCATTTTAATGTTTTATCAATTAATATCACAAACCTGACTTTGATTTGCTTACTTGTAGTTAATGTTGTATCGACAGTGGTAGCTGTTCTCTCCAGGTGGCATCAAAGGCCCAGAGTTTGCACTAGTCTGTACATTCAGCTCTCCTCCTTTGAATGTTCTTAAGGCGTCAGACTCTTGCTGGGAGTTTCCATAAATCACCGAAGCATCCAGGAATGATGTGGCGTCATTCATCTGTTCCCTGGGACCTGGAAATGAATTATTTTATAATAATCAATTTGTAGGCCTCATTATGGTTTAGCCATTTAAATAAAAAGAAAAGATAGGAGTAAATAAAGTAAAATTACTTGTGCTTTGTAGGAGTAAGACTCACCTAAGGTGCAGCCGGTGCGGGGAGTGGTGGCAGACCTCGTGTACTCCTGGCACCGCTGTCGGATGGGTCCATACACAGGGTCATTGTCCGGCAGGCGGATAGGGAAGCATTCTGGGTGGAAATCATTGAAGTCGATGCCACAGCATTTTAACCTCTCTCCATTGAATCCTGAACAATAAGGAATTATGTCAGAGCAGAGGTGGAACCATGTCAAAAGTGTTTTGTAAAGTGGAGAAAACTAAGAGCTAATTTCATGAAAAGGTTTTCAGTTTGTACAGTAAATAATAGTAGTTTTCATCACTAGGAGTGAAAGTGGCTCTTTTTGGTACGAGATCGTAATTTACAGGCGAGGCGCAGCCGAGCTTGGAAATGCGATCGATTACCAGGGAGACACTTTTGCTCCATGTGATGAACAACTATTTTCATCATTATGAATAAATAACCATTTAATCGTTAAAAAATTAGACTGCATAATTTTGAGGTTATCCAAAATAGTCATCGTCATTTACACATCTGTTAGTTGTTTACAAACACAAGTTAAGAAATCGCTCAACCTTTCAAACGTAACATAAACAAATTTTGACATTAGAGTACGGCAAAATTTACCATATGTTTTTGCAGTACTCCTATTTGAAGCGATCCAAAAACGATCATTTTGCATACAATTTAGAGAACTAAAAAAGGCTGTTTTCCGGACAGAATGATGAAAATATGTTTAAACCTTGAATATTACTGTTATAGGTATGGATCCAATATGGTGTATACTTGTTACATGTGATAAAACTTTGATATTAAACAAATAACTTAGAATACAATAGAATAGAATTTATTCCCGGAAAAGCTTACAATCATACAATGATTTTACAATTTAAGTCAAGAACAATATACCTGTACAAAACATACTGTAAATACATGAGTCCCGGAAATTTAGGAACTCTGGAGGCAAGCCTGTGATGAGGTTCCATCATTTTAGTTCACATTGTCATTAAGAGTAAGAGCGAAAATACTGGTCATAAAATAACATAAAGCACAAGAACCGATATTTGAAAAAATAAAACACTACACTTAAAACTAACACACTTCACTGATATCAACAAAACTATAATACATTTTTTGTCTATATTATGACTATAATAATTGACATTAAAAAAATCCAAAACAATTATGATTGAATTTTAATAAGAAAATCAATACTTTCATTAGCTAAAAGCCATGATCTTAATTCTTGGAAAATAGCCTTAAACTTTTGAATTTTGTTAGTGCTTCAGGAATAATATTAAACATTTTAGGACCTATAAAACTATAACAGTTAGTAAAAAATACAGAATTGGTTTTGGTACCAATAACTTTTGTTTACACCTTAATTTGTCTTTGAACGCATTAAGTCATATAGGTTCAGTAACACTTATAATATAGAAAATCCTTAACACTTTGAATACAAACATGTTCAACTTAAGCAACTGGTAGGCCTACGCTTGCAAAGTTACTGATTTACTTGGATAGAGTGATTAAGGCAAGCTTTCCCTCTAACCTGATTGCTGTAACCAGTTTGGTTTAAATAATAAGTGAGCGAGTTTGTGTGAGTCAACTTATCCAACAAAATCAACAAGTACAAATAAAGGTTTAAGATTCAAACTAAGAAGGTATGAGTCCTTTTAGCGAATTTCCCCTATAGGGAAGAATTAGCGAATTTCCCCTATAGGGAAGAAGCTATTACCGTAGGTCTCATGGTAAGATCTAAGCCCGGGACCACTATAACTTTTCGTTTTGGGGCCCCCAGAAGCCAAAAACACTATTCGTTCAAAATTTTATATATATATGTGTCTGTGAGCACGATAGCGCTCGCAAAAATGGTCCGATTGGAATGAAATTTGGCACACACGTGTAAAGTAGTAATTATTCGGAGGAGTTCGTAAACCAGCCCGATCGGACCATTGGAAGGGGGGGGGGGGGGGTAAAGGGGGATAAACCCCCCCAAAAATGTGTTTTATGAGTTTTTTACATAGAAAAATAAATGTTATCGAATTTTTGTTGGCACCATTGAATTCAGCTCGAAAAAACAAACAATTTAGTAATTTGAATCATTGCTCTATGTCCATTGGTTGCCGAGATATTGAAGGTGGTAAACACAGTACGTTGTCCCAATGTTAACCTTATAGGAAATAAGTAAAAATCTATATCTCGCTTATTTGTCAACATATCTTGATAAAACTTGGTAAATAGCTTCTTCTAGTTCAGATCTACTAAATATTGAATTGAAACCAGCCAGTTTTAATATACCTGTAGCAGCAAACCTGCATACTCATTCCCCATGTTATTCTTATGGAGCTTACCAAAACATGTCAAATCTCGCTATGTTGAATTGAAATATATGTTGTTTTGCATTTGAAATTCGCTGAGTATGCAGGTCTGCTGCAACGGGGGTATTTTATTGCTATCTGTGTCTCTTTGAAAACAATAATTTTCAACAATGTATTTCAGGAATGAGCATTGTTAGGAAGTTTTCAAATAACCTGTCATTTGAGGAGTGAGCGAGAGGTCGTGAGAGATGAACTGGGCCCAGACAGGGAACAAGGAGACCAGGTGGGCGTGGGGTACGTCCACGCTCTTGTGTACTGCCAGTGACACCTGCCTGGCACTCTGCAGCACCTTGGAACTGTCGAAAGACATAAGTTAGGTTTCAAACTTAACTAAATTAATGTAATGGTGTTTTGTTGGTAAAAGATGTATAAAAGCAGTGCTTATTATACTTCTTGGCGCCTCCAACAAATATATATATTTATTTATTTATTTATTTTTATTTATTTTTATACATATTTATTTATTTGTACATACAATGTATAAGTAAAAGATATTGGCCATAAAATCGTTAGAATTTTGTAATTTTGCGTTTGGAATCCCCTCAGTGAGGTTGATTCCTCAAAACCTCGTGCCATAGTGATTCAGAGCTACGATGTGAATCAGAAAAAACCCCTATATTTGAGGTTTTTTGGTGAGAGCAAAAGTATCATGGGCGCCCGCAGGGGGGGCCAGGGGGAGCAGTTGCCCCCCCTGAGAAAAGCAAAATATATTTCAAAAATACATGAAGCTTTTAAGTTTGTTCAAGTTGACCAAACAAAGTTAATCGCCAAACAAGTTGACCAAACAAGTAATTTTTAATCAGGGATGGTCGGGTCCCAAAATTTCGGGAAAATTGAATTCCCGTTTTTTGGGCGGGATTTTTATTCACCCCGGGAAATTTTCGAGATGTGATCGTTTTAGCGATCGCAACTAAACTGCGAGTGTAGTTTCGCAAAACTCGCTACCGGCCGCGGAAAACGAACTCGCGCATTTGCCGTTTGCCGATCGCAAATAAACTGCAGATCCAGGTTAGCGCGATTAGGGCCGGATTCAGCATTTTGGCGCTCATAGGCCCAATAAATTTTTTCGCCCCCTAGACTGGTTAAAATTACTTTCCTAAAAACCTTCATTGTCTTTATAATGAAGATATATAACTTCATGTGATGTGCTATATAACTTTTTATATCAGAGTGTTTCTTCTTTTTCTTTTTCCTCACGTTTTTTCCTAAATTCCACACCACTTGGCTTTGGTTTTTGACTCATTATACATTAAGACTTGACCAACTACACTAATAAAAGTAATTTTCGCAATAAAAATACTTAAAGCCGGAGTCACGCACAACGAAATACACACAAGACATCTGTTATGTATTTATTTATTAACTGTGTATTGTTATAGTTATTCCATAAAACAATCTCAATTAGTCTTAATTTACTCTCAATTTAAACTGTTTAGTCAAATTATTTAAATCTGATCTAGGAAAGATATTTGTAATCCTCTCACACACACAAGCCCACATGTACACACACACAACTTCAGCTGTGTCAGCCGATATAGGACGCATCTCATTGGTCAAAAATTGTGGCGTGATATAAACATCTGATTGAATTCGGGGTACCCCTCTAAGAAACATTGCGATGGCGTCCCTTAATCCCCTCCAAATCAGCGTCAGTTGACATCGAACTCTCCTCGGTTAAATACGTGCGTTGCGCCGTATTTCAATAACTTTTCATCTTTTACGCTTTTACCGCTCTCTAAATCCTTAAAGACTCAGTGTCGAAATCTAATAGTGACCTCTATCAAAGTAAACTTAATCGTGTCTACTCGGGCGTTAAAATAAACGTATTCTTTGTGTTAACTGCCGTCGCGCCTCTCCGTCTTCCGCCACGTCTCCGTCGTGAGTGCCCGGAACTGGAAACCAGTGTTAACTGTACAACGAGTGATTCCAGTGATTCCCTAAAGTGTGCACACTTCCCCCTCAGCTCATCATCGCCTCCAAATTGGCCACCCTCTGTCCGAGACGACAACCGCCCACGGACGCCGCCCATGCGTCGCCCCTCTGGTCACACTGGCTTTCTCTTCACCTGTGGACTTTTTGGTGAGTTTTATCTCAACATTTCCTCGACAACATCTATCCTCGGCCGTTTACACGAGCAACACTGATAAGAAGATGCCAGCTGATTTATTGAGAGGTGAGGGTGGTAAACAGTGTCTCGACAATAACATTGCCAAGCGCATGCGCCCCTTATTACTCCGAGCACTTTAGCAGTAGCGCCGAGCTAGTATAATGGAAATACGATGCGTACCGCACTACGACATTCTTAAGCCAGTTCTCCCTTGTTTGAGATCAATACTGTAACGAAGTTGATGCGTAATGTTGAAAAACAATAAAGCTTTACGAACCATTATTTTGTTCAATGATATTAAAATCAGAACATTTTTGCCTGATGATTTGCTTTTATATCAATTAAAAACATGTGTTCAGTAATGGCTATTTATTTTAATTTCTAGATTTTTTTATATATTTTTTCTCTCGGCCGTGCGCCCCCTAGAAGCTTGCGCCCATAGGCCCGGGCCTACTGGGCCTATTGGGAAATCCGGCCCTGAGCGCGATCATCAAATCAAATCAAATCATCCGCTAAAACTGTCGTGCGTATTAGCCGATCGCTAATAAACGGCAAGTGCAGCTTTGCAAACCTTGTGATCGGCCGTTAAACCCACGCGTGTATTTGCCAGTCGCGGATAAACGGCAAAAATAGCTTTACGCTATTCGCGAACGTCCACGAATACGCTAGCGTGTATCTCCCGATCGCGGATAAACGGCCGATGTAGCTTTACGAAACTCGCGATCGGCCGTTGAAAACGGTCGCGTGTATTTGCCGATCGCGAACAAACGGAGAATCTAGCTTTGCGAAATTCGCGAACAGCCGCGGATTTGCCGATTATGGATAAACGGCCGATGATGCTTTTCAAAATTCGCGGTATTTTCCGATCGCTGATAAACGACAAAAATGTACCATTGCGAACTCGCAATCGTGTGTGAAAACCAATCTTATGTATTCACTAATAGCGGTTAATCGACGGAAATTCCTTGCTAATATTATTGGCCACATAATGGTCGGCTAAAATTTTGCAATGGCCGGCACTGGTTTTGCCTATTGATTCAATTTCCTAAACTAATTCAGGATGTAATTGAATCCCAGCTGAAAGTATGATAATTTTTCATAAATAAGTAAAAAAAATACAAAAGTAAAGAACTTGAGACTTATAAATTAAATTTACAAACAAACTAAAAATTGGTATCATGATTGAAGAAACAAATGAGTATGTTTGAAATGTTTTTGGAAGGTAACTCGTTTTTAGGTAGCCAAAAATATGTTTTCAAGCACTTTTATCTTACTGTTTCTCCAGAAGAGGGCTGCAGGCCCAATAAGGGATACCGGTATATTTTCCACATCCCAATAAAACCCCAGGAAAAAATAACTGTTTGCCCCCCCTGGGAAAATATCCTGCGGGCGCCCTTGAAAAGTATTATAAACTTGTTATGCCTCTAACCAATACTGTTGGTGCATAGTATTTTTACGAGTGCATACATGAGAGAAAAAGTATCACCAACTATTCCACCACCAACCCTAACCAATATTGTTCAAGTCTAGTATTTGTAATCTTCAAACAAGTTATTATTAAGTAATAATGAATGATACTGAGATGGTAGAAAGGCTTTCATGATTGTAAACAGAACTAGAACAGGCTGAAAACTTCTTTTCAAGGTTCAGGTTCTAAATAAAATCAGCACTTTCTTTCTAGTAGTAACCTAGGAAACAACAGTTCTGTAACAACCATTCAAGTGACCAAGATAAATTATAAAATAACCTACTAAAAATTTTAATAACATGAAATCAGGAGTTTTAATCACAACAAATCATTTTCAAACACCCAAGTGTTATTGGTCGTTACATTTCAGTACAACAATCATGAAGTAACACCTCTTGGTAGAGACGACGCCCCGGGGCAGACTGACGCCGTCGGCGTAGTCCGGGGGCAGGAAGCGCACGTAGCGGGAGCCGGCCGTGCCCCAGTGGGGGTTCTGCACGTTGTTGCAGTGGCCGGACAGGGAGCGGTACTTGTGGGGCTCGCACGGCAGCTCCATGGTCGAGGGGCAGACCTCCGTCAGAGCCGTGGCGCTGATGTCCATCTCCGGCAGGCCGAAGTGCACCTGCTCCGCCGACAGGCCCAGGCTGGGACAGTCAACACAATTTTACGGTTAAACAATTTTAATGCAAAGGCTAACTCAGTGTGAGGGATAACTTAAATGTGGAGGGAAGAGATCTGGGTTTTTTTGATATTCTGATTATGATTGTGATACAAACTGTAATGTGTACACACATAAATATGCATAGATTTTGATTTGCTGCATACATTGAATAGAATGGAATAGAATAGAATCAAATTTTATTTCCAATAATATAATACATATTTACACGAGCACAAAAAAATACCCCCGTCGCAGCAAACCTGCATACTCAGCGAATTTCTAAAGAATTAATTTTTATATGGGAGCTTATTTTCTTATGTACAGGAAAATATTTAAAACATTTTATGTAATTAATACAAAAAGTATATTACAGTTAGATTTTTTAACTAGAAGCTGTTAAGACGAGGTGGAATATCCATGGTAATGCACTTCTTTTGTTCAAAGTAAAATCATGTGTTTCTGTTTATCTTGTAATGCCTTTGTTTACAATCCAAACAAATAAACAATTGTATGAAATGGCTTAGAATATTGTTTGTTTTGATTAAACCTAATCTCAATATTTGACAGGTAGAAACATGTGATTATGTTGCAAACAAAAAAGTTCATCACCAAAGTTAGTCCTCCTCGTCTTTACCGCTTCTAGTTTAAAAAATCAAACTGTACATATCAATTCAAGAGTTTTATATATAAGGGAAATGATCATGGGATGTATCCCATTCCAACAATATTCTTTTTGTTATTCTTATAATTATCAGTCTAATATTTTTTTTATAAGTGTATCCTTGTTATAGTATAATCAAAATTTAAGCAAACATACAATCAATGATTTAAAATCAGTCAAAATAAAAACAAATAAAATAATCACATGAAAAAATTGAATCTAAACATATGATTTTTTAAATTTAAATAAACTTGTTGCAGCAAACTTGCATGCTTAGTTAATTTCTAAAGGATTTTTATATGTGGGCATATTCTACATAAGTTAGGGAAGTTGTTGTTTTGAATATTTTGTGTAAATATTAATCTAAATTAAGTAAATTTTATCATTCATGATCTTATTTCTCAATAATTATTCATATTTGATAATTTTTAATAAATTTACTTGTTATAGTATATAAATGTCAGCAAACATATTATCAATCTACTCAGATCCAAGAAATAAAAACAAATCAAACCATCACATGAACAAATTAAATTCAATCATGTGGTTTGTTTTATTATTTTTAAATCCCATTTTAGGGAAATTTAATGAAAAATTTGGGTATTTCATACCAGAATTCGGACAGTTTATGTCCCTTCAGGGAAAAACAAAAGACAATGTACTGCATTTTGCAGATCCGATATCTCAGTAACCGATTGATGTAGAGTAATAATTCAAAATGCTATATTGTTTATTTTTTTAAGCTGAATTCAATTCTGACCATTAAATTTACATCAAATTAATAGAGATATGTTAAATCTTGAAAATAAATTTTATTCAGTCAAAAAGGCCGCCTTTGAATGTACCGATCTTGCTGGTTTTCGAACTTAAAGTCATGAATATCGCTCTAAATGTTTGTTCCAAATTTCATCGGACTGTTTTTACAAGAGTTATCGTGCCTACGGACACACACACATATATATATATATATATATACATATATACCAAAATTAACGAATGTTGTTTTTGGGCTCTAGGGACCTCAAAACAAAAAAATAACATGGTCCCGGGCTTAAGTCTCACCATGCCGCCTACGGTAATAGCTACTTCCCTATAGGGGGAAATTCGCTAAAAGAAGGAAACAAAATTCTCACTTAGGCCACCAATGGCCTGTGCTTGAGAACGTGCTTGTTATTAATAATAAGTAAGTACTCTTTATAACTGCTGTAAATCCATTCCATGATGTAAAACAATGAAAAAGATTCAAAATAAAATAAAACGTATTCAAATTCCAGTTACAAACAAAAGGCAAGTAAGGAAAAATCAATGAAAAATAAATAACGAATAATGACACCATAGAATATACATTATGATGAATAATGACACCGTAGAATATACATTATATAACTATTAACTGAAAAAGCAAGTAACTAATTGCAAATAATACACAGGTAATGAATGTAATGGAATAAAATTGAGTATTGAGCATATAGATGTATGGCTGACCTATACTGAATCAAGTCAGGCATTTCATTTTCAGAAAATATATTTCTTACAGTGTATACAGCACTCTCCAAAGTTTCCCCTAAATCTTCTATAGCTACTCCAAGGACTTAAATTTCTAGTCTTAATCAAACAAGACAATGTTATGTTCACAGTTTCCTACTGTTCATTCAATTTATAGCTCTGGGCAGCCTTACTGGCGGGTGAGTGAGTACGCTGTTGTCATAATTATTGTTTAATATCTGCAATGTTTTGGTAATAAATCACATGGTCATCTGTTTATGTAAAGGTACTTTACACAAAAAAATATTTTGCTGCAACCGCAAGTGCAACTAATGTTAAATGCTTATAAACTCAACACAATTCATGAAGTACGACGACAAAAGTGTGGAAACACATTCTTAAATATAAACAAGTCATGTAAGATGAAAGGTTGCCAAAACAAAAAGACAGGCTGATGCATTGTGCAAATATTTTCCAGAAATTTTAATTGCGTAAGAAATCACTCGGTGAAATATTACAGGGCATTCTTTTGTAGTGTAAATGAGGTGAATCGTAAACAAAGTTTTGACAGTTCTACCAAAACGTGTGTTTTTTTAGCAGACATTTTGGGAGATTACAATTTTCGCCACTCACTAGTAAGGCTGTCCAGAACTATAATTAAAAACATTTCTCATGTAATTTTATTTTCACTAATACTTTAAAGAAATATTATGAAACAATCGAATCATTAATAGTGATACAAAGGCAAGACTATGTACTATGAACTACAAATAAGTACATTAGACTCTCTTGCCCAGTCATCTCAGGACTGAGACCCGGTCAAACGATGATTTAGCTAGTTAACTAATAAGTCCTAAAACTTGTTACATAAAAGTGTCTATTGCATTTGTACTTCATATGGCAATACGTACTGACCAGACATTTTATGATGATTTGACTCTTAACAATGTGCTCATCTATATCGTTCAATTCCTGCCGATTTCAAAAAAGTTAAACCAACACCTATATGGTTCATCTGTATGAAAATCGACCAGTTGTAACTTCTGCAGAGTGTAAACCGGTTAAAGCAAGAATTGGTTGAAAGGTGACCACATAAGGGTAAGTCTATTATTGTAAGTACTGTATTATTACAGTTACAAGGACAAAATGTGTACTAACTCCTTAAATTAAAATCAATCTCATGATATGTTTACTCACGCCTGCGCCATGTACTTGGTGGCCTCCTCGGCCAGCAGAGCCACGTGGGTGAGGTTGCGAGTCGCCTCCCGCGGTGAGTGGGACACGGACATGAACCACTCGGGACTGCCGGGCGTCTGTCTGATACCTGCACACCATACACATACTGGTCAGTCATATCAACATTAAAATACATCTTCTGTTGAATACTGATTGTCTATGATTTTACCCACAATGACTGTATTCTGCAGGCCTGCAGTTAAAATTCAGAGTTTTTTATAAATTAGGACCAGGATTTTATTGTATTTATAAAATATTAATTGTTTTGTAGAAAAGCATTGGATTATTGATTAACGTTCCTCCTGGTACCAACTTCTTATTTTATTTCAAAAATATTCATATCAGGAAACAGGAATGACAGTGGTCAGTGGCAAAAGTTTTTTTTTTTAACTTTTCCTCTTATAATAATGTTGATGTCATGACTTTAAAGATTTATTGTTATTTTTACATCCCTTTTCAACTGCTAAATCAATTTAAAATTACAGTGTAAGGCTAAAATGTGTAAGATTAGTTTCTTTACCTTTCCGATGTATTGCTGGCTCCAGCTGGTGGAACCTGCGATGCATGGCGTTGTGAGCCTGACCAACGAAGGCCGTCAGGTCGTCCAGTGGCACTGAGGGCATGGTGACCACCACGGGCGACACCCCTCGCACTGCGGCTACCCACGACCTAGCGGCCAACAAACTGAGTGTCTAACAATCTGTCCCCACAGTCATGATTATGAACTACTCGTAAAAGACTCAGCATCCCAAGAGAGGGCTTCAGTCATTTGCCTGCTTTTCCTGCAAGGTCTAAGTTAACTATGAAATTTGTCCTCAGCCACTCTTCCAATGGTGCAAAATATTATTTAGCGATATTAATTCAGAGAATTTCGATATAATAATATTGAATATTTTATTAAATTCATAAAGATTATGTGATTTTTTGCCACAAAACTAAAAGTGGTATCTTGTCCATTGAAACCATCAGATAATTTTTTGGTCTTTCAAAACAGTCATCAAAGAACTATTTTAGATGAATGGTTGGTGCTGAACCAAATTTGAAAGTTAACATTAAATTCCAATGGGAGAAGCAGGAAGTCACACAGTACTGGAGCCCTCCTAATATCCACTGTATTATGCTGTGAGCTTACATTTGTTTCTTCTCAGACTTGGTTTTGTATTTATGGCCAGTGAAACCTATTTCAGATAACTCATCTTTCTTTGGGGGAAGATTTTTATAAATGTTTGAATTTCATCAGCTTCTTATATGAGTTACTGCCCAGAATAAAAAAGGAATATAGGGGCAAACTTTTGCGTCGCCCCCTACCCCTCTGAATTTACATTGGGGGATGAGCTTACACTAGATTAGGATGAAGTGAACATTAGTAAAACATCCAAGATACAAAATTTATGATTCTTAATATGGAATATCCTTGATTCCAGAAGACCCCAGACCCCAGACTGTTGTGATAAATGGTAGACTTAGTAGAGTTGTAAAACTATGTACAATCAGGTTCAATATCAATTTACTTTTCAATCCCACATCTCCACCTCTAAAGATCTCAAGAAAGCTTTATTGACACTTTCCTAAAGAAATGCCTCAGCTTTACATATGAGTATTCATAAATAATGAACCGAGGGCAGTTTAATCTCAAAAAAGGAGTTAAACTGTCCACAATGAGGAAGCTCCAAGAAGAGTGCCATTCTGGTTATGAACCAGAAGCCAAGTAGTAATCAGCTGCTGTATTGTATGTTACCAGTCACTGCCTTCCATCAGCTGTGTGATTCTCTAGAGGAAACATCAGTCAGCTGTTTATGACAGCAGCAGAGTTACAGTAACAGCTGGTAATGACTAGCTAGTCGCCTCTCCTGCATTCAGCGAGGCTCCCATTGAACAATAGCCGGAACTTTCACTCGACCACTGATCCGCCACTTATACCATCTTTTATGCCATAATCAGCCATTTCCTAGCTTTAACAGCAGAGTTTCTGGTATAACGAATTTGAATTTAGTATGATAATGGAAATCACATACAGTAAAACCTCACTAACTCGACACTCGATAACTGGACAGTCTGTGTAACTCGACATTCGGACAACTGACAAGAAATCTTCATTTAAGCATTTTTTCAGAACATATCAGTACACCTCAGATTATCCGGACCTCACATTATCCAGATCCCGGATTATCCGGATCGGTCCATTTGAGAAATATAAAAAATAATATCGCAGCAAAATCATGATTTTAACGAGTTTACGGGTGAAATGTGCCTTCTAAAAGTAAAATGCAATACAATACATTTCTGTACGCATTCAGAATCACAATAATTGAAGAAATAGCATTTCCTAAACATTACATCACATCATTTTTGTGAACGTAGTTTTCTGGATTGATACTTGGGGCGCTATCAGGAATCAAAAAAGGCGTAGCCAATGTATACAGACGTAGCTTACGGCAATTTTGCGAGTTCGTTTATTGCTGTAATTTGAGGTGTTACGTTATTTCTTAAGGAGAGTTACTGTGATAAGTTTTTAGTTACTTTAAATTTCGTCATGTTTATTTCAAATTTGAGTTATTTTGAGTTATGATTACTTAATTTTGATAAATTAAATATTTTAATCTGGTGTTTTATTCCAAACCTAAACCGTAAGTATGGTAAAAGTTAACATTATATTCGTATGAGAAATAATGAAATTTAGTTCTTAAAATGTATTCAACAATAAACCCCCGTAAAATTTTAAAGACTAAGATGTTGCACAGTCTTCATACGCCGTTTGCAGCATCAATTTAGCAGGGGTTAAGGTACGCGATCGCTATTTTGGCAATATTGTAATGACCTCGGATTATCCGGATTTTTCGTTATCCGGATTTTTCGTTATCCGGATCAGTATTCCACCACATTAATCCGGATAATCCAAGGTGTACTGTAGTTTGAATTGTTGACTATTTGACATTTCCTTAAAAACTTTTCCTCGATATGTAACAATACTAATGTAAGTAATAAATCTATAAGTGCAACTCGAATCTGTTATGTGTTTATACATTAAACATCATTAAAAAGTCTAATGTTCTGGATAACTTGACAACCCTCAAACTTGACAACCTCTGGGTCCACAAATAGTAAGGTTTTACTTATTAAATTCAACGATCTGTTGTAATATGTAATGAATGAATGTCATTGTTGTTTCTGTATGCCAAGGGTACCAAGGTGTACATTTTTTATACCTTGCAACCAACACACAGAAAAAAGATTTTTTGATTGGTCAATCTTGTTTTATTGATTAATAAACGGAATCAATTTCAAACGTGACTCTAGTGGAGATTTTAATTAGTTAAGTGTTTTTGCAAAGTCGAATAAGGTAGCAGTGAAATTAGCTCATATATATTTCACTCTGTGATACCACGTTGACATTTTTTATAGTGGATATATATGTCAATGTAATAAGAATTAATTAAGAAGTCTCCGGGAGTCAATTGATCACAGGACACAAACTCCCTGTTATGACATCATCAAAATGGCCACTATAAAAAATGACAAGGGTCTGTTTAAACGCTTGTATCTCCATTAATAAATGTATAAACTCAATAAACGTTTACATCACCAGAAAGGTGATTCGATTTAAATAAAAAAAATATCAGTTGTTGTTAGTTAACCTGAGACTAGCCGTGTAGGAGATAAAGCAACTCAATAAACTTAATTTTCTCTATTTTCACCTCTTGATAAATCAAATTCCTTCATTACCACCCGCAAAAGCCCTGTGAATGGATATGTTTTCTATAAGACATTCAAATTGTTTACAAAATTTGCTACGACGTTAGTTTACCTCAGGTTAGCTATTTCCTAGATATTTCGACAAATTCTTTTTGTAATTTTCAATAATCGATGAAAATTTTTAAAGAAACACGTATATTTCTCCGTTACCATCCACAGAAGCCCCATGGATAATTTTGAAAAGTAATTATATTTTAAACAAAATACATCATTACATTAGTTTACCATAATCAGAATTTACTGTTCACAGTTCAGTTTTGCTTTCAGAGGTATTTCGGCTTATTTATTTTTATTTTTTAAATATTCAAACAAATTATATCATATAAAATAGAAGAAATCATTACAATCAAATAGACCGAACATGTCTAACTCTCATATTTACATGTATACTGTCATTTTACAGTTAGTGTCAAACCTTAGGCCCTGTTCACACAATATTGCGACCTGATGATAAATTTCTTTCTCAGGCCACAGTTTTCCCCAGGCCCCCGCTTCCCAGGGGCCCCCGAAGGGCCCTGGCCCCGCGTAAATTAGAAAAAAACATACTCATATTCAGGAAACAAATATTTTTAAAAACAATAATCCTTAGGAAGTTTTAAATGAGCAGATCTTCCTGGGCTGGCTTTCAGTCAGTGGATTATTCAGAGGAATAATCTTTGAGTTTTATTTTGACCGGCACCACTCTTTATCACTAAGCTCAGTGTTCCCCGCACGTTCTTGACTCACAGCGTCGCGTTGTGTCGGAACTGAGTGTCATGTCGTCTGATGTAGCTATTACTATTTGATACTGCTTACACAGTGGATGAAATGGTTTTTTGCACAGTATTGGGTTTGGTATGCAGTAAAACAATAGTGAACTGTGAATGAAGACTTTTGTATCAGTACTGTAGAAACTTTGCAAAAACCTAATCCAAAGTATCTAGACCAGGGGGGAGGGTGTTTTAAGTGGGTTTTACAATTACTAGCTACCAGCTATCTCAGTTGTATCTTTACTGATGTAGCTTGTCGCTAGTAATTGTAAAACCCGTTTAGAAACATCCCCCAGGCTGAATTAAGCCAAGAATTAAAAATATACTGGAATAAAGTTAATAATGGTGTAATAAAACTAGACGGAAGTGTGAACTCAGTAAGATCCTTATTCAAATATTTGATAAAATACTTCATCCTGGGTTTCCCAAATTTGCGTTGCCGTAAGACTCATAATCATCATAGTTTTGCCAGTGTCCTGGGAACGTGCCTTTATAGTGAGATGGCCTTAATAAAAAATAAGCTATATGTTCCGCAATGGGCAAAAATCATT
Source organism: Flexamia atlantica (assembly GCA_035578135.1). NCBI lineage: Eukaryota > Metazoa > Arthropoda > Insecta > Hemiptera > Cicadellidae > Flexamia > Flexamia atlantica. The sequence goes on along the minus strand of JAQJVK010000006.1, from coordinate 19,106,919 downwards.
TAAATCAATAATATTAAGTATTAATCATGATTGTGTTAAATCAATCAACTTTAATGACGAAATCAATGATTTTGTAATGGATAAGGCCGGAAAATGAATTATTTAGAGGTTTAGACCATAACTTTCTTTATTATATTATAAAGTTAGGTCAGGGCTAATGTATTTTACGTGTTCTTTTTGTGGAATCATATGATTACACGTTAATATGAGATTAATTTTATTAAAATTCAATGAATATTATAGTATAATATGATGTTATGTTAAGCTCAATGTAAAATGAAACTTTTTGTACACAAATATTATTTTGGTTTATACTAACTTTCATGATATAAATTATCTATCTTTGGCTTTAAGATTTAACAGTAACATGATTAAATAATTATATAATAACTATAATAGTTATTTTAAAAATTACTATCGGAGCTTAGCACAAATATATGTTTCATTTATGTAAGTACTGTATTTGCAATTGAAAATGTGATAGGTATTCGACATGGAAGCAAGGGCTCCCACTAGAACTTTTGCCCCAGGCCCCCAATCGCCTCGTGGCGCCCCTGCCAGGCTGTAAATGGAAGAGCTACCGTATCTCGCCCACACTTCAATGCCATGTCGGCCGTCCATCGCATCTCCCCCGGACAAAGCGACATCACAGTTACGATCGCCGCCGAGCGGTTTGTCACGACACCGTGAGCGTGACGTAACCGCGCTGACCGCTGCCGCGGCGTGACGCGTGACACCACGTGACGGAGCCGGTAGTGCCGGTAGTGCTGCCGGCGCCGCAGTCAAGGTCCGCTGACGTCACGCGGTTGCTGCAACTGTTCTGCAACAGGCCTGCAGCAGCGTTGCTGAAGAGGACCGCGACGTCTTGACATTTCCAACATTTTGTTTGTAGTTTAATCAGAACGAGTACACGCAACTGTTTTGTTTAAAGTTGCATCACCTGTTTCTTCTATCACCCTTTGGCCAGTTCAGGAAGTCATTGAGCACAAAGTGTAAAGCTTCAACTTGAATGCAACTTACTGAACCCCTAAGCTGCTTAAAGATCGAAGAAATAGCCTACATTCAATCCTATGTTTTATTAATCTAAACTAATTTAGAAGTATATCTGAAACTAATCAAGCAAAATTTACTTACTTTATTTCTGAAATTTACCGATTAATAAAAGTTAATTTGCCAAACCTTCTAAGCTGTCTGAGACATACATATCTTAAACCAATGAAATCAAATCGACATATTACATTACAAAATTTTACCAGCCAATGAAAAATTTAATACATTAAATATTCAAATGATATTTTGTGTTGTAGCAGCAAACACCTGGAATGACAACACTCCCAATGGCCGCTTCTTCAACTTAAGGCAATGAGCCAAAACTAAATTGTCTTTGACAACTTTTACAACGATTAGGGCAGCAAACATGGAAAATACAAATCTATTGGTGTACCTCTGCCTCTTACACCACACTCTTCTGCTATCCAAAGCGATTAGAGAACGCTTTGTTAAAGGTGAGCTCAACCTTGACCTAATTACACGGGTGAGCGCGGCTCAAGCACATGCACAAATTTGCACTTCACTTGCACGTTCGCCGGTGAGAGGTTTCGTCTGGGGAACATATGTGATGTCATAATATACACCTCTCACTTTTTCTTTGTATAATTTTCAGAGTGTTAACAGTTAACTAATCTATTACAACAAAAAAACTTTGAAATCTTCAAGATTTTGTTGTTGTTCTATCATACTGATATCATAATTATAAAAACATGGCTACATGATATTCAAACGAGTCTGCTGATAAGAACGGAAGAATGCGCGTACGTAACAGATTTCCTCTACTGCTAGAGTGAAGGAATTTTTATGAGCTTTACGTTTACCTTAACGTCGGTTATAACCTCACCTTGTGGCGGGTTAAGTGATGATTATAGCTACATTGTTTACCTAACTTTACAGGATGAGTTGGCTGAGTGTCGCTCGTAATAGGATAATTACGGTTTATGGTTTTATTTCCTTTTCCTAAGTATGTTGTCCAGGATTTTTATCGCGTTTGCTCTTGTTTTCTTAGTTCAGGTCCCGGTAGTTGAAACCCGGTTTAACATTACTTCATGTTCAAACATTTCTGAAGAGTTAACATTAGTTAACTCTGACGAGTTAACATTAGTAGTTGTGTTTTGCTGGAAGCTCTCTCCCCTCTTCAGCTTTAAATTATATATTAACAATCATCAGCGATATTTTTTTTTAAATTTTAAGTTGGGTTGTTTGCGTAATCAACCTTATGTTATTAAGAAAAAAGTACACACTTTTATTCATAATTTTTTTATCGAATTCTCAAGTCTAAGGTTCTTTTAAATACTTCACAAGCAGTGTCTATCTGGAGTTCTCCCCGTTGAGAATTCCTAAACTAGGCAGAACGAAGGAGGCGGGGAGTGTTGTGGGAACGTTGGCGCAATCCTCAGCGAGGGAAAGCTCGCGGCGCGGCGGCTGCTACAGATCGCTGGATCTGCACGCCGGGCGTTACGTGGCGCCGGCATCGCCTCATCCTTAACCTCCACCTCTTGAATAATAGTAACGGGTCGCTCACTGCTCCGCGACCAGGCTTGCTTAGTGCTATGGTGACGTTGACGGAGAGCAGGAATAATTACAGTCTTGTTTATGTTATGCGTTATTTAAGGTGCATGGATCCCATATCATTTCTTAAAGGCTTTGTATTCATCGGACATAAAGCAATCTTCGATTTTTCGCAACAATTTCTTAAAGGAACCACTTAACTTCATTGCGGTTGACCGACGGTAATTTTTACAAATACAAAAACCTCTAGAAGGTCCCTGTAGAGTCCTCTAGAAACCTCCAGGCTCCCCTTCCTCTGGAACCTTCTAGAGCTCTAGAAGGCCTTTCAAGACCCTTACTCGTACTTCACTCTCCTCGTCAAATAGAAATTATTGAGATTGCTAAATTTTTAATAAATCTTTTTAATAAGTCCACATCTCAAATTTTTATCCTTCTTGCTCTGATAAAAATAGCAATTCCCTACCTAGTTGCGATGTTGAGCGGTGGTGTTCAAAGATAATATCGCATCGTGCTTTATACGCCAACCTAATTGTTCATGGTAGTGCTCTTAAAGGTCATCATTTTTGAGTTACTATCGTTCTATGACATTGTGCGTTTGGTTGTACTAAAAGAATGCATAAATCAAAAGTTGCGACATCTTCGGTGTTTGCTACCGCTACATTGAGCCAAAATAATAATAATAATTAGATAATAGTTTGCTGATTAAAAATACAACCCCACTTCATATTTTAATGTCAGAGTAGAATATGGAAGTTCTCAGTGAACATGTCCAAACTTACGATTGCTTGGGGAAAATCCTGCATTGGTATATTGCTTAAATTTTCATATAGAGGGATAGAGAAAGTACCATTATTTTCATTATGAGGTTGGGTCACTGGAGTTGGGGTGTCCCAAATCCTTTACTTCGCCCAATTCATAGCCATTTCAATTAGAATAGTAGGCCTACGTATAAAACATATTAAGGGTGTCTTTGGCCTCAAGCCTATCCTTCAGAAAATTTATGTCTTGCAAAACTTCACGCCGAGCTCTTTTAAACGACACCTAAATTATTAAAATCGGTTTAGGACTGTAGGAGGAGTTTTAATGACCAAACACCTCTAGGGTAAGGAATATATAAAATAACAAGGTATCGAGACTAATACTCGCTCTTTTTTGATTTACTGCATGTATTTAAGAAATTTCTTCCAATTACTATGTTTTTTAAATCGCATATTTCACACGAAAAAATTGCGTATCCATATTGAAATTAATGCGACTTAAATGATTTTTTAAGAATTGCTATTAAATACTTATATTAGGAGTTAATAAAGAATTTGGAATGTGGATCGGATGGAACAGCGGCTTATGGTTTCAAGCCTTTGAAAATAAAATGGAATTCTTAAAAAAAGGAATATTCCACTGAAATCTAAACCAACCTCACTTCACTATATTCTCCTCCATTCTCGTCGAACATCTCAAGTTTTTTATATATATATATACTGCCTCATCTTCACATCCCAGGACACTTGAATTTGCCCGGAACGGTTTTGCGCAATATTTCAGGCTAGGACTAGTGGGTCACGGCATTATCACATAGCGAAAAAGCCTTTGGTGATTGGCGGGTTTTCAACCCGGGCCCCCAGACAGAATTCCCGCGTTCTAACCACTTTCCAGGCCAATAGAATGTAGATTGTACAAGTTTATGACAATGTAAATGTTCCACCATATTCCACTATATTTCTATAGGTACAAATGCCACCGAGAAGTTCACTACGGAAGGTCATTTTCATTAAAAAACGCGATTCGGCGAGATGAGCGGCGGCGGCGGCGGCGGGCGAAGGTCGAGTGAAAGGGGAAGTTTGGCGGCGGTCAAAGGTCGACACTTTCTCGCGGCGGCAGCGCAGCGCGGTCCGCGGGCAAGGTGAGCTGCCGTCGCGCGGCCCATATACTGATTAAAAAAACTATTTTAAAATGTACTATTGTTCATGAAAAAATTCAGTAATAAGGATGAAAAATCATTATCAGTGAGTTTTTAGGTTTTCCCATGCTGTATTTTGAACAAACACTCATAAATTCTTTAATTTAAGAAATAACAGTAGTGTGAATTATAGTATATTAGAGTAATGTGATTGTTTTATTACTGCATTAGGACTTCAAGAACAAAAAAATTATTTCGTCATGTGTATAACCTGCTTAATGAATAACAACGTGCCATGGACGCTGTTTCTCTAGAGGACTTAGCAATATTTATCATGCTATTAATTAGTGCTTTTATCAATAAAATATTCTTTTAAACATTTTATAAACGGGACACCCTTTTAAATTTACTATGTTTTATTTAATATGTAATTGACATGTTTTGGCTCCAAGCCCATTGTGAGAATATTTAATAATGGGCTTGGATCCGAAACATGTCAGTGACATACATTTTAAATAAAATTTAGTAATATTTTAAATCAATTGTCGTAATTTTATAAGAGTGTTTTGTTTAGAAAATGTTTAAAACATTATCCGTATACTCCGTCAGTAGGAGCTATGCTTGTATGTGGAAATATTAAATAAATAACAAAAATGTGGTAATAGTAGTAGTCAATAAACACGTAAACATTTGCCCTTGGTGGCCTGTAAAGTAACCAGGATGGAAAAGACGCTTCGAGTTCCTCGTTTAATAAGTTTATTTGATTATTCTTAGAACAGCAACATGTTAGTATGCGGGGAGATGCGGGAACATTCACATAAAATATACGACAACTCATACTGTTCAAACATAATACTAGTAATTTCTTTACACAACAGCCCCCCCCCCCGGGTGACTATAGATTCGCTGAATTGTTGTTGCAAGTCTAAGTAACATTGTGATTATCGTGTTTAATATGGTAATTAAATCGATTCCCAGTCTCTCCGTGTGTGATTCCGCGTAAGGACTACACGGCAATAACGATTAGTTAGCCATCGGAGTTTGGGATATCCTCTTCCTAATACGTCCGGACCTTGGCGGCGCGGCGCGGCGGAGAGGTGTTGAGTTCAAGGGAGTCGCTGAGCGGCCTTCCCCGGCGTGAGAGGTTACCGTCTGTGTGGGCTGCACCTCATTCGCAACTGAGGGAAGATGTGCCTTCGACAATCAGTGAACGTTGCGACATAATGTTCATTGATTTTATAAAATAATTGCAATCCTTCCGTTGGTATTTATATACAAAACTGCATTTTTTGGGTCAGAAACAAATTGTACATTAGCATGGACCAAACTAGCCTATGATCTTTAAGTTTCTTCTTTGAGAAGAAATTCATGTTTTTGAATGGTTCCAGGAGACCGAGCTTTGCTAGGATAAAATTATCAGTCAGCTGGTTTGGTTAAAAATTTCCATGACGATAACATGAGCACTTTGAAAGGAAACCGAACTTTTACAGTCTTATATTTAGCTCTAATCGATTCCTCATGGCCAAAAACACCATTTAGGAGGAAAAAAATAAAAAATCCTTGGATAAAAAAATAAAAAATCCTTGGAAGAAAAAATAATTTGCCTGTACAATTAGTGTAGTTTAGAAGGATTATTCTGAATTTCAAAACACGTCAAATTTACGCTTCGCTTGGATGAGGAAATAACTTTTATTATAACTTGCAGTTTTTATTTTCCGATTTAGGTCTTCACTAAAATCGTTGAGGGTATGTATTGGTTACATGGTAGGCGCATCCTTCATGTCAATCATCCCGATGCAGTTTATTTAAGTATATAAATGTAACCTAAAGGAATAAATTTCATTCATCAGTCATCATACGCATTTCCCAATTTCAAACATCCCAACAAAATTCTTGGGTAATTTAAACCATCGTTAATGGCAGTTCTGTGTTTCTGTGTACCCCTTACACAATCGATCCTCACGCGGCGCGGCGCCACTGCTGGAGCTTCCACAAGTGTCTGGTATCCATTTGTCAAAACTAGCCGTATAAGTGATACAGTAAACTGATAGGAGTGCGGTATCTGTTCATTATTTTCTAGTTATAATATTTATGGTTATTTGGGAGGTATTTTATGGTCAAATTCGAAAAGTAAATATACAATCCCCGAATTTAAGGAGGTTTTTTACAATATGTTAATGATCCACTCCGTCTGAATGTTTTAAAGTGAACTTGTAAAAAATCAAGAGCGTAGAATGAGTTTCTTTCTTCAAGCAGGTTCAGCCAGATGACCATTGACTTGTACTAACGCAATAAAATCGTTTGCGTCTTATAACAGAATCTATTACTATCCGAGTACCAAAGGAATATTAAGCAAAGACATCCACCAAATTTTATATGCCAGTCTCCACAGAAGTGTAGGAAATGAATTCATTTAGTTAGTTGAATGCCAACGTGTTTTGCATTTCTTATGATACATAAACTTACTGCTGTGTTCTATTCAACTGATCCAATCGGAACTTACATAGAGTTAAGTTTAAGTTTCGGAGTTAAAATCATGAGGGCTTTAAATACATACGAAGAGCGAGGATGTACGGGATCCTAAACTTTGTTGCCAACTGTTTTGTATTTTGTATTTCCCAACGCTTTTTTGTTCTTCATGATGGTGAAATCCGAGAGTAAATAAAATTTTCAATGAGCTTCAGAGACGTCGTGGAAAGGTGACATTTGGCGTAGGAGGTCGCTGTCGCCGAGAGAGGTTGGGCAATCCCTCGACGACGGCGAATCACACGCGAGCATGGAGGAATGTTAGGTTTCAATTTTATCACTAATTGTATTCTTCATTTATTTATGACCAAACTATCGTTGAGGGTTTACTTAATTAAACTTAAACTCAAATACCCTTATAAAGTAAATTTGGGTAAAGGGTCCAAGTACCTCACTCCTAATCTATAAAGAGTAGTCTAATGACTTTAGCGAATCATTAAAGAGAGGTGTTGCCAGAGCTATTCCACCTCGAGTCATTAAAACCATCAACTTTGTGCTAGACAGGTCATAAATTATGATTCAGCCTTAAGAGGCCGGGAGGGAATCTGGCACAGGGTCTTCATCGCGGGTCACTGCCACGTCGTGTCTCGTGTTGGACGATTTCACCGAAATTACACACTTCCCAAGTCGTAATTCTGCTTAATATCCGTGTGATGAATGACGATTCTGGTCTGCTCCGAATTTTCCACACAACTGCTGGCGTCATAAGGTGAGGGCCTAATATTAGTCATATTAGTCAATGACACTGACACTAATTCATAAGATGTTTCAAGGAATTACTTTGATTCATTAAATTGGCAATTTAAATTTTTTTTTGTTGCAAATCAGTTTCTTCATTCCTCTGACACTTTGAAGAGATAAACATAGCAATGTTATCAATATTATTGAGGTTTTCATTTCACCAAGCAAATTTTATCTTTTTGGACGGCATTTTGTTCACGTTCCCCGTGAAGCACCAGTCGTACCGCATCAGGATGCGGTAATGGACGGTGCAAAGTACGTGAGGACAACTGTAATGTCCGGGGTAGACCTGGCAAAGTGGGGCGCAGTGCCGGTGCCGGCATTAAAATTGTCTTGCATATTTGTCTAAGGAGTAGGCGAATTCAGCAATTCTCGCGGAAGCTGGGAAGAAGGGCTATTCCAATAAGATAATGCAATTAATAAAATCTTTTACGCGCTCCGATTTGCCTATTGTGTTCTGTCCTTTACACCTATTACTGACAGCATCCAACTAGGCTAGACTGACTAATCGCTTCTAATAGACTGATGCGTCCCTATGGATGAGCACTTGCGGGAGGTATGTAATCACACCGTGAATGATCCAGCATCCTTGGTTGACAATCTGGCGGCACCACCAAAACACGACCGCATCTCTGGGTGCAGGCAGAGGGATACTCCACTCAGACACAGGGGGCCGCTTCAAGACGCCGATCTGGTGGTCGCGTTTTGGTGGGATACTGGTGTGTGGGATATTTTAAGGCAAATATGAGTGAAGGATGAGTTTAAGATGATTGCGGCACGATCTTGTAGTCTTGTTACTGACTAAGGCCAACATGTTCCTAGGACAGGACTGTTTATTAATTATCTGGATCACACAAGGGGACAGTGTTATTATAACCTGTTGTACCACTTGCCGGCTCACTGTAAATCCTGGCGGCATCCCCGGGCGGTGGACTGGCGGTGTTTACACCTCGGCAGCTGGGATACCGATCGTGCTCCGCTGCAGTGTGTTCACACCCCGGCAGCCGGTGCACAGCTGGGATACCGATCGTCCTCCGCTGCAGTGTGTTCACACCCCGGCAGCCGGTGCACAGCTGGGATACCGATCGTCCTCCGCTGCAGTGTGTTCACATCCCGGCAGCCGGTGCACAGCTGGGATACCGATCGTCCCCCGCTGCAGTGTGTTCACACCCCGGCAGCCGGTGCACAGCTGGGATACCGATCGTCCTCCGCTGCAGTGTGTTCACACCTCGGCAGCCGGTGCACAGCTGGGATACCGATCGTCCTCCGCTACAGTGTGTTCACACCCCGGCAGCCGGTGCACAGTTGGGATACCGATCGTCCTCCGCTGCAGTGTGTTCACACCCCGGCAGCCGGTGCACAGCTGGGATACCGATCGTCCTCCGCTGCAGCGTGTTCACACCTCCGCAGCCGGTGCACAGCTGGCATACCGATCGTCCTCAGCTGCAGTGTGTTCACACCTCCGCAGCCGGTGCACAGCTGGGATACCGATCGTGCTCCGCTGCAGTGTGTTCACACCCCGGCAGCCGGTGCACAGCTGGGATACCGATCGTGCTCCGCTGCAGTGTGTTCACACCCCGGCAGCCGGTGCACAGCTGGGATACCGATCGCCCTCAGCTACAGTGTGTTCACACCTCGGCAGCCGGTGCACAGCTGGGATACCGATCGTCCTCCGCTGCAGTGTGTTCACACCCCGGCAGCCGGTGCACAGCTGGGATACCGATCGTCCTCCGCTGCAGTGTGTTCACACCCCGGCAGCCGGTGCAAAGCTGGGATACCGATCGTCCTCCGCTGCAGTGTGTTCACATCCCGGCAGCCGGTGCACAGCTGGGATACCGATCGTCCCCCGCTGCAGTGTGTTCACACCCCGGCAGCCGGTGCACAGCTGGGATACCGATCGTCCTCCGCTGCAGTGTGTTCACACCTCGGCAGCCGGTGCACAGCTGGGATACCGATCGTCCTCCGCTACAGTGTGTTCACACCCCGGCAGCCGGTGCACAGCTGGGATACCGATCGTCCTCCGCTGCAGTGTGTTCACACCCCGGCAGCCGGTGCACAGCTGGGATGCCGATCGTCCTCCGCTGCAGCGTGTTCACACCTCCGCAGCCGGTGCACAGCTGGGATACCGATCGTCCTCAGCTGCAGTGTGTTCACACCTCCGCAGCCGGTGCAAAGCTGGGATACCGATCGTGCTCCGCTGCAGTGTGTTCACACCCCGGCAGCCGGTGCACAGCTGGGATACCGATCGTGCTCCGCTGCAGTGTGTTCACACCCCGGCAGCCGGTGCACAGCTGGGATCCCGATCGTGCTCCGCTGCAGTGTGTTCACACCCCGGCAGCCGGTGCACAGCTGGGATACCGATCGTCCTCAGCTGCAGTGTGTTCACACCTCTGCAGCCGGTGCACAGCTGGGATACCGATCGCCCTCCGCTGCAGTGTGTTCACACCTCCGCAGCCGGTGCACAGCTGGGATCCCGATCGTGCTCCGCTGCAGTGAGTTCACACCCCGGCAGGCGGTGCACAGCTGGGATACCGATCGCCCTCAGCTACAGTGTGTTCACACCTCGGCAGCCGGTGCACAGCTGGGATACCGATCGTCCTCCGCTGCAGTGTGTTCACACCCCGGCAGCCGGTGCACAGCTGGGATACCGATCGTCCTCCGCTGCAGTGTGTTCACACCCCGGCAGCCGGTGCACAGCTGGGATACCGATCGTCCTCCGCTGCAGTGTGTTCACACCCCGGCAGCCGGTGCACAGCTGGGATACCGATCGTCCTCCGCTGCAGTGTGTTCACACCCCGGCAGCCGGTGCACAGCTGGGATACCGATCGTGCTCCGCTGCAGTGTGTTCACACCCCGGCAGCCGGTGCACAGCTGGGATCCCGATCGTGCTCCGCTGCAGTGTGTTCACACCCCGGCAGCCGGTGCACAGCTGGGATCCCGATCGTGCTCCGCTGCAGTGTGTTCACACCCCGGCAGCCGGTGCACAGCTGGGATACCGATCGTGCTCCGCTGCAGTGTGTTCACACCCCGGCAGCCGGTGCACAGCTGGGATACCAATCGTGCTCCGCTGCAGTGTGTTCACACCCCGCCAGCCGGTGCACAGCTGGGATACCGATCGTCCCCAGCTGCAGTGTGTTCACACCCCGGCAGCCGGTGCACAGCTGGGATACCGATCGTCCTCCGCTGCAGTGTGTTCACACCCCGGCAGCCGGTGCACAGCTGGGATACCGATCGTGCTCGGCTGCAGTGTGTTCACACCCCGGCAGCCGGTGCACAGCTGGGATACCGATCGTCCTCCGCTGCAGTGTGTTCACATCCCGGCAGCCGGTGCACAGCTGGGATACCGACCGTCATCCGCTGCAGTGTGTTCACACCCCGGCAGCCGGTGCACAGCTGGGATACCGATCGTGCTCCGCTGCAGTGTGTTCACACCCCGGCAGCCGGTGCACAGCTGGGATACCGATCGTCCCCAGCTGCAGTGTGTTCACACCCCGGCAGCCGGTGCACAGCTGGGATACCGATCGTCCCCAGCTGCAGTGTGTTCACACCCCGGCCGCCGGTGCACAGCTGGGATACCGATCGTCCTCCGCTGCAGTGTGTTCACACCCCGGCAGCCGGTGCACAGCTGGGATACCGATCGTCCCCAGCTGCAGTGTGTTCACACCCCGGCAGCCGGTGCACAGCTGGGATACCGATCGTCCTCCGCTGCAGTGTTCACACCCCGGCAGCCGGTGCACAGCTGGGATACCGATCGTGCTCCGCTGCAGTGTGTTCACACCCCGGCAGCCGGTGCACAGCTGGGATACCGATCGTCCTCCGCTGCAGTGTGTTCACACCCCGGCAGCCGGTGCACAGCTGGGATACCGACCGTCATCCGCTGCAGTGTGTTCACACCCCGGCAGCCGGTGCACAGCTGGGATACCGATCGTGCTCCGCTGCAGTGTGTTCACACCCCGGCAGCCGGTGCACAGCTGGGATACCGATCGTCCCCAGCTGCAGTGTGTTCACACCCCGGCAGCCGGTGCACAGCTGGGATACCGATCGTCCCCAGCTGCAGTGTGTTCACACCCCGGCCGCCGGTGCACAGCTGGGATACCGATCGTCCTCCGCTACAGTGTGTTCACACCCCGGCAGCCGGTGCACAGCTGGGATACCGATCGTCCTCCGCTGCAGCGTGTTCACACCCCGGCAGCCGGTGCACAGCTGGGATACCGATCGTCCTCCGCTGCAGCGTGTTCACACCTCCGCAGCCGGTGCACAGCTGGGATACCGATCGTCCTCAGCTGCAGTGTGTTCACACCTCTGCGGCCGGTGCACAGCTGGGATACCGATCGCCCTCCGCTGCAGTGTGTTCACACCTCCGCAGCCGGTGCACAGCTGGGATACCGATCGCCCTCAGCTACAGTGTGTTCACACCTCGGCAGCCGGTGCACAGCTGGGATACCGATCGTCCTCAGCTGCAGTGTGTTCACACCTCTGCGGCCGGTGCACAGCTGGGATACCGATCGCCCTCCGCTGCAGTGTGTTCACACCTCCGCAGCCGGTGCACAGCTGGGATACCGATCGCCCTCAGCTACAGTGTGTTCACACCTCGGCAGCCGGTGCACAGCTGGGATACCGATCGCCCTCCGCTGCAGTGTGTTCACACCTCCGCAGCCGGTGCACAGCTGGGATACCGATCGCCCTCAGCTACAGTGTGTTCACACCTCGGCAGCCGGTGCACAGCTGGGATACCGATCGTCCTCCGCTGCAGTGTGTTCACACCTCCGCAGCCGGTGCACAGCTGGGATACCGATCGCCCTCAGCTACAGTGTGTTCACACCTCGGCAGCCGGTGCACAGCTGGGATACCGATCGCCCTCCGCTGCAGTGTGTTCACACCTCCGCAGCCGGTGCACAGCTGGGATACTAAGCGTCCCCCGCGCCAGTGGCGCGTCCTTGACCCCTTCATTGCCTGGTTACCACTAGACTAATCACTGGCACGCAGCTCTGCGATTTCTTTGGGGCGAATAGCTCAACTCCTCAGGTACCTCATAAAATGTAAACAGTTTAGAGAAATGTCAAATAGTTTATTTTTATTATTGTAGATTTATATACCCTCTCCAGGTTTAAAAAAAAAAAACTCTTTCGCAAGAGGGATTTTTGTCAGTGAAACTTCGTCTAGATAACTTTAGAAGCAAAGCCACAAACATTTTTTCCTTTTTTATCGAAATAGTATAGATTGATTCTAAAAAATTATTGTATGAATAAAACTTTACCTGAACCCGTTCATTATAGACTACTTCTCCTTTCCTTGTTAAGAGGTTCGTAATTAAAGGTTAAAGGTGTTCGTGTTTGTTCGTAGCCGTTCTCTCAAAAAATGCACTTCTAGTTTAACTAAAAGTTGGGATCATTACTGTATCATTCTTTAAAAAGGACGTCCATAAATAAAAATTCCTTATGTTAAAAAACAACTCGGTTACCGCCGCGCTAGGCAGCTAGCTGTGCGACATTTTCCCGCGCTTGCTGTTGCGTCGCAGGTCATTGTTGCGATGGAAACCAAGGTGGCGGTTTACATCACCTTCATCTCCAACTCAGCTACGCTGCAGTTACAAAGTCACTGATAATTGCTAAAATGTAGCAAGTTGCAATTTACAGGGTAAGTCAAAGACTAATTAGGACCCTTAAAAGCCGCGATAGAATGAAACCGCAAACATTTTACCACAAAGCTTTTCAAAGAAGTAATTTTCTGTATGTTTGTGTAAAGTATTACAGTGTAATTTTTATTTAACCTACTTTCATTGAAAACTATATTTAGTCGAACATATTAAATGAATAGCCCAGATACTGTATTGTAAAAGATTGCTCAATCTTGTTAATGATAAGTTAAACGTACTTCACAATTACGTATACGTGAATTAATACAACTATGAAGCGCGAGAGGGAGGGGAATTTATATACTTAACATTCGTCAGCGACAGGCCAACCCCTAGAAGGCAGACGAAAACACACGAGGAGTTCCGAAATATCCGAGAATTCCAACGTCTAAGTGTTACTATCTAGCGAACAATCAATAAACTTTTAAGGCAACAATAACAAACCACGTGGTTCATCCAATAGGAAACGACGTAGTGACAAAAAAACAAACAAAATTCTCCAACCAATGATATTAGTAGCGGGATCTTGCGAATAATACTCGTTGGTTTTCGTTTGTTTACTGAGGGACATGCCTGGCGCTAGCGAACGATAAGTGAAATTTCCCACTCACTCGCACTTCATAGTCGTATAGAATTAAAAAAAATAACTTGCTCCAAACTACAGTGAAGCACTTACCCTAGAGCACGTCCACATATACACTTTTACCACATATACTACCTTATCCTTGTCAAATTCCAATGTTGCTAATTTTTCTTTGGAAAATGAAAAAGGCAAATCAATGGCTTTCTGTATTATAACAGGCGATGAAGTCGTGGATCACGCGAACAGAGCCGCGGCCAATAACTCCAGCTTTCTCCTTCAAAGGTCAATCATACAATTGAAATCTAAGGAACACTTCAATAGAGCTTCTTTCAGGAAAACACAAGGAATACTACACAACAAAAAGGTCCAAGACTCAAAGAAATTATGTTTTGAGGGGCGAGTTCATACAATAGCGTTTCACAGGTAACTTTAACAGGGAGTGAGAAGTTGGCGCGTGGAGCCCACCGTAGTTCAATGCTTGCACTAGCGCAGCCGTTGCAACGAGTGGCCGGTGTCATATTGAATCAGACCTCGGTAGCTCACTTGGAAACGTGGTCTCGCGAATCATCTCGCTGCAAGCCCATAATGACATTGCACCCATCCACAAAATCCACAATTATAATTATAAGATTCGAGTCAAGGTAGCTTAGATTTATATTTAATCTGTTGAATTTACAGAGATGCCGTGTATTTATTTGTAATTTTACGTTAGTTTTGTTTTCATTTTATTCCCTTTGAGATTAATCATCGTTTTCGTTCATTTGAACTTAACATATTTACATAGTTCAACAAAACTATCAATTTGTGTCCTATTGTAACCACCTTTCGCCGAAACTTGGTACTTAAATCCCATTGCGTAAAATAGGAACGGGACTGGTAATACATATACATTATTTTTCCTTCTAATGTCTCAAGCAGTGATCTTCATTTGAATTTGTAATTAATATTTATTGGCGCATTAAATTAATAAGGAAATAATATTGAAGAAAAGTGACGTTTAATGAAGTGAATTTCCATTCAGTAAAATAAAGTAAATTGTTTTTTAAGTACTTGGGTTACATTACAAAATGTTTAATGAGAATACAAAAGAAGGATAAGAAAACTTCTATTACTTCTGTTATTTGGATCAGCAAAAATTAAACTCAACGGATTGTTTTACTTCTGCACCCGACCCAAATATTCAAGAGATTCGTCGCTTACGATAGAACCGACCTTTAAACCCCTGAAGCTTTAAATTTATATTTAATTAAAAATATGGCAATGTATCAAAATTCACATCAAAACTAGTTAGCTGTGGAAAAATATCACAGGTGTAAATATTTAATCCTTTTATACTTTCAAATTCTTTTATATTGGTGTAAATTACTGCCAACAGGGAAATAAAATCGAATTGATTTTTAATATTGAAAAACCTTTACGCGTTTATATTTTATGACCTACTTGATTGATGAAAATTGTTGCATTTATTTTATTTTACTTGATTATTAAAAAAAACTTCGTTTAAAAGGTCACTGGTACAACAAACTTGCATGATAATTAAAAGCTATTTTTCCATTGAGAGGTATTGCAACTTAACTTTTATGGTTGCCATAATTGTGTTTGATTAAAATTTAATAGAAACTGTTCAAAGGGAAAAAACATTGTAACTGGATGTACGGAAGTCCGAGTGCTGCTGACCTCTGCTCCGAGCGCACCCAGAAACTCGTCGTAATGACTGACAGTCGTGTGTCGGTAACGGCTGCGAGTCGCTCGTCACTGGGGCTCGATCGCTCACTGACCCCTGCTCCGAGCGCACCCAGACACTCGTCGTAATGACTGACAGTCGTGTGTCGGTAACGGCTGCGAGTCGCTCGTCACTGGGGCTCGATCGCTCACTGACCCCTGCTCCCAGCGCACCCAGACACTCGTCGTAATGACTGACAGTCGTGTGTCGGTAACGGCTGCGAGTCGCTCGTCACTGGGGCTCGATCGCTCACTGACCCCTGCTCCGAGCGCACCCAGACACTCGTCGTAATGACTGACAGTCGAGTGTCGGTAACGGCTGCGAGTCGCTCGTCACTGGGGCTCGATCGCTCACTGACCTCTGCTCCGAGCGCACCCAGACACTCGTCGTAATGACTGACAGTCGAGTGTCGGTAACGGCTGCGAGTCGCTCGTCACTGGGGCTCGATCGCTCACTGACCCCTGCTCCGAGCGCACCCAGACACTCGTCGTAATGACTGACAGTCGAGTGTCGGTAACGGCTGCGAGTCGCTCGTCACTGGGGCTCGATCGCTCACTGACCCCTGCTCCGAGCGCACCCAGACACTCGTCGTAATGACTGACAGTCGTGTGTCGGTAACGGCTGCGAGTCGCTCGTCACTGGGGCTCGATCGCTCACTGACCCCTGCTCCCAGCGCACCCAGACACTCGTCGTAATGACTGACAGTCGAGTGTCGGTAACGGCTGCGAGTCGCTCGTCACTGGGGCTCGATCGCTCACTGACCTCTGCTCCGAGCGCACCCAGACACTCGTCGTAATGACTGACAGTCGTGTGTCGGTAACGGCTGCGAGTCGCTCGTCACTGGGGCTCGAACGCTCACTGACCCCTGCTCCGAGCGCACCCAGACACTCGTCGTAATGACTGACAGTCGAGTGTCGGTAACGGCTGCGAGTCGCTCGTCACTGGGGCTCGATCGCTCACTGACCCCTGCTCCGAGCGCACCCAGACACTCGTCGTAATGACTGACAGTCGTGTGTCGGTAACGGCTGCGAGTCGCTCGTCACTGGGGCTCGATCGCTCACTGACCCCTGCTCCGAGCGCACCCAGACACTCGTCGTAATGACTGACAGTCGAGTGTCGGTAACGGCTGCGAGTCGCTCGTCACTGGGGCTCGATCGCTCACTGACCCCTGCTCCGAGCGCACCCAGACACTCGTCGTAATGACTGACAGTCGTGTGTCGGTAACGGCTGCGAGTCGCTCGTCACTGGGGCTCGATCGCTCACTGACCCCTGCTCCGAGCGCACCCAGACACTCGTCGTAATGACTGACAGTCGAGTGTCGGTAACGGCTGCGAGTCGCTCGTCACTGGGGCTCGATCGCTCACTGACCCCTGCTCCGAGCGCACCCAGACACTCGTCGTAATGACTGACAGTCGAGTGTCGGTAACGGCTGCGAGTCGCTCGTCACTGGGGCTCGATCGCTCACTGACCCCTGCTCCCAGCGCACCCAGACACTCGTCGTAATGACTGACAGTCGAGTGTCGGTAACGGCTGCGAGTCGCTCGTCACTGGGGCTCGATCGCTCACTGACCCCTGCTCCGAGCGCACCCAGACACTCGTCGTAATGACTGACAGTCGAGTGTCGGTAACGGCTGCGAGTCGCTCGTCACTGGGGCTCGATCGCTCACTGACCCCTGCTCCGAGCGCACCCAGACACTCGTCGTAATGACTGACAGTCGAGTGTCGGTAACGGCTGCGAGTCGCTCGTCACTGGGGCTCGATCGCTCACTGACCCCTGCTCCCAGCGCACCCAGACACTCGTCGTAATGACTGACAGTCGTGTGTCGGTAACGGCTGCGAGTCGCTCGTCACTGGGGCTCGATCGCTCACTGACCCCTGCTCCGAGCGCACCCAGACACTCGTCGTAATGACTGACAGTCGAGTGTCGGTAACGGCTGCGAGTCGCTCGTCACTGGGGCTCGATCGCTCACTGACCCCTGCTCCGAGCGCACCCAGACACTCGTCGTAATGACTGACAGTCGTGTGTCGGTAACGGCTGCGAGTCGCTCGTCACTGGGGCTCGATCGCTCACTGACCCCTGCTCCGAGCGCACCCAGACACTCGTCGTAATGACTGACAGTCGAGTGTCGGTAACGGCTGCGAGTCGCTCGTCACTGGGGCTCGATCGCTCACTGACCCCTGCTCCGAGCGCACCCAGACACTCGTCGTAATGACTGACAGTCGAGTGTCGGTAACGGCTGCGAGTCGCTCGTCACTGGGGCTCGATCGCTCACTGACCCCTGCTCCGAGCGCACCCAGACACTCGTCGTAATGACTGACAGTCGAGTGTCGGTAACGGCTGCGAGTCGCTCGTCACTGGGGCTCGATCGCTCACTGACCCCTGCTCCCAGCGCACCCAGACACTCGTCGTAATGACTGACAGTCGAGTGTCGGTAACGGCTGCGAGTCGCTCGTCACTGGGGCTCGTTCGCTCACGGACCCCTGCTCCGAGCGCACCCAGACACTCGTCGTAATGACTGACAGTCGAGTGTCGGTAACGGCTGCGAGTCGCTCGTCACTGGGGCTCGATCGCTCACTGACCCCTGCTCCGAGCGCACCCAGACACTCGTCGTAATGACTGACAGTCGAGTGTCGGTAACGGCTGCGAGTCGCTCGTCACTGGGGCTCGATCGCTCACTGACCTCTGCTCCCAGCGCACCCAGACACTCGTCGTAATGACTGACAGTCGTGTGTCGGTAACGGCTGCGAGTCGCTCGTCACTGGGGCTCGATCGCTCACTGACCCCTGCTCCGAGCGCACCCAGACACTCGTCGTAATGACTGACAGTCGAGTGTCGGTAACGGCTGCGAGTCGCTCGTCACTGGGGCTCGATCGCTCACTGACCCCTGCTCCGAGCGCACCCAGACACTCGTCGTAATGACTGACAGTCGAGTGTCGGTAACGGCTGCGAGTCGCTCGTCACTGGGGCTCGATCGCTCACTGACCCCTGCTCCGAGCGCACCCAGACACTCGTCGTAATGACTGACAGTCGAGTGTCGGTAACGGCTGCGAGTCGCTCGTCACTGGGGCTCGATCGCTCACTGACCCCTGCTCCGAGCGCACCCAGACACTCGTCGTAATGACTGACAGTCGAGTGTCGGTAACGGCTGCGAGTCGCTCGTCACTGGGGCTCGATCGCTCACTGACCCCTGCTCCCAGCGCACCCAGACACTCGTCGTAATGACTGACAGTCGAGTGTCGGTAACGGCTGCGAGTCGCTCGTCACTGGGGCTCGTTCGCTCACGGACCCCTGCTCCGAGCGCACCCAGACACTCGTCGTAATGACTGACAGTCGAGTGTCGGTAACGGCTGCGAGTCGCTCGTCACTGGGGCTCGATCGCTCACTGACCCCTGCTCCGAGCGCACCCAGACACTCGTCGTAATGACTGACAGTCGAGTGTCGGTAACGGCTGCGAGTCGCTCGTCACTGGGGCTCGATCGCTCACTGACCCCTGCTCCGAGCGCACCCAGACACTCGTCGTAATGACTGACAGTCGAGTGTCGGTAACGGCTGCGAGTCGCTCGTCACTGGGGCTCGATCGCTCACTTGCACTCTGCACTTTCCATTTCTTTGTTACAACTGGATTTTGAATGGGTAACCGCACCGTTCATTTGCAACGACGGATTATATAATGATTCGTCCCATTGAACCATCTTCGTGCTTCGACTCACCGGCGCAACCTGCTTTGTTAACCTTTCAAAGCTCGAAATGAGCTGAGTCTTAACCGTGGTCAAAAGGAAAATGGTTGCTTAGAATTTCTTTAGCTACGGAAATATAGGTTATGTGACTGAACAATAAATAAAAACTAACATATGCATTCTTTCTGTCCTTTATGCATTCCCATTGACTTAACTTATACCTATCACAGGGGCGAACAGACGGGGGGAGGAGGGGAGACGAACGGGACCGGTCCCCCCCAGGAGCCTTTTGTCGAATTTATTGGCAAAAAGATTTCCATATTAATATACAATTGACTTGAAATAACTGTAAACTTCGAAACGCATAAAAAGAATAGTCCATAAAACCAATCATCAAAGAGCATAGTAAACGAAAGATTGAACTAGACATAGTTATATGTAGTAGTACATAGACTGAGACTAGACGCTCAGTGCGGATGGGGTTCGACAGAGAAACCCGTGGATAGTCTGTTTTTGTCTCGATGGAGGTCATTACCCCCTTCAATCATCACTACCCCGCCCCCACCACGTCGCGTCGCCATATGATACCTGTCAGTGGTGCAGCTACAGTGTTTATAAAAAATACCCCCATCGCAGCAGACCTGCGTACTTAGCGAATTTCCATAGGATTTATTTTGTATATATGAGCGTTCTTCTTATTTGAAGGAAAGTATTGTTTGAATACGTTAAGTAAATAATATACTAGAAACGTATATTTAATCATTCATGCTTTTATGAGCTTTAGACATGAGGAAAATTAACAAGGAGACCACATTGGTTTTCATTAGTAATACATACACTTTTGTATTTTAAATAGTTGTTAGTCTTTTAATTTGTAATAACAGTAATCTTGTTATAGTACATAAATCTCAACAAACATAAAATCAATTAATTCAAAACACTCAAGCATTAATTCAATCTCATGAAAAAATTAAATTCAATCATATGGTCAGTTCTATAACTAAAACATCCCTGTTGCAGCAGACCAACATCTCCAGCCAATTTCAATAGAACATATTATCAATCCTCATCATTGTAAACATATGCTATATTTTCAGGCAGTTTATACCAAAACATACCCCCTTTCCAAATACAATACTTTCTTTATCAAATTTAAAAAAAATGTGTTTTTTGATATAGTATATATTTTCTGCAGAATCTTGATCAATGAACTCTAACTATTCAAAATAAACACAAGTAAAATATTCATCACCTGAAAATATCATCATATGTTCAGAATTGTATTTTTTTATACTTTTTGGAGGGAAAAATCAAAAGTAATATTGGACAACGTATTGTGTTTAGCACATCCAATATCTATACCTATAAAAGGCAAAGCCCTCACTCACTCACTTATTCACTCACTCACTCATCACTAATTCTCCAACTTCCCAATAACCGAGAAGGCTGAAATTTGGTTCACTGTTTCTTTAGGCATTAAATAGGAAAACGAAATGGTTTTCATCCTGATCTGACCCTCGGACTCCGCCATGGACCCTCTCAAAGATCCCAGATTATCCTTATGGCAGAATACAAATTGGTGAAATGTTTATATCTAAACAAATGTAAAATGCAAGAAATTTAGTGGAATGTCAAACCAGCTGTCAGGAATAGAACATAAAATAAATCGCTGACTAGAGGTACTTATAAGACCTTTCTTCCCCGTAACAGCTGTTAATGAAAGAGCTAATTTAAACCATTTATTTTATCTACATCATTAGAAAAAAATACTTTGCCTTTGTCTTTTAGAACATTTCATTGATGGAATTATTATGGAGGCAAGACCTAAGCGCGAGACCATGATAACTTTTCATTTTGGAGCTTTTTCATTTTCAAGCTGAAAACACAGCACCTACATTGTCCCTATAGAAAAATTCTATATCTCGGTTATTACTCAACATATCTTGATAAAACTTGGTATGTGGTTTTTTTGGTTTAGATTCACCTGATATTGTTTTAAAACCACCAAATTTTTGAATGAATGTTGCAATAGACCTGCAAACTCATTCCCCATTTTATTCTTATGGAAGAAATGAAATAAGGTCATGCACGTAGTGTGGAGGTCTGCTGCAACGGGGGTATTTTTATGTTCAAGATAGACCCTAGAGACCTTAGAATTTTTTTGACATTAAATCAAGGCAATTTCTACGTTTTACACACATAAACTTTCATGAAACAGAAAACTGCTTTAGGATTCTCTAAGTACGCAAGGTCTTCTGCGGCGGGGATTTTACATTCTTGCTTAAGGGCCACTATACAGTATACCATGCATGCGAGCAGATTCAACATAAGCATTCAACATGGGCATAAGCCTTCCCAGGGCAGTTGCATTCTTGAGGCCTTTATCGGTGGGGCGCTGAATCTGCTCATATGTATAGTACAGGAAGGCCAAATAGAAATACCTCCTGCGGGGGGCAGCAATAGAATAACTCCAGTCGCAGCAGACCTGCGGACTTTGAGGACTCCTGAAAACATCTCTCTGGTTAATGAAAGTCCATCTTCTTCATATTTGTCCAATACCACTTACCTATCATCGCTCAGCCCAAACTACAAGACTTAGAACCTTGGACCTTAAGCATCCCCTAAGAACGGGTTTTTTAATTCAAAGTTTTAAGGGTTTTGGCGGGGTTGAAGTTTATAAATTTTCCTACGCAAGTGGAATGGATGATCTTTTGTTTAATTTTCAATGTTCATTTAACAAGCAGGTGGTTCAGCTTCACATATGGGTACGATTTTACAGCTGATTTATAATTTGGTTACTTTCATAATGGTTTTATAGTTGTTTTGTTGATTTTTAGGCGATATGTACTATGTTAAATATATAAAAGTTAAATTTAGTTTAGTTAGTTAACTTAAAGTCGTCATTCGTTTTTGTACCTCATCTGTCTAATCATAAACTCAGTATGTGGCCCTATTTTCATTTAGGCAGTGGGAGTTAGAGTTTTTATCGTGAGCAAAGCCACGGGTAACTGCTAGTCATCCAATATTTAAGCAACGGATTGACGTAGAATAATAATTCAAAATGCTAAATTGTTTGTTTTTTTAAGCTGAATTCAATTTTGGCAATTAAATTAAAAAATAATTAGTGAAAAGGTATTAAATCTTGAAAATAAATTTTATTTTGTCAAAAAATCTTCTTAGAGTAAACCAATCTTGCTGGTTTTCGAACTCGAAGTCATGAATGACGCTTTAGACGTTTGTTCCAAATTTCATTAAGATCGGACTTTTTTTACAAAAGTTATCGCGCCTACGGACAAATATATATATATGAAAATGAACGAACGGTGTTTTTGGGGTCTAGGGACCTCAAAATGAAAAAATAACATGGTCCCGGGCTTAAGTCTCACCGTGCCGCCTACGGTAATAGCTACTTCCCTATACTTCCCTATAGGGGAAATTCGCTAAAAGACATTGCTATCTCGATCCCTCGTCTCTCACAAAGACAAACGGGGCGAGATAACATGCTCAATGATGGTCCTCACCCGCACTACAAAAGAACGCTCTTCATTCCTTTCATTGACCATTTTATCAACCGACTTAAGGAGAGATTCTTGTCTCATAAAGAGGTTCTATCATCATTCCAAGTTGTGCTCTGTAATGAAGAAAAAATTTCCGAAACAGCTGTAAATGTTTTGTTTGAAGAATATTCCTCAGACTGAGATGCACATTCTTCACAGCAACTAACTAGCAAAAAAACCTCGCCGCTTGGGCATCAAGTTTTAGATTTAGTCTTTATCATTTCTTCAGTTCAATTGCCAATATTAATTTTGTTTTAAGTGAAATAAAAGTAATTTGAACTGGATTCGGTAGTGTATTTAATCCCGTGTACTATAGTGTTTTGGGGGAGCTGATTGGGCTGAAAATTTTAATTGACAAGCAAATAGCTGGCAAATAATTATTCTGACTGTAGTGAATTTACTTAATGGATGTGAAAAGAAATAGGCTAATCAGTCCTTTATACCAGCAGACTCAGCGAGCAAATTATGCAGGGACAGTCATTTACATTTAATAAACATAAGTACAAAAAGACCATATCCCAATCGAAAATATCTAATTGATACTTTCGTTAACTTTGTGAAAAATAAATATCCTACTTATTTTGTTACGTAAAGTGTTACTTCTGGGGAAATACGAATTTCCAAAATCTGACTAACCTGAATTTAGATCAGGTTTCTGGAGTTTCAAAGTACGTTTTTATGCCTCTAAATTGCCTGAAAACGCGAGTTTAAAGATCTAGTTTTTAAAAATCTCCCGAAGGAGGGCCCCCGGACCACCCTCCTATTGGGGGGGTATTCCAGACCCACCGGTCGTTCTGGTCCCCCCCAGGATGATTCCTGGGTGCGCCACTGAAACCTATCAATGGCATTACTAAACAATTCATCCCATCCCGACCATCAAGGAACTTTGGGACGTTGTTTTTGACGCCAGGGAAGGTTTGTGTCAAACATCCGGTCTCCCGCTATTAAGATTCTCCGCCCCCTGACTGGGGTCTTGTGCCGACGAATTCTCAAGTTTCGATATGTGATTGGCTAAACCTAGTGAACAAACAATTAAATCGCTGTAGATGGATATTACAAATGACTTGAGAAAAAGCAAAAAAAAATTGTTTCCAGCTTACTGTTCTATTTATTAGTTCATAGACGACATGGACCATAGGCTTTGGATAATGCTACCTAACTATTGCAAAGGGCGGATAGAGTAAACAGTACAAAGAGCGTGCGAGGTCAATCTTATGGTATTTGTATCCTTTTTAAAATCCTAAACCGCTTAACGCAGCCAGTTAAATATTAAGAGATTGAATAAAGAGATTTAATGATAAAATAGAAGACAAAAACTATCCGAATAAACTCTAAAGGGCCACGTCACATCGGTCGGAGGGCGAGTTATGGTTAGACTCGACCGTCAACTCGACCAATGTGACGCGGCTTTGACAAGTGGGCGAATCGAGTGACGGGCGAGTTGACAATTCTTATTATTATTAGATACATGAAATGGCGACCTACCCAGGTAGGTGTCTTAAGCCAAGTATGAATGACAGATAAGTGAAGGATGGTTGTGGCGCGATCTTGTAGTCTTGTTACTGACTATAAGGCCGACATGTTCCTGAGGAATCACCTGATCCTAGCAACTCGGCCGAGTTGGACTAGGCCGAGTTACTCGACCAATGTGATGCGGTCCTTAGAGATGTTTGCTCCATTCTAGTTTTAAAATACAGATCTACTCAGCCTAGCCAGGAAGTCTTGTAGGGGTAGAAGTGCAAGAGAGGTGGAGAATACCCCCACCACTGTTTTTCCTTCATCGGTTGTGTATAGTCAACTTAAAATCCCACATGGCCTGTGACAAAATTACAAATATTGTAGCAAACAAAGAATCATATGTTTTGACAAATGAGTTATTTCGAAATTTGACTGTACTGAGACTCGCGGTAGAGGAAATCTTCACTGCGCATGCGCATCCCACAGGACTTCTGGGCTGAACAGATCTGTGGGTTTTTATTAATTTTAAGTTTAACTAAAAGTTAGTTACATTGGTAAATCAATCAGCTGACTTAGGCCTGATTTCACCAAACATCAGTTAAGGGTCGGTTAATAAATCGTTCGTTAAATATAGGAAACTAGTATTAAACAACTGATAAAATTAAACTAACCGAGCCTTGACGGTGCTGGTTTAAAGTTAGGTGAAATCAGGCCTAACTTTCAAATTAACTTTATCTAGATTACCTAAACCTGGTTTAAATTAGAATGGTGCAAGGTGCAAACGACCCTTATCAATAATAGTCTTGGGTGCTGCAATCACTATAGGGTATCACTAAAACGCCTACATTATCCAGGTATATTTTAAGGTAAAATCAATTATTAAAAATGGGTGTATAACGGATAAATTAATGTAGTCAAGGAAAGATATGGTTATAACCCAGAAAAAATGCTATTAGCCAAGGTATCTTAAGCCAAGATACCTTTTAATTTTGAGTTTGCCTGTCATATTTTGATGATAAAAGCACGTGGTTCGTTCTAGTGTTAATATACACAGTAACGAAACATTGAGGCTTCCATTTAAGCACCTGATCAACACAGACGCATCAAAGATGACCAAATTCAAGGTTTTGAACTACAGCTGGATGGTTTATTTAATAAACAACACTAAAATTTTGAGAAACTCATATCTACATGGATTAAACTAAGTTTAAACGAAAGAGTAGTTTAAACCTAGTTGGAGAAACCGACCCTTAATACTAAATTTATCATAAGTTTCATCTTCTCATGTCAATCAGGGATGGAGATGCAACCTTAAGTTTGTAATTAAGCGGTTAAAACCTTATGGTTCAGATAAATTATTAAAATCATCAGTCTATTTGAAATTTGCACTTTACAAATAACGTATATAATTGAACCAAACCTTTGCCATTCTTTCGGCAAGTGAAGCCGCGGATATATCTACTAGTTTATCATAAAATGAGTGTTTCCTAAATCAAATTTTAACAATGAACTCAATCAGGTGGTTTAACATCGAAATAAATTTAATCTAGATGAACTTAAACCTGTTTTAAACTAGAATGGTGTGTGTTTAAACTAGAAACCAAGTTTAAGGTAATCTAGCTTAAGGTTATTTAAAAGTTAAATCAGTTAATTGAGTTCAATGTTATAATTTGATTTAAACTGCATCTGTTAAACAGATTAACTTAAGATTAAGGAAAACTATAAACCTAAGATTAAGAAAAAATATAAACTTTTTTTAATCTTAGGAAAAATCTTGAAACACTTTTGCATCAATCTAGTTTCAGCAACCAGAAAATGGCTCTAAAGCTTCTGACTAATCTGACTAAGTTGATCAGTTTCTTGAATGGAAGTCGAACATGACTAGAACAGTTATTATAATGACCGGAGATATAAGGGAAATAATCTAAATAAAACCTAAAAAATATAGAGAAGAATCTTTGTTTGGGTAGGTATATCTAGAAAACGGTTAAATATTTTTTAAACGGATTTAGGCATTGCAATCAGTATAAAAATCTAGGGATTTATAGGAATTGATTTATTCCTCAGGAGCTTCTCTCGTAAACATTCGAACTTGGAATGTTTACGAGAGAAGCTTTCATTAGCAAATGGAATTAAATATATTAGAAGTAAGTAACATAAGAATGCCTAATCAGAAGAAGAATCCACCAGAATAATTTTTATATTTAGATAATTTATTGTTGTAGCCCAACAAGAAAATTGTTCTTGTTCTTTTTATTCTTCCTCGTGAAAAATTATTTGCATTGTAATTCCAACAGCTGTGTTAAATTTTAATCTTGCCAATCGGCAGCAATTTTGACACAGATCAGACAATATAAGTAATTTAGGTTTGGGTGACTCCGATTTCTTTTTAATTCTCCAGTTTACTTCTTCTCAGGAGCTATACCCCAGTCGTACTAAGGTACTGTGACAATTCTGTATATACATTGCAAGAATGGGATAAACTGATTGGATGACTGATTTTTACTTTTCTTTGAGGTAATAATCAGTTCAGTCTTAAAAAAATACACGTGGAAACTAAATAAAAAAATTACTAATCCAGAAAATAACTATGTCATAAAAAACGCCATAGGTGAGGTAAAAAATGAGTCAACGATTGGGTCTATCCAAGGCCGTCTATCTCTTTTGCTTTCGGTTACCGTTTAGTAACATTGTCTTTATATTGAAAATGTGACCCTAGAAACGCATTTGAGTCTGCCAAGATCATTTTCAAAATTAGTCATCCCTATTTCTAGATTTGAAAATAGGCCCAACTTTCGACCGCTGACGATCTCTAGTAATATATAATAGAAGAGGCGAGTCATGTACTATGTTTCTTGTGTGATGAAAATGCAAAAACTACGGACCTGCTCATAATCAGTATGCATAAATAAGTGATTCGACCTAATCCTGAATAAGTTGAAACTTCGCACAGATTTTAAGTAAACCACCATAATTAAAATTACAAAAGTCCCCTGAAAATCCTGCTGTGCTACAGCCACCATCTTGAAAACACATTTCTGGCCCGTGTTTCTATAAACATGTTGTTTTTCAATTACCACGAAACCATAAGAGATTCGAAAAATGTAACCGGCTTTTTTGTAGAGAATTAAAATTTTCAGTAAAATTAGTGCAAGAAATACAAGATATGTACAAGACGGTTTTAATAACTGCTGATATTATTAATTTTCAAAAATGTTGTATTTATGGTAACCCTTTCATTAGAAACACATGTAAAATTTAATGTAAAATACATTCCCAAGGGGGTGAAGCCCTTTCCAGTTATTTGATACTTCAATCGTCAAAACCTGTTCACAAAAAATGCGTTTGTGAGCTCACAAAAATGTGAAGAACGGGCTCTACAGCTACAGCAGCTTTTATAAGCATGAGTGCTTCGAAGTCAGAAGATACAGTTTTGTCAGTTGTCAGTTTTGGTTGGTCGCCAACCAAAACTGACAACATTCAAACCATATTGGTTAGGCCTAATATCCAAACCATACGGTTCAACATCCGAACCATATTGGTTTGAATGTTAAACCATTATTTGGGCAAATATGCTCAAGCCATTGTTAAATGGGCAAAATATGGACTTTGAGGGTCTCTAAGTTGAAGCTCTGACTTTAGACCCTCAAACGGAACATCTAGATGTCAAGGGCTACCCAACAGCACGTAAATAACCAATTTCGTCCCAAGAGTTTTGCCATAATCTTCTGCGTGGAAATCGAGTTGTTGTTAAAATATATAAGTTTTAGTGCATATATAAGGACCTATGTCAGGAAAGCTAGTTTAATCATCCTGGTTTTTATGAATGGATTCTAAGAGTTAATTAATACACAGATTAAATACATGCTGTTTTAAGCACTTCATCAGCACCATTTAAAATCTCTTCACAGAGGCTACGACCGTAATGGCATCGTTAGCTTATTGGAGTAGCAAGCACCGGCTTCTTCAAATGAGGCTCGGAAGATGGTGGAGATGAACTGTCAAACAAGCGCTTACAAGAAGGGAAGCGTTGTAACTATTGGATTACAACGGCTTTAGTTTATTTCAATTTATTCACTCGGGAGCAAAAAAAAACTGACTCCATCTTATAGGGCTCAATTCAAATTAATAACTTCAGAAATACTAGGATTATATAATAAGAATCTATATAATCCTATGTATATCTGTCTTCTGTTTGTCCTTTATGCGTTACCAAACCATCAATCCGATCGCCATGAAAACTCGGGAAGTTGTTCTATAAAACCATTGGAAAATGTGTGTCCTGTTCCCGTTTCTTAAATCCCTTCGGGCCCCGTCCCTTGGACTTCCAAAGTTTCAATGTCTAATCTTTATAAACAAACAATTTGAAACGAGAACATCTGTGAACACTATTATAACTGAGCAGAAGCATTGCTAGCTGTTTGCACTCAATTTATATATAAAAACCAAATCCGCTATTGTAAAATAATTAATTACAACATGAAAATCTGTCGATAATTCAACCTGTATATTAGTATAGAAGTTTCAAGCTATATTTTAATCCGGAATATGTCAATAAGTCAGTAATACTATTGACTATAGATTGCAACCAGTGAAAAGAACGGCCCAGCAATTTTATAAAAATCGTTTGCTACATTTTATTGGCCATAAAACTTCGTTGAATCTTTGATTTATCTTGCAAATATTAATTAAATTTTATCTCAGAGTCAACAAAAGCGCATGGTCAGTACTCACAGGAGGCAGGAGAGCGGCAGGAGAAGCATGGTCGGTGGCTCACGGCGCGCGCATCACTGGAGCATCCTCCCCCGCGACCCACATCTCCGCGCGGACCTTCGCTGCCACCACCACCACCGCCGACCACCGACATCCACCCGTCCGCAGCCTTGCGTTCGCACCTTCCTTCTAATTGTGCAAAATATCTGGTTCGCGAGATTTGGTTTTCAGAAGATGGTCAGGAGAGTGCCAGGTCCGAGAGTTTGAGAACACTCTAAACATAAGAAAATGCAACAAAAACATAAAATACCAAAAATCTATCTACCCCAACTTTATCTACCCTTTGGCAGGAGACCTTTCCTTAATTCCTAGGTGCTCGTGTGCCTCCTACTTGGTAGCAAAATCCATTGTCCCTAATCCAACACTGAACGAGGTACAAAATTTAAGAAAGAAGATGAAATAGTTTTACGGACAACTATAGTCTAACTGCCGATGAGCCTAATTAAACAGGAAACATTTTTTTATTTTACAGCGATAGTTTTTCTTAGTTTGACTTTATTCTTTTGGAAAAAAGGCTCTGTTGGAGTAGGCTCTATTGTGAATACTCTCAACGAATGTAACAACCACTTACAGACTATACATCGTGTATAATAGGGCCCAGATTCCTCTTTCTTCTCGTTAAAGATTTTGTTTATCGCTGGTCGTTGGTTGATGGTCCCTTTCAATTGCTAGATCTGGGAAAATCTTGTCCATGAGGATCCCAGCTAGTGCAATTTTCAGGAGCTTAGAAGCATACCGATGCAGCAGACTTTCTCGTGTACTCTCTGACTTCACAATCTGGCCCACTCTTCCGCGCACAATCTGGTGCCGGGTGATGCAGCCACCCGCCCGGCCGAAAGTAGGGAGGCTTTACCTACTCGAGGAACTGTAAAATATTTCCTTTAGCATTTAAAATACACAGCCTACAAAACTTCCATTCATAATAGAGCCTTGATAATAAATCACTCGATAATCCAAAAATCTCGATTACTTTACAAGTCCCCTTTAAATTGTTATCACATTTAATGTGATAACAACAATAGAGAACCTCAGTAAGATCTCTTTATAATAAGACTGTTCTCATAATCACCTTGGCAGTCTTCTTTTCAAGGTTCTACTGTATGAAGCAAATCAACACAGACAAAATTGATTTGTTGGAACAACAAAAACATTTGCAGGTTGGATATCTGCAAATGTTTTTTGCTCGGTTTACCAATGTTTTGTTGTTCCAACAAATCTATTTTGTTTTTTCCCAACAAAAAGATTTGTCTCAACAAAAATCTATTTTTTCTGTGAAGACATAAGAATAGACACCTTGAACTTAGTGCTGTGCTAAAACCTTGCAATAGCAATAATATACAGGGTGTTCAAAAAATGTGGGGCAATAATTTACGTAGTGATTCCTTGGGTCAAAATAAGCAAAAAAGTTTATTTAAACATAGGTCCTAAAGTGCTTCGTTTTCCGTCTGTGTGTCTGTTTATGATTTTTACATATTTAATCATATCTCACGAACCACTTAACGTATAAAAATCAAACTTGGCATATGGATAACCATTATTAAGAATATTTTTGTAAGAAGTATCAAATTTCTACTTTGTAACATTTCGAAATGGCGGCTATTTTTTGTTTTCAAAGCTAAATATCTTAAAAACCGTAATTTTAGAAATATTATTCAAGAGACAAAAAAGTTGCAAAATTTAATCCAATTAATGCTGATATTAAGATTATGATAATCGAACCACTAATAGCGGAGAAATTTTAAGTTTTCTGCATAAAAACATGGTTCCTTAGAACATTCCGTCTGAAAATTGCATGTTTTTACTCAGAAAATTTAAAATTTCTCAATTATTAGTTGTCATATTGTTATAATCTTAATATCATCGTTAATTAGATGAAATTTCGCAACTTTTTTGTCTCTTGTATAATTTTTCTAAAATTTACGGTTTTTAGCGAATTTCCTTAAAGGAATAAGCTATTACGGTAGTACTCATGGTAAGACCTAAGTCCGAGACCATGTTAACTTTTCATTTTGGGCCCCCCAGAAGCAAAAAACACCACTCGTTTGAATTTATATATATATGTCTGTTAACACGATAGCGGCCGTAAATATGGTCCGATCTTAATGAAATTTGGTACAGACCTGTAAAGTGGTAATCACTCGGACGAGTTCGTGAACCAGCCCGATCGGACCACCGGAAGGGGGGGTAAAGGGGGATAAACCCCCCCAAAAATGGATTTTTTGAGTTTTGCACATAGAAAAATAAAATTTGTCAAATTTTTGTTGGCACCATTGAATTCAGCTCAAAAAAACAAACAATTTGGTATTTTGAAACACTGCTCTATGTCCACTGGTTACCGAGATATTGAAATTGGTAAACACAGTACGTTGTCTCAATGTTAACCTTATGGGAAATACGTAAAATTCTATATCTCGCTTATTTCTCAATATATCTTTATAAAACTTGGTAAATGACTTCTTCTAGTTCAGATCTACTAAATATTGAATTAAAACCAACCAGTTTAAACATACCGTAGCAGCAAACCTGCATACTCATTCCCAATGTTATTCTTATGGAGCTTTCAAAAACATGTCAAATTTCGCTATGTTGGATTGAAATGTGTTGTTTTACACTTGAAATTCGCTGAGTATGCAGGTCTTCTGCAACGGGGGGTATTAAGATATTTAGCTTTGAAAAAAAAAAAATCGTCATTTTGAAATGGTACAAAGTAGAAATTTGATACTTCTTTCAAAAATATTTCTTAATAGTGGTTATCCATATACCAAGTTTGATTTTTATACGTTAAGTGGTTCGTGAGATATGATTAAATATGTAAAAATCATAAACAGACACACAGACGGAAAACGAAGTACTTTAGGACCTATGTTTATATAAACCTTTTTGCTTATTTTCACCCAAGGAATCACTATGTAAATTATTGCCCCACATTTTTTGAACACCCTGTATTTAAATCACTCTTTGAGTAACTGAAGCATTCTTTTATTAAATTCATTTTATTAAATTTTATTAAATTCAGTAAGGACGTATTGTCTGTACCTGACCTCTGGACCAACTGTTTCGTGTTAATTTTCAATGTATTACATCGTATAATATTCAAAATTTACCACTAGTGTAGAGAGCATGAAATACAGCGGACGGCAAAAACTGTAAACTCATAAAATTGTCTGCTAATCTAATCCAACTTTCATCTTTATTTGTAGGTATTTTTCAGTCGTCTGAGAGGGATGAAAAACAGTTTGGATGATATTAATTTAGATGAAACTGTGCCTGAAAATACCATGGAATTACAGATCAGCTTGTCCGAAGGGCATGCATATTCTTGAGTGGTTTATTCTTTTAATAACGAACATTCTTGTAATAATAATCAACATTCAGCAGCTCCTTGAAAGGATTTAAAGTTTGCCGAGTTCGTTAACGCATGCAAAAAGTAAAGCCAAAGGAGAAAAATAGGTGTTACAGGAATGAAAACTATTTGGTGACAAGGCAAATTATTATTGATTTCTGTTCACTGGCAACATAAGTAAGGAAAACAATTATGTCAGGAAAGGTGGTTTAATCATCCTGGTTTTAATAAATGGATTCTGAGAGTTAATAAATACACTGATTATTGCATTCTGTTTCAAATACTTCGTCAGCGCCAATTCAAATCTCTTCATGGAGGTTACGACCTTAACGGCGCCGGCGCCGTTAGCTTATTGAAGTAGCAAGCACCGGCTTTCTTAAAATGAGGGCTCGGGAGATGTAGTGACCTTTAGCTTAGTGGAGAAGAACTGCCAAACAAGCGCTTCCTAGAGGGGAAGCGTTGTAACGTAACTCACGGTAACTAGTTGTAACTGTTAAATCGCAACGTCTTTAGTTTATTCCAATTTATTCACTCGGGAGAAAGAACTGACTCCGTCTTATAGGGCTAAATTTAAATTAATAACTTCAGGAATAAATCAAACATTAAAGTTTGTTGAACATCCTGAATATATATATCCGATGTTTCATTTTTTTACTTGCAAATTTTTTATTTGGTTTCAGTCATAGATACAATACCCCCGTTGCAGCACACCTGCATACCCAGCGAATTTCAAATGCAAATCAACATATTTCAATCCAACATAGCGAGATTTGACATGTTTTGGTAAGCTCCTTAAGAATAACATAAGTATGCAGGTTTGCTGCTACAGGTATATTAAAACTGGATGGTTTTAATTCATTATTTAGTAGAACTAGAAGAGGCTATTTACCAAATTTTATCAAGATATGTTGAGAAATAACCGAGATATAGACTTTTACTTATTTCCCATAAGGTTAACATTGGGACAACGCACTGTGTTTACCACTTTCAATATCTCGGTAACCAATGGACATAGAGCAGTTATTCAAAATACTTAATTGTTTGTTTTTTGAGCTGAATTCAATGGTGCCAACAAAAATTCGATAAATTTTATTTTTCTAAATGTAAAAAACTTAAAAAAAAACATTTTTGTGGGTTTATACCCCTTTACCCCCCCCCCTTCCGGTGGTCCGATCAGGCTGGTTCACTAACTCGTCCGAGTGATTACACTCGTCCGGAGTGCTTTACATTTCTGTACCAATTTTCATTAAGATTAGACCATTTTTACAGCCGCTGTCGTGATAACGAATGGTGTTTTTTGCTTCTGGTGGCCCCAAAACGAAAAGTTATCATAGTCTCGGGCTTAGGTCTTACCATGAGACCTACGGTAATAGCTTCTTTCCTATAGGAGAAATTCGCTAAAAAGAGATTTTCTTCATCTTCAAGCCTTTAGGCTACAGGACCTATTTGAGAAAATATTTTGGTTCAGAATTTCAACCCAAAGGTTTGACCTAGTGTAAAACTGGTGCATTAGGCCTACTAATGTCCTAATCATCGGACATCACAAGCATATCTTTGCCTCAGTTCCCCAGAGTGGAGGGCCAGCGTGTGGGAGACAGAGTGGGGAGTTACGTCACGCCGCCCACATGACATGTTTACACACCTCACAAGTCCTCACTTTCCCCGACCGCTAATCCACTGACATCAGCCGCTGACATTGTGTATCACAACCGTTAATGGACCGCTCCACTTGGTGTCAACCACAAAATTAAGCGTAAGCTTTGTCTCTTAGGGACGCGTGAACTAGCTATTAGAGACTTCCAGGAAACTCCTATAAAAGGTTTAAACTTTAGTTTCTAAAAAGACTGGTGAGGCCAAGGGCACTGTTGCCTCTGTCGAGAAGAATGTATTCGTATTTGAAGAGGACATATTAAATATTTTCTTTTGGTTTATAAAAAAGCAGGTTACACCCTGGTCAAAGCTAAATCGAGATTCCCACCGAGACGTATAGGCAAGGAAAAAATAATAAAAACTAAACAATAGTTATATGGTTTCATCCCAGGTCATAGTCCAGATTCATGACATGAATAATACTAGGAGATGGGATCTTTAGGTTTTGTAAAACACAAGAAGCATTCAATTGAACGAATCTTTGTGTCAAAATAAATAATTTTGTGTCAAAGTTCTCAATGACCATATGCACAAAACTTTAATTGTTCTAAATTTAATTCAAAAGAGATGAATAGTTTGAATTTTCTGTAGGTTCTCAGGAATTAACCTATGTGGTAAACAATAAAGAATAATTAGCCATTGCTATTGATCCCATAGTAAAAGCTGGAACACGGAAATGCGGGTAGCGGCAACAAACAATGGCAAGGAAAGTGTGGGAGCCTCTATGGCGAAAGTGCTTCATTAGCGACGTATGGGAATCATTCAACTACCCGTGCAAATGTACCACTATGCATGGAGCATGTTTACTTTAGACGGTTTCTTATTCATGCCGTAATTGCATTTTATGGCATGGTATTATTTTAAAGTTAATAAGAGGTACGGTCGTGTCTCGTCGCCAAGTCCACGAGCAGACGACAAATGAATGACTATGTGACTGTATTGACAGCGCAGATTAGAAGCAAATTTTCCACTTTTTAAATATTATATCCATTTGTCGTAGCCACATGCTGAAATTGGGCACTTCATGAAGTGTCCAGCGCTAACCGGTCACTTCATGAAGTGCCCGGCTCGCCTGGGCACATACTGTAATTGAACGGTTTCATTAACAATTACAGCATGTGACCAACAAAACTGGGCTCTTCATGAAGTGCCCAACGCTCGTTGGGCACATGCTGTAATTATTTATTTTACACGATGTGTCCAGCTCAGATGCTGGACACTTGATGTAAACACGTAAAACTGCTGTTTACGTTGCTGTTGGTCCGATGTATTATTTTTAATAATACAAAATAGGAACATTTTTAAAGAATTATGTAAAAGAATAAGATGGCCTGCCAATCCTGACAATTCTTGCCTGTATTTTTTCTAGTATGTTTCTTATATGTTTTCGAAGTTATTTTGGCTAGGCCTACTCATAATTACAAATAATATTATTTTTGGAACATAAAACGGTTTTTAAATTCTTCACTGGTTAAATAATAATATTAATAGCGATGTGTAGCCAAAATAACTCAGAAGACATAAACCAGACAATTCAGTCAATTTAAATTTTATGCTTTAACTAGAAGAACCCGTGGCTTCGCTCACGATAAAAATTAAACAAACACTATCACCCATCAATTATATCGTTTTGCTTTCCCATTTATTTTTCCTGTTGTAAAATCTACTTCATTAAACATATCAAATGTACTTCCATAAAAAAGAGTTTTTAGAAATTTGCTCTTAGTACGCATATGCTACGACGGGGGTATTCTATTCCTACCTAAAGTGCCTGTCTATATAAAAAATGTGACCATATCCAGCGCCCCACCGACAAAGCCCCAAATAAATGGTGTTGCTGCCCTGGGGAGGCTCATGCCCAACATCGGGTGTCCTTCCTCTTGCAAGTGCTGTTTGCTTGTATCGGCTGTCCAGTCGATCATACTATCAGGTGAAGAGGATTGCGCTCACACACTCAAGAAGCGAATTCACAGAGACTGGCTCACCCAAGACAAACGCCGAGAAGAATTTATGGTCGTTTCTGCTTAACGCACGGTATCTGAGCTTGCCATAATGATGATCATGAGGCACGATATAAGGAATGGCACCCTCGGCTTTTTCGACGGCTTTAAATCTGCTCGCATATGTAGCATAGCAAGGCACATATAGACACATATAGGTAGCATAGACACTGTGGGACCTTGAGCATAATTACCCTTAATTCGAATTTATTGCACCCCCGTCGCAACAGACCTGCGTATTAGAAATCCTATTTCTTTCCTTCATGAAGGCTTACGTGTTAGAGGAATCATAGAACATGACTTGAAATTTTATTCACTGTAAAATATAATTTTCTTAAGGTTTTAAGGTCTACCTTGAACAAAAAATTACAATTCCACTCCAACAATTATTAAAAAGTGCTGTCTTACGTTTTTAGACTCTATATTGAACAAAAAGATTGAATGAGCCATCCCGGCAATTTTTTTTAAACTGCTATAGATAAAATTAATACTTTACAGTAGCACACTCTTCCTCTTTAAACAACAGTGTGTTGTCATAAAAAAGAAGTCCTTCAATAATAAGTGATCAGTGATCACAGAAGTCCTTTAGTAATATCAATTATTTATTTTATTTTATTCTAGCTGTTGGTAACCCGCTTCGCTGGGTTGAAAACTCTTATGAAGGCCTAAATAGTAGCTCCAAAAAACGTAATTTGGAAGCAAGCATTATAACGTCTAATGTAGTATATAAAAATTCAACATTTCTTGATGTTTATCCATACATAAATTATTTGAGAAAGCCGGGGGTGGCATATTTGATGGTAGCAATCTTATTTGCCCTTTCAAATAGCGCATAATTTTCGCTGTTGGTAACCCATTACTTAATTTGCTGTTGGTTTGAATTAATGTGTTTGCTATGCAGTGTTATCCATCTTGCAAATTACTATATTCGGGTGTTCAATAAAATCTATATTTGATCGGAATAATGTGTCCTTCATGGTTCAAATCGTAGTTTCCTGTCCTTTTCCAAAGAGCTTCTGTATTTGATCCCTTTTTCGAAGGTTCTCCGTTATCTCTGATCTGATTATTTATTTCATCACCTTGTGCGTCTGTCTCCCTTTCATGCGTCTGTTCCTTTCTGTTCCAATCTGTTTCGATAGTGTTTCTTGATCTCGCTGTGAATTTTCCCGTGATACCCTTAGATGTGTTCCTTTTTCTTCGTTGTTTCATTTTTTCCGTGAAATCTATTGTCTGTGTGATAATATACGGAATTGCAAACATTTTCTCCTATGATTTGACATTTTCTCATATGATTTTTACTACCGACTTTGAATTTTAAAACTAAAAAATATGTAACTCTAAATTTTAGTGCACTTTATGTTTGCAATAACATAACCTTACAGTAAAAAATTACAAAATAATTGAAAACGTAAATAATAACACATTTGCTAGATAAGACTGCATTCACATGTTGTACAAAAACAATTATAGGTGCTGCATCCTGTTGGCAACCACTGTAACCACGGTGACCATTTCAAATTAAACCATATGTATTGATATAAACAAATGAAATCTAAAGTACTCACAAAATCCTTGACTTAGGTCCCTTTAGGACGATCCTGTGCCTAAACCCTATTAGATATCGAAACCCAACCACCATAGTGCACATCATGAGATTCCAAGCTTTAATTTGATACCAAGATCAAGGGTCTACGACGTGTAGTTTTGGCTGTAGCACTAAATATACCAACACACAACTCTCTTTATGTATATATATATATATATATATTATATTGACTATATACCAGCATTTTATGTAGTGTATTGCACTTAAAATATATTCAAAAGTCTTAATTCATTAACCATCTGGCACCAAGTAACAAATCTTCATGTAAACAAATACAATTAAATAGCAGAAAGAAATACCATTTATTAATTGACATCACCTGTTATAAATTTTACTTTCACATGTTTTGTCAGTAAACAGATCTAACTCAAATTCTTTCAAAATCCCTGACATGGGTACCTTTAAGACGGTCCCAGGGCAAATCCCTGAAAGTTATCACGAAATTGAAGGTGTATAAACCTACTCCATGAAATTCTACACGTATCTATCAAGTTTCGTGACCATCGGTCCAGCGGTGTCTGAGTTATCAATGCTATATAAATATATATACTAGAAGAACCTGTGGCTTCGCTCACGATAAAAATTAAACATACACTATCACCCATCAATTATATCGTTTTGCTTTCCTATTTATTTTTCTTGTTGTAAAATATACTTCTTTAAACATATCAAATGTACCTCCATAAAATAAAAAAAGTTTTTAGAAATTTGCTCTTAGTACGCATATGCTACGATGGGGGTATTCTATTCCTGCCTAAAGTGCCTGTCTATATAAAAAATGTGACCATATCCAGCGCCCCACCGACAAAACCCCAAATGGTGTTGCTGCCCTGGGTAGGCTCATGCCCAATATCGGCGGTCCTTCCTCTTGCATCGGCGATGCTGTTTGCTTGTATCGGCTGTCCAGTCGATCTTGCTATCAGGTGAAGAGGATTGCGCTCACACACTCAAGAAGCGAATTTTCAAAGACTGGCTCACCCAAGACAAACGCCGAGAAGAATTTATGGTTGTTTCTGCTTAACGTACGGTTCTGAGCTTGCCCTGATGATGATCATGGGGCACGATATAAGGAACGGCATTCTTGGCTTTTTCGACGGCTTTGAATCTGCTCGCGTATGTAGCATAGCAAGGTCACACTGTGGGACCTTGAGCATAGTTACCCTTAATTTGAAATTTATTGCACCCCAGTCGCAGCAGACCTGCGTATTAGAAATCCTATTTCTTTCCTTCATGAAGGCATACGTGTTAGAGGAACCATAGAACATGACTTGACATTTTATTCACTGTAAAAAATCATTTTCTTAAGGTTTTAGGGTCTACCTTGAACAAAAGACTACAATTCCACTCCAGCAATTATTAAAAAGTGATGTCTTACTTTTTTAGACTCTATATTGAACAAAAAGATTGAATGAGCCGTCCCGGCAATTTTTTAAAAGTGCTATAGATAAAATTAACACTTTACAGTAGCACACTCTTCCTCTTTAAACAGCAGTTTGTTGTCATAAAAAAGAAGTCCTTCAAGTATAAGTGATCAGTGATCACAGAAGTCCTTCAGTAATATCAATTATTTATTCTATTTTATACTACATACCAGCATTTTATATAGTGTATTGCACTTAAAATATATTCAAAAGTCTTAATTCATTAACCATCTGGCACCAAGTAACAAAAATCTTCATGTAAACAAATACAATTAAATAGCAGAAAGAAATACCATTAATTTACATCACCTGTTTTAAATTTTACTTTCACATGTTTTGTTAGTATGTTAGTAAACAAATCTAACTCAAATTCTTTCAAAATCCCTGACATGGGAACCTTTAAGAAGTCCCAGGGCTAAGCCCTGAAAGTTATCACGAAATTGAAGGTGTATAAACATACTCCATGAAATTCTACATGTATCTACCAAGCTATATATATATATATATATATATATATATATACCAACATCCTCTTTTAGCGAATTTCCCCTATAGGGAAGAAGCTGTTACCGTAGGTCTCATGGTAAGACCTAAGCCTAAAACCATCATAACTTTTCTTTTTGAGGTCCTCAGATGCCAAAAACACCATTCCTTCACTTTCATAAATAAATAAATATATATATATATATATATGTGTGTGTGTGTGTGTGTGTGTCTTTAAGCACGATAACTTGCGCAAAAATGGTCCAATCGGAATGAATTCTTCTATTTCAGATCTACTAAATATTGAATTAAAACCACCCAGTTTTAATATACCCATAGCAGCAAACCTGCATACTCATTCCCCATGTTATTCTTATGGGGCTTACAAAAACATGTCAAATTTCGCTATGTTGGATCGAAATATGTTGTTTTGCACTTGAAATTCGCTGAGAATGCAGGTCTGCTGCAACGGGGGTATTATACTTATATAGAAGACTAGCAGTTGCCTGTGGCTTCGTTCACGATAAAAATTACATCATCTGATCTTACTTCTGATCTTTCTGTCAATCTGTAGTACTCACAGCTGTTTACATTTCGGTATTTGAATGTTTACATCCTTATAAAATGTAAACATTGAAGCTAAGGACGTTCACGAACCGTAGCCCGAGGGGATTTTAAGGAAGTGAATAGGCCTATATGTTTCCCAGGTTCAAGATCTACCTCTGTGTGAAATTTCAACCCAGTCGGTTCAGTATTTTTCGAGTTACTTATCACATACATTCACACATACAGAAACCACCTCTTTTAACGAATTTCCCCTATAGGGAAGAAGCTATTACCGTAGGTCTCATGGTAAGACCTAAGCTCGGGACCACTATAACTTTTCGTTTTGGGGCCCCCAGAAGCAAAAAACACCATTCGTTCAAATTTTTATATATATATATATATATATATATATATATATATATATATATATATATATATGTCTATATGTGTATGTGTCTGTTAGCACGATAGCGGCCGCAAAAATGGTCCGATCTTTATGAAATTTGGTACGGACATGTAAAGTGGTAATCAATTGGACGAGTTCGTGAACCAGCCCGATCGGACCACCGGAAGGGGGGGTAAAGGGGGATAAACCCCCCCCAAAATGGGTTTTTTGAGTTTTTTACATAGAAAAATAAAATTTCTCAAATTTTTGTGGGCACCATTGAATTCAGCTCAAAAAAACAAACAATTTAGTATTTTCAAACACTGCTCTATGTCCATTGGTTACCGAGATATTGAAAGTGGTAAACACAGTACGTTGTCCCAATGTTAACCTTATGGGAAATAAGTAAAATTCTATATCTCGCTTATTTCTCAACATATCTCAATAAAACTTGGTAAATAGCTTTTTCTAGATCAGATCTACTAAATATTGAATTAAAACCACCCGGTTTTTAATATACCTATAGCAGCACACCTTCATATTCATTCCCCATGTTATTCTTATGGAGCTTACAAAAACATGTCAAATCTCGCTATGTTGGATTGAAATATGTTGTTTTGCATTTGAAATTCGCTGAGTTTGCAGGTCTGCTGCAACGGGGGTATTTTTATAATAGTATAGATAGATAGATAAATACAATACATGAAATAATTTACCTAACAGATTTACATTCAAACTTAAGACATAAACATTAACATTAAATTATTTTTCATGTTTTAATTGATTTTTTTACTTAGTCACCCGTAACAACAAAACTTTTAATAAATTAAAATATATATAGCAAGGTAAAACAAATTCATGGAAAGTGCCATAAGAGTCTTGAAAAAAAATAAAACAACTCTTTAGTTGAATTTTCATATTAAAATTGAAAACATTTAATTTATATAAAACTTTACTATTTCATTTGTTCTTTTACAATTTTATTAGACAATTTAAGTTTTTCTAATATGTCAGTTTGAATGAACTAACATAACATCGTTTCATCAGGCCTTTTCATTGTAATAGTTTTTTATTTATTTATAGAATATAAAAAATATATATGGAGTGTCCTGTTTAATAACCAGCTTTTCAAAAATAAGCATTAAATCTTTTATTATATTCCTACTGACATCGGTAGCTTAAAAATCTAAGTTTCTATTATTAAGTCGAATATCTGGAAATTCATATGAAGAATTCGTCTAAGGGGATCACCTATGAATGTTAAACGTTATTCAAAACTAAAATTTTTATATTTGAAAATTTTTAAAAGTTTAATAGCAAACGGTTACATTGGCTACTTTAACACAGACATTGGGATTTAATGCAGACATTAGGATTGACTTTAACGGAGGTTTTAAATCGACTGCCCAACATGCCTCGTTAGTTACAGCATGTGCCCAATGAGCGTTGGGCACTTCATGAAGTGTCCAGTTTCGTTGGGCAGATGCTGTAATTTTGATTGAAATAATCGAGTTACACTATGTGCTCAGGCGCGCTGGGCACTCCATGAAGTGCCCAATTACAGCAAGTGGCTACGACATATTCACTACTTATTCATATTCCGTGATATTTCAAAACTTCCAAGAAATTAATTTTGGAAAACAAAAGAGAGGCTGTTGGAATTTGTTTGAGGGGTCAGGCTTATTCTGCGTTAAAATTTCAACGCTTTTCTTATGCATATTAATTACTTTTTATCTAATGA
This sequence comes from Flexamia atlantica, assembly GCA_035578135.1. Taxonomy (NCBI): domain Eukaryota; kingdom Metazoa; phylum Arthropoda; class Insecta; order Hemiptera; family Cicadellidae; genus Flexamia; species Flexamia atlantica. The sequence continues at coordinate 19,064,611 of JAQJVK010000006.1, read as the reverse complement.
CAGTGAAACATGTTTTTGCTGTTATAATTTCAATATTGTTATTAGTTTCTGGGTTCAGCAAACTCCTCGCAGCTTTTTCATCGAGCTAACCCGGGAACATGGACAGCTAGTAAACTTGGTCAGCAACGCAGTGCTAGCAATATTGGACTTGCTACTATTTGGTTAAGAACCTTGAGGAAATTTCTTAACATATCGACTAATTCTTAACCATAATCGACTAATTCGGTCAAAGAGAAAAAATTTCAAATTGCCATCTTAATCGTTTAGCAATTCCTGAGATTCTTTGGGTGATCAAGTAAGTTATGGCCTATTTGGTGCAATGTTCCCGGCAACGCTCGAGAGGGCGGGCGGCTCACGTGTGGCGGCTGCAGCATGGCATGAGGCGAGGATGGGACAAAGGCCGAGCGGCGCGGCGCTTCCTCGTGCCGCTCTCCGCCAGAAGGTCGACCCCAGGCCTTGACATTTTTAACACCATCACTTAGACCAAATACCAACCAATGGGTATCGATTGCATTAGATTAGCGCTCGGGTTAGAACAATCCTATTATACACGGAATTCGAGGTGTTGGGCGCTGGGAATCTACAGTGCTGTCCTCTTTCTTCCTAAATAAAGAGCTGAAAACCCATTAAAATAATTTTCATGACAATCACACGTAAATAAGAATGAAATATATATTTATAGGGTCTACGATTAGTTTTTCTATTACTGCAACTCGTTCATCCTCTACCGACCCACATTTCAATAAACTATAGGCCTATTAATACGCGAAGGTTTTTCCGAGTCATAACTAGATATCGGATGGATGAATTTTACCGTTTGTTTGAGGTGTCATAGAATTGAAAGAAAAGGCTTCACAAAAGTAAATGAACGACTCTGAACGTATCAGTACACGTATGTACTGATACGTACTGTACGTATATTAATTAATACGTAATTTGTATCAATTAATTAATTACTTACGTAGTTTGTAAGTAAGTTTTCGAACAGTAACGCTACCCGCCGACAATGGGCGCGTTCAGCCGCAGTCACCGGTGGGTAATATGCTAACCTATATTAAGTGAACGGTAGCGGTGGACGTACCACCTACCGACCATTGTTGTGCATCCACCGATGTTGTGTTTACGGTGGATTCGGTAAGTAACCGGACATTGTTGATTGTCAAGATGCGGTGAATTTGCCTATTAGTGACTATGGTAACCGGTTAGCCACCGGTGACTGCGGCTGAACGCACCCATTGGATCAAACTCAATTCACTTCGTTGTTTACAACTTATCATAATGTGATCTGGACATTGTAGGAAATAAGTTCTTAAAGTCAATCACAGATTGTAGCACTTGTTAGTTGTTATAATCCGGGTTATCGGAGGACACATGACGGATGGTTCACAAGTTAGTTATAAAGAAAAAAAATTCATTCATCGGTTTTTTCATGTAATCAACAAAGGGCCACAATAGTTAAAGAACAACATTCATTTCCATAAGAAGGAGTGGGCATTTAGTGCTTCAACAAAAAACTCAAATCAAAATTAAAGTTATAAACAAATGCATCCAATGAACACGAAACGAAACTATATTTAGTAACATTATTCAAGGGGAATCTAAAAGGCAAAACAGAAAAAATTACTTGTTCCTTTTTAACAAAATCCATCCCAAAACATTGCTGCTTATTTTAATATTGCAATGATTGAACTCAACATTTTTTTACCATTAATGAGAAGACGGTATTTTTTCAAGAAGATGTGAACTACATTGCCAAGGTAAAGCGTGTACGTAAGTTAATATTGAACTAACTAATAAAGAAGCATATTGCTTAGATGTATTATCGAGACGTGCGGATGAAAATAGCAATATTTAAATCATGTTGTTCTTTCCGAAATAATTTTTAGCTCCCATAAGCCTTTAAGTTGTATTGGGAGTGTTAGGCAAAACTATAGAACATTTGACAATTTCAAGTTGCTTGGTTAGCTTTTAAATTATTAAAAACTAAAAATAATACGGCTAAAATATTATGAAAAATGAAAAATATCACAAATTAACTTACTTTTATTCTTTACAACTTAAGGCTCACTTCATAACAAATAAATATGAGTAAAAGTAACAATATACCAAACAAATTTAAAATGCAAACAACAGAAGGAATGCTATCATTAAACAAAACAGACCCATGGCTTCTGAAAGAGCGAAGCCTAAGATGGCGTAGGAGAACAGTTGAGCCTTCAGGGTGGGATTACGGGAGTACCCAATGATAAGTGCCCCAAAAACGACGCCAATCCCCACACCTGACCCCGCGACTCCGACGGTAGCAGCTCCCGCGCCGATGAACTTGGCTGCCGAATCAATGTCTCTGTTCTGAGATGAGGTTTGAAACTGTCTCAGGAGAGGTAATAAACTTACTGTTGTAGGCTTCTGCGTTGGCGGAGGTATGTTCGTCCTGTTGACTTCGGAGATCACGCTACTCATAGGGGTTACATTAGTAAGTCGTGAACGAACCAAAATACTTCTAGCAGCTGGAACCATTACTTTTGACAGTGTAAACATCTTGAACATCTTTATGTGAATAATGTTCGACCTTTAACGAGATTATACACTATTCTTAGTATCTTGAGGTAACCAAGTAACACCTTTCACAATAACGACTACAGCGTTCCGAAATACTATTCACAAAAAACTAAATGTAACTTTTGAAATTGTATGTCAATAGTAAATTACTTCTTTCCGAAGATGACCTAAATTGTAAAAAAACAATTTCATGAAAAATTAAACGTAACATCTATCAGCTGACCCTAAGTTTGTTATTTCGAATTAAACAATATGAATATACCAGCTGATTGGGAATGTGACGTTCGGTAAAGGCAAGGAGGTTATAGTCTATACTGGAGGTACCGCGACAAAGCTTTAGTTTTATGAAAAAGTGATATTTTGATTTCGCCACGTTGGCATTATGAGCGGAAGTAATGCAGTTCTTTGAACAGTAATTTAAAACGAGTCGAATCTTACCAAAGATTAAAATCAGTTCTTCAAGATTTGTCATACATGCTAAAAGATTGCTTAATCTCGATAATGTTTTGCGTACTTTAAAACTTAAGTACGAGAACACGATTTAACTAATTTAATACCTACCAGTCTTTGTGTTTCATCAATCAAATGATTTGACTACCATTATTGAGTTCAATGGTGTTGGGTTGGAAATGCAAAGAACGGAAAATTCCCTCTAATATTGCGAACATGTAAAAATGAGATGGCCGCGAAAGTAGGCCTACTATTGCGCGTTACCTCCAGTGATGAGTATCTGCCACATGCAATACGTTCAGAGAGGCCTATACAAGTAAAGTAATTAGCAAAACAAATTTTAGGCTCCTTTAAATCGTATTTTAATTAACTCTCAAACAATAAGAAACTGGTCCGATATTAATGATGCATATAATGAAGTATCCCGTTGGTTTGGAGTATTGTTTTGTTTGGCCCCACTATTTTCAAGTTTCTAGGCATGTTTTTCATTTTTAGGCCCAATTCATACTGAACGGATGAGAGGCACAGCGGAGACGTGGTGCGGGCGAGGAACGGTCGTTTCCATTTATAAGGCCCAAATCACACAGGACGGGCGAATCGCGGAGGTGTGGCGCGGGCGCGGCACTGAAGCGTTGTGGCGCGGGCGGCCGCTTCTCGCCACCACCATGCCTCTGCCTTGCTCCTAGTGGCGACGACGGGTGCGCCATAGGCATGCCGGTTCCCAGTTTGCCACTTTTATGAAGGGAGAGGCGTGGCGGTAGCAAGAGTTGCGGACGCCCGCGCCATACCGCTTCTGCGTGCATTGGGCGATAGTCTATATGGGAGCAACGCTTAAAAAAACGACAAAAAACCGAATTTTTGAAATGACAATCATTCTTTTTCAAAACCTTGTAGAAACGTAAAAAGCTCTTTAAAAATAATCAGTAAACTTCATTCTAATATTCAATCTACTAAGAATTTAGCAGAAGTTTAAAATGATTTTTAATTTATTCTGTATGGTTTATGTTACAAGTTAAAGTAACTAAAATTTACAAAAATTAACAAATTATATTTCCTGTGTGTTGGTTAAGAATAGCCACACTTCGAGTGTCCGCCACGTTGGTTGCTCTCGGTGGCTGACATCGGTTGCGCGAGGAGACATCGTGCGGTCATTGTGTCCCTTTGAGTGACTATGTCCGCCCAACTATAGAGTAAAAGGCTCCATTGATTGAAATTAACTAAGCTGTTTGCCAATATATTTTCCCTAGCAAACGATGCCCTGCAGCTTTAGGGTCTCGGATTCAGATGCATCAACTGCTCAGCTTCATCTCCAGGTTGGATACAAGGAATTTGTCATGTCATTAGTTTTTAGCCAGTCAGAAGACAATGCTGAGCAGTTGTTGCCTGAACCTGGGGAGAAGCTTTGGTCAACTCCCTTAATAAAACCTGATATCCAAATTAGAGGTGCCTGTGATTAATATTAATTACATCATTAACTTATTTCCAATGCACAATTAGCTCCACTGTTATAAGTTGTACATTCATGAACATTGGGTAGTCTGTATTGAATAATGTACCTAACATAGGTAATAATTAATTTACATTTCGTATCGTTTATGAGATACATTTACTGTAATCGATTAATAAAAAAACTGAGTATTGTAAGTGTAGTGACTCCAGTAGTGAGCGGCGTTATAACGGAAGGACTGTCTGAACCTATTCATTTTATTCGAGTGCTTTACTAACCGTACTTTGAACATCTTGGCTGCAGACACCATTGTTTCAAGCTGTCTCTGTACTTCTTGCTCTTTCTGAATTGTACGTACAGTTCGCGCATTATATCTCCGGCTATGACTGAATCAGCTGATTGTAAGGTGTGGGGGGGAGAGGGGGTACTTTTCTGAAAACATTTTCTAAAACACCGCTGCTTGTCAAATGTTGTGTTTACCAATATCATATGTTAAAAATATCATATGACACGGTTAGTAGCGTAGTGGTCATAGCCGAAGATATAATGCGCGAACTGTACTGCTCGAGTTTCAATTACTTATCTGTATTAACTGATCATGAATGTATTTAGTAACATTTCATGGATGCATATAGGTTTGTACTGACGTTCGAAATAAGTCCATTATGATGGAAAAATAAATTGTATACCTATTAATGTAACAGTTTACAGTGAATGCAAAACAGATCACAAATGACAACGTTATTTATCTTATGTACCTATCTCAAATTTTTATATAGCACACTGGAAGAGATCTCCACAGGAATTTTGTTTCTCATGCTTCTAAGAAGAGTTATTAATTATTAAAAAACCAGGAATGGTTTTTAAAATTAAAAGATTGTATTTTCTAAAATGTTACAAACAATATAAACTACGCGTAAGCCTAATAAGTTAAAATGCATTTCAAACTTGAGCTAAAATCGTAATTGACTGATTATTGGAATAAAGTTTACTGCAGATTTTTAACTCATAACGAAACTTGTTGTTTTTACTGCTGCATGCTTGATTCCCTGATTACCTACGTCCAATAATTATCATTAGGGTTACCAGATATTTTTCGGGCCAACCCAGACAGTTTGAGGTGCGGTGAACAAACACATACCCCGTCCCTCAATAACACAGCCGAAGATGGTAAAATAAGATTGTTAAAGTATTATGAGGGTTTTTTTATTCATCTTAAATTTGTATCAGATAATAAGCCAGTTCCAACTTTAATCACAACACTAATCTCACTGTTCTAGACAGAAGACAAGAGGTCGGTAGAGGTTACAGTAAGTTGGATTGTTGTCACACTCCCAGGGAGTTGCCAACTTTAGTTTTTATGCTAGATTTACTTTGTTGATATCCTGATAATGATAACTCTAAAACAAAATCTGTAAATTTGTCACAACTGCCGTTGAATTGTTGCTTGATTTCATGTAAAAAGTTTATTTTTGCGAAAAGTTATGAGAACCCTGCACAAGTACCGGACAAAGCCCTCAAAACCCGGATCATCCGGGAAAACCAGGACGTCTGGTAATCCTAATTATCATGATGCAAAACATCTGGTAATCCTTTAAAATGCAAAACAGTGACACTCTCCCCCATGTCTGCAAAAATTCAGGTTCATAACTTAAAGGGCTTATAGTGTTAAAAATTATTTTTTTTCAAATCTACTAAAGTTATAACCTTCCCAGATAGCACAGAAAGTGATCTGAGAGTTTACAACAAATTTTCAACTGCAAATTAAAACATTTGCTGCAAGTATTCATAGTGAACATGAAAGTGTTTTCTAAATATTATGCATATATCAAAGTCACCCCTCAACACACTTTCTGAATATGTACAGTGAATGTTAAAAAGATGTATGCAACGAAGATTTCCAGGATGTGGCCCAATTATTACTTGTAGAAACTGTGTGACAAATGTTTGTGAAAAAGGTGCAATGTATGGTTGCATAATGTGTACATTGAGTGTGGTATAATAATTTGAAGATAATATATGATAAATGTTTGTTAAAAGCACACAAATAATGTTTTCAGAATGTATGCATTGAAAATTTTAGCATATATGCAATGATAATTTAAAGTAAAAGTGTGATAGATATTTGTGGAAGGAGCACAATGAATGTTTGCAGAAACGATTGCATTGATTACTTAAAGGAAGTTTGCAATAATATTTGTAGAATATGTGTTATGAATGGTTACAGGATGTGTGTATGAATAGTTGTTGCATGTGTGTGAGAAATATTTGAAGATAATTTATGATAAATATTTGTTAAAAGTGCATAAAGAATGTTTTCAGAATGTATGCATTGAATATTTTAGCATATATGCAATAATGATTTAAGTAAAAGAGTGATAGATATTTGTGGAAGGAGCACAATGAATGTTTGCAGAATTGGTGCATTGATTACTTAAAGAAAGTTTGCAATAACATTTGTAAAATATTTGTAATGAATTGTTGCAGGATGTGTGCATGAATAGTTTTTGCATGCGTTTGAGAAATATTTGTAAAATAATTACAACGGATTTTTCATCATGATAATATAGGGAATATTTGAAGTGTTGTTGTAATACAAACCAACAGAATATTTGAAATCAAATTAGGTAAAAACTATAGAAAAAATAAATGAACTAGAATTTTGAATTACTAGTGTGTATCAACTAGTTGTGGTGATGGTAGTTTTTTACTTTCCTCTCCCTATGCATAGCAATGGAAAGTGTTGTTTTTGACAACACTTTTGAATTTTAGTTGTTAGTGGAAATATTTGTTTTAGTGGTCCGATTTTCATTAAATTTGGCATATTAATATCAAACTGAAATATATCCAGGCGTTTTTTCATTGTTTTTTGATTTTCATGGGGACCTACCCCATAAAAAAAATTAAAAATCTAAATTTCTTGCAAAAGGCTTTTTTAAAGATTTTGATAGCATTTCATAGTTACCTTCTGATAAAATATAAAAAAAGGTTGAACAGCTGTTGCATTTGTTTTTATTTACAATTAGTAATTGACATTTGTGATTACATAGTTGATTAACTACCCAAATAAATACTGTAATAAAACAATAATTTTGCCAGTGACACACTCACTCACCCACCCTACTTGTGACTGCAACTCTAGTAAAAAACCCTCTTTTTATCTTTTTGGAAAATAAAATATTCAATATCTTCATTATTTCTAACCACATCTTGGTTAAACCTGGGATGTGGCTTCTTCTAGTGGCTATCAATTTACAACAGCCAATTCTCACAAACCTGCTTCTACACATGCTAATTATTCCCTATTTTTGTATCGAGAAAATGAAAAAAAAACATATGGGCCTATCACTATTATGAGTTGAAATGTTTTCAAGCCTTAGAAATTTGCTGAGTGTACATGTCTGCTGCAACAGGGGTATTTGATTGGACAAAAATAATGATAGCTACCCCATGGAATCCTCGAAATAGTTTTAATTATGAATTTTACGATGTACGTAGTTAAAAAATTGGTAGTTTGCCTACAAATGGGCTCTATATTAAATGACACTTACCAAATGATTATAAAATTTCATTGGACATGTCTGTAATTTTATTTGAATAAAAAATTGTTACTTTTATAAATACATTCAAGAAATGTGGAAAAAATTCAGGTGACTTTGTTGTATTTTATATGAAATTACATATTCTACAAAAATTCAATGAAATGTTATATTTTTAGAAAAACAAGTTAAGTGGAAGCTACACCTGCCTTAGGTAACCAACAATGAAGTTGCAGCTATATTATTGCAGCACATTACATTTCAACAGCGTTTTTCATGGAACTCAGCATTATTAAGGAGAGAATTAGTTTTTAATTCATATCTAGATGAAGCTTCATTTTGGCCTAAATTTTGCAGTAATTTGTAAGCTAAAGCTGTTATTTGGTGACATTGGCCTAGTAACACCCTTCAATGTGCACCATCACCAACTATGTAACACTATGTATTTATTTGTTTTTCACAGGGAAAGAAAAAATGTAACATAACAACTTAGCTGCACGGATAATATGAGATAGAAAAGAAAAATAGGAGTCTTTCGAAATAACTCATATATTTATCTAATTTATTCTGATAATAAATATGCACAAATAAAAAAATAAATTGCGAAAATTAGTTTAGATCAAATTTCTTCTAAATGGGTGTATTGACAGTTAGGCTAGATTCACTAGATCAAGGTTTGTAGCACTACAAAGTTGAAAACAAGTAAATTAATTAGCGAATTCCAAAAAATATCAAGTTACAAGCCCTACCAGGTGGGCTCACCTTGTTTAAATGTAACATAAAAAGTCCCTACAGATCCAGTCATATATATTGATCAACCAATTTGATTTTGTTGATTGGGGGGGGGGGGGGGTCTCACTCTAGGGGCATGCACCTTTCTGCTGGTTTCGGAATTTTAATTTTATAAAGTAGGTCTACAGTTCGCGCATTATATCTCCGGCTATGAGTGGGGGGGAGAGGGGGTACTTTTCTGAAAACATTCTCTAAAACACCGCTACCTGTCAAATGCTGTGTCTACCAACATCATATGTTAAAAATATCAAATGACACGGTAAGTAGCGCAGTGGTCATAGCCGGAGATATAATGCGCGAACTGTACATATGTTTAAATGTTTCGTTCAATGTTGTATGTTGTATGGAGTTTAGATAAATAAATGAAATAGATAAATATGGATACCTCGCCAAGGAACCTCATAGAGACCACTTTGGCCACAGTCTAGGAGAAAAATACAGTCGCGACATAATGTTGCAAAAGTGTCCCCCCTCCACTAACTAACTCTGGTGGCACGCAAGCACAAATACTTCTTCCAAAAGCAATCAGATGTTTAAATATCTGTCAAATTTTTGTTTATTTCACAGTTTCATGACACAACATAAACTGTATTTACATTTACGATTGTTTCTCTAAATTTACAAAAAAATACACTAAATTTAGTTTCTTGAGTTAATTGTAAATTTTCTTTCTTGGAATGGCACCATCAAGAGGAGATTTGTGTGCAGCATGCAGGAATAATAAGAAGAATTCACCAAACTTGTCTTTTTTTAGAACGCCAAAAGACGAAAGATCAAAACAATGGATTATAAACAGTGGGCGTGAAGATTTACTTGATAAAGACGAAATATATCTAAACAGCAACATCAAATTTTGCTCTTTACATTTCGATCGCAGTCAATTTATGAATGAGAGAAAAAATAAACTAGTATGGAATGCTGTTCCTACTATATTTGAAAGACTTAAAACCCCGACAACGACGAGACCAACGGCGAAGACGACGACGACGGCGGCGGCGGCGACGGCTACGGAGACCATGATTGATAAAGATTACCTGTTGGCCGTTAATGATAAAAATGACCCGATGACGACTGAGCTTCATGATGATCCGATGACGACTGCGACTGTGCTTGATGATGACCCAATGACGACTGTGCTTGATGATGATCCGACGACAACTGTGCTTGATGATGATCCAATGACGACTGTGCTTCATGATGATGATCCAATGACGACTGCGCTTGATGATGATCCGACGACAACTGTGCTTGATGATGATCCAATGACGACTGTGCTTGATGATGATGATCCAATGACGACTGTGCTTGATGATGATCCGATGACGACTGTGCTTGATGATGATTCGATGACGAGTAAAAAAGTAAAAACTAATGCTGCTAGCTGTGATACAAAAAAGTCAGGAAAAAAGAGAAAACTGAGTGACTATGAACAGGATTCAATACCTAGTTGTTCTAACTTAAATGAAAATGCCTCTGAAATACAGATTGAACTTTTAAAACAAAAAGTGAATAATCTAAGAAAGTCTTGTAAAAATAAAGACCGGGAAATCCGTAGACTACGAAAAACCCAAAAAGGCCAAAAAAATCATGGAAAACGTAGAAATGGAGGCCAAAGAACAATTAATGAAAGAAGAAAAGAACTGTTGTCCAATCAAAGGAATGAAATTAAATCAATTTTAGCTCCGTATTTGTCTAAGGATATATTAAATTTAGTTTTAAATCAGGTGAAGCCACATTCAAAGAAGATTCGGTGGAACGAGCAAATCAAAACATTTGCCTTAAATTTCTATTATCAAAGCCCTCAAGGCTATAGATTCTTGAGCAAACATATTAACTTGCCATCAGTTAGAACACTTCAAAGGTTTGTAGAGGGAGTTAGGCTCAAATGTGGGATAAACAAAGAAATATTTTCGTTGTTGAAAGAAAAAGTAAAAAATATGGCCGAGCACGAAAAAATTGTTAATTTGTCTATGGACGAAATGTCTTTAATGGAGAATTTGACTTACAACCCTAATGAAGATTATATTGTGGGATTCGAGGATTCTGGCACAACAAGAACAAAAAATATTGCCAACTCTGCTCTTGTAGTGATGATCAATGGGATATTCACAAGAATGAGACAGCCACTAATGTACTTTTTCTGCGACGAATCGATGGACGCTGAACAACTGAAATGTATATTTATACAAATTGTAAGCCAACTAAATGAAATAGGATTAACAGTTAAAACTTGTGTTACTGACTTGGGATCAAACTTTATGCAATGGAGAAGCCTACTAGGAATCACCCAGGAAAGACCTTATTATATTTTTGAGTCAAACAAAATTTATTTTTTCTATGACACACCTCATATACTTAAATGTGTGCGTAATAATCTCTCGAAATATGACTTCCATTTTGAATCAGAAGGTGGTATTCCAGTTGTGGCATCGTGGAAACACATCGAAAGTCTGTATTTGAGTGACTGCAACAGAAAGTATAAACTTGCCCCTAAGTTGACTAAGAAGGCGGTATATCTGCCACCATTTTCCAAAATGAAGGTAGTGACTGCAGCCCGTGTTTTCAGCCACACTGTCGCAGCAGCTCTTGAAACACTAGTTGCTATAGGAGGCATTGAACCAATAGCTTTTGCGACAGCAGAATTTTGCCAAAAATTAAATGATTGGTTCGACATTTTCAATGGCTATTTAAAGAAAGGAAAAACTCTTAGGAGCAAAATAACGAAAGAATCACTTCATTTGCAGTCTTTGGCAGAAATTGAGAAATGGGTTTCCTCCTGGAAAGTTTTTGATGGCAAAAATAAGGAGATAACTAAAAAAATCAAATGTATATCTGCCTTGAAGATGAACTGCAACTCTATTCGACTCCTTATCAATGAAATCCACAGTGGAAAGTTCAGTCAGCAATATTTGCTCACTAGGAAGATAAACCAAGATGGATTGGAAAACTTTTTTTCAATCATCCGTCAAAAAGGAGGATTTTGCAGCAACCCGTCGCCACAGCACTTTATGTCAGCTTTTAACAGCTCAACCATAAGCAGACTCCTAAGTAAAGAAGTTGACACGTCGTCAGGTAATTGTCAAAGTGTGGATTGGGGCCACCTCATTTTAGACTTGAAATCTATGAACCAGTTAAAAGTTTCAAACGTGATGAAAGAACATGAGGCTGCATTAGATATTGAAAGCTGTCTAAGCATTGATGTTCCAAGAGACGTTGCGGAATTAAATAGCATGCGGTACGTTTTTGGATTTGTTCTAAAAAAGTTCTTCCAGATCCATAAATGTGAAATATGTAAAGTTGCTTTGGCTAATGATGACAAAACCTGTGAAGAGAACAATGCATTATACGTATATTTCAAAAACTATAATGATAGTGGTGGGTTGGTGGTGTGTAACAGCAGCATCTTCACATTTTTTGAGCAATGTGAAAATTATTTGGCCAGTATTTTTGATGACTATTCATTCAAGAAAGGATGTGGTTCAGTTTTTTTAAAGTCGCTCATGGAAAATATTGAGTTCCCCGTTAGCTGCTGTTGTGCAGAAACAAAACTTAGTTTAGTTAAAATATTTGTTCGAGTTAGAATTTATTATATAGTTAAGTTTACAAATGCTATTCTACAATCAAAGAAACGTAAGAATAAACATTATCTCACGTTCAGTCATTTAGGATGCTAAGTTGAAAAATGTCCCAAGATGTTATACTTACAGAATTAAATTAAAACCTTTTTTGGCATAATTTCATAACTATTCTTTTTATTGATATACTAATTATTTAACTTTTGAAAATTAAACTTCAATAACTAATATCATATATTGACATTTACAGGCTAAGATCAATCATTAATATTATAAAAAAATAGACTTCTAGTGATTTCCGACCGTTCAAAATTCTGTCAAATAATTGTAACTGTGTATCTCAGTGCTGGATTTAACAATACGGATTGTAAAGAAGCCACTAAAGACACAAAAATAAGAACTGTTTGGGTACATTTTAAAATTATAGAAATTAATAATTTTGAAATTATTTTGTAAAATTGAAATTACCCTTTTTAACTTTTGACCGGTGAGCGGGTGTACTCTACAGAGAATGACTACCGGCTTTGATACTTAAGAATTTTTTAAATCGAAATTTGCACTGGCGTTTTAGCGAATTTAGAGCCATAACAACAAGAACACCAGAAACAAATCAATTGTGGCTGACCCCTGGTCGGATTTCCAATAATTCAGATTATCTGGGAATTTGAGGAAATGCCGAAGGATATTAATCTTTCACGATGTTAACCTCGTCGCTATGGGTAGACCTACATAGGCCTACACCCGTTTTTTACGCCTTCTCATGTAATTTACTTCACTCCTTTCACATTTCAATGGCCTTTCAGTTATAACTCCGTGCCAGATTTAAAAAGAGAGTGCCCGACCGGTCCAGGTAGGCCCGGACAGCCCTAATCCACTGTTGTCACAACACCTATTGTTGTGAAGCCGGCCGGAGAGTTATTTCTTGAGTTATTCCTGGTATAAGGAATTTCGAAGCGGCCCGCAGTCAATGACACAGGCGTGGGGGCTGCCCACCCCCTTCGCCGGCCGGCCTCACAACAATAGGTGTTGTGACAACAGTGGATGAGGGCTGTCCGGGCCTACCTGGACCGGTCAGACACTCTCTTTTTAAATCTGGCACGGAGTATACGGCCGTTAACGTTATTCGCAAAATGATTAATGCCATTTAATCGCAATCAGTAAACTGGCGCAATAAATTTTCAAGGCCGCGGCCATTTTAAAACCATATATTAAAATTATTAACGTTAATCTTTACATGATTTATTTGTTTCATATTATAAATACATTTTTAAATTAATTTTTATATGTATATATTACAACTTTGATTTTTTTTAGTTTTCCCTTAACCCTAAAACCTTTACCTCGTCGCTACGGTCGCTACGTGTCTGATTAAACCCAATGTAATACAGAACTACTTTGTTCTGTTTATTATAATTTTGGTCGTAGTTGTGCTTGCGTGCCGCTTTGGAGCGCTAGTGTTTAGGGAGACAACTAAAGTGCATTGCAGCATATGGTAATGTCGCGACTGTATTTTTCTCCTAGACTGTGACTTTGGCTCACAAAAAGGTTTGAAGTAATAGGTTACCTGTAATTTTATTAAAGTTTTATTTGTCATCCATTTGTGGTACATAAAATTATAAACATAGCATAAGACAATATTTTATTGATAAATAAAATATTTCACAAAAATACATATAAAATATATTATTCTGCCTATGTTTATATTACAGACGACTTTCGATAATACGGTGTTTGCAGGACCAGGGAGACGGATAAGCAAAAACGTCTGATTACCAAAACTAATACAAAAGCTATCCTATAATTTGAGTAAAGCCAACTTATGATGTTTACTTGACTATAACGGTTTAAATTAATAAATTTAGGCATTACATTACCTAAATAAAACAAATATTTATTCAAACTTAAAACAAACAACTTGATATGATTTAATACAGCTGATGGTGTCCGGATTCGCTGGGAAAAAGTAAATAAAATAATTGTAAGTAAAACCAATGCATCTGCTGTTCAGCTGTTTTCTTTATATTTGCGGCCTTAGGAAAATGTTTATCGAAATAAAAAGGTTAAATAACTGTCATCAGCCTCGTGATCCTAAATTATCCTTGAGGGGATTACGCGTTTCAGCAATTTTTTTACCTTGCCATCTGTTATCATAATTTGAAAAACAACCCTAACATACAACAATGAATGAAACTTTTAAACATATGTAGACCTACTTTATAAAATTAAAACCCTGAAACTGGCAGAATGGTCGAGTGTTGAGTCCCGACTGGTGGTGACAGTGCTATCAGCTGACCTTTTAACTCCTACTTTCATCCTGTCTGTCAGTTCCATCTTATTTAATAATTGTTTAAAATAGAACATTTGACACCTTCTTGCTATTATCATTTAGAGGTCGAAGAAATTCAAAGGTCAGCTGATAGCACCATCACCGCCAGAAGGGTCTCACTCTAGGGGCATGCACCATTCTGCCGGTTTTGGAATTTTAATTTTATAAAGTAGGTCTACATATGTTTAAATGTTTCGTTCAATGTTGTATGTTCGTGTTGTTTCTAAAACTGTGATGCAGCCCATGGGCGAAAAAAATATTTCAAGTTTTAAAGGATCTGAAGTTGGCAAAGTAAAAGATTGCCAAAACACTCGATCCCACAAGGATAATACAGAATCACGAGGCTGATGACAGGTATTTAACCTTTTTATTTTGTCAATACAAATGATTTAGAAATCCAACAACAATATGAAATGTTAATCAACAATATTTGATATTAAACCTGATTTTTTCACCGAGACCTTTTATTGATGTATGGGGTTGATGGGTATCAGACTTATGGTTTTCTCAAGTTATGGGTAGTTTGGGGATTCATACACAGATAACCTTGGCATTTTTACATAGGCCTAAATACTTAAAGTAGGCTATAATAGCCTCCATTCTAAATTCAACATGTACTGCTCAAGTTTATTTTCTTTTGATTTTCTACCCCAACAGTTTACAAAGCCCTTAACAAATACCAATTAACACCAAAACGCTATTTTAGTCAAATCACGCTCAATTTGCAGATGACATTGTTTATAGCGCTAGTACTAAATATACTCTAGCAGGGACAGTGCAAACCAGGAGAGGCGAGTGTGAAAGAGTACACTGTGCAGTCAAAGTGCTCCATACTCCTGTAGCTCACACTCACCTCCAGGGATAGTGAACTTAAGCAGTGTAGAGTACTTGCTACTGATCTGAATGAAATAGGAACCAAAACTAGGACCATAAGATGCGAAACTCCTGTCATAGCAGGAATCAAAATACTTAATGTAAGAGATGTCACACAGTCGGATTACCGAGTGCGTTGGACTATCAAGAGTCAGATTATGAAGGGTCAACTGTACCTTGGTGATAAACAATGTTAAAAACTTAACCTTAGTTCATATGAGAAAAAACTCTAAAAAATAAAAAATCTCGAGGTTATGTAATAGTAGGTTACATAAGAAGAGGTAATTTTAAATTACTATATCAAAAATGTTTTTATTCCTATAATAAACATTGTAAACTTGGAGCGTTATATTTCGAGCTATGTTTAACATTGAGAAAAAGGTAAAAAAGAAAGGTGTGTGCGGTCAGTTGGTGTGACGTAGTTGGGATCACACAACTAGCGCTTGTGACGACTGCAATAAAAACCAGTTTATACAACTAAATCAAAATATTATGTGTTTGGTCTTAGAGCTGCTGTCATAACACAATGTCTGCTTGTTTCGTGAGCCCAACTACATCACACCAACTGACTATGTACACACCTTTCTTTTTTTTTTCTTTGCGAAATGATGGCCAACTCCATTGCCAGAGCTTTCAGACATTATTTATTCTTAATGATCTCGCAAAATAAACAATGAGCCCGTTCAGTCGCAGTCACCGGTGAGTATCTACCAACTTTAAGAGAACTGTAGTAATAGATTTACCACCTACCGATCATTTTTGCGCATCCACCGAAAAATGTCTATAGTGGATTCAGCACAAGATGAATAGAATAAAACAAGGTGGTTCTATTTTAACCCGTCATCACTGACCAGCTGAAGTAGACGTAAATACGTCATCAAATATATTTTCCTTCAATAGTATTTTAGTTCAGAATTCACAGCTGGAAGTAGATGCGAATACGTCATAAGAACAAACATAAGTTACGGGACCACCTATTTTTTTCTACTCATCTTGGATTCAGCAAGTAACCGCATATTGTTGATTGTCAAGATGCAGTGGATTAGCTGATTAAAGACTATGGTAAACGGTTGGTCACAGGTGACTGCGGCTGAACGCCCAAATGTAAAATTAATTTCAACAAACATCAACTGTATCTGTTTACGAATTAAAATAAAGATATAAAAAGACAGCTGTTAGAAAATGTTAACATGTCAGGCTTGTATGAGTTCAGAGATCAGCTGCGGTGCTTTGATGACTTACTCCACTCCAAGTGCTTTAGGTGTAAATACTGTAGTTCCCATGGCTCAAGATATAACGCACCAACTGTAGGATATACATTTTTTACTATAACATATATTTACATCAAAACTTCAGTCTAAACCAAACCATATAAAATAATTAGCAAAAGGAACAATAACTCTCCATTAGGGAGAATTCCTTATCTGCCAAAATCAATGTATACTAACCATCTAAGTCTTCCAATGTTATTTTTTTTAGTTCCTCCGCTGAAAAGCAGAGGAGATTTTTGGGCTGTTGCCTAGAATAGTTCAAGCAGGCTCTGTCGAGCGCGCTTCTACTGACTGACCAAAATGTCAAAATGAGAATAAACTCTGTTGTGTGCACTTCTGCTGGCTATTCAAAGTGTCAAAACGAGAATATAAACAAAGACCTGATTAACATTTTAGTCAAAGATACAACAATACAAAACAAGTCAATAACCAACAACTGTCTACATATTTCAACCAACTACTTGACTTCGGAAAGTCAGCCTGATTCGTAAACTGCTTTAACAATTCCAATTGGACTGAAAAAGAAAGTGGCACCATCTCTTTTTCAGAGGCGGGAACTAATTATTCTTCTTCCGTAAGGTGTACCTACTTAATCCGGTCAGTATACGTTACCAAATCCCACAACATTTTAATAAAAAAAAGTATTTAATAATCTGCTATGTTCTGTTAAATTTTTTAATTCTGGATGTGATGTGGAATGTGATGTCTTTATGTAATCAGATTGTTATAAATTATTTACAAAAAAATTATGTGGTTTCAAAGTTAATCAAGGAAAATTGCCAAAAGTCTTTAGTAGGGGGCAAATTTCTTTGAGAACCAGTTTTTTTCCTTCTAGAATGACTATTCTATAAGTCAGTGTTCAAATATCATTTCAATGAACCAAGATTAGCACTAAGATCCATTT
This sequence comes from Flexamia atlantica, assembly GCA_035578135.1. Taxonomy (NCBI): domain Eukaryota; kingdom Metazoa; phylum Arthropoda; class Insecta; order Hemiptera; family Cicadellidae; genus Flexamia; species Flexamia atlantica. The sequence goes on along the minus strand of JAQJVK010000006.1, from coordinate 19,046,875 downwards.
ATCTTATTACGTACAACAAAGTAAATCTCAGCTAGTTAATTAGGGATTGGCTGAATTTAATAGGCATTTAGGACCTGGTGGACCGAGCCTTGCTCGGTATTACTTCATGTTTACCAGTCCATCCAATTACCATAAAAAAGTTCTGAGTTATACATTTTTTAAATACCCTTTTTATTGCTCAATGAAATCTTTATCCCACACGCTGCATTTGGCCAAGATGCCTGATTACATGATTTGATTATATTTAGGGGGGTGCGAAAAGTGATTTTTGAACTCGAGCCGGGCCGAGCCGAGCTTTTTCAAAAGTTTTCGAGCTCGAACTTTTCCGAGCCGAGCTTTTTAACAATCACCAAATTATTAAAAGGAATTATGAAGCTTGATTTTAATTTTAAAAGATACAATAGACTAATGTTTGCATACCTTAAGTGACTGCCAGCTCAAAAATAGAAAGCTTACCTCCAAAACAAGTTAATTATCTGATAGGTTCATCAGTATTTTGTATTATGTTACATAAAATTAATCAAACTGGCTAAAAAAAATCATTTATGAAGATAAATACCAAATTAAAAATATACACTTATTATTTGACTCTCCAATCCCACATTACTTTACTTTAAAATAAATGGTTAATATTATATAATTAGATTCAAGAGTAGAAAGGAGTAGTTTAAGTTTTAAAATAGATATACAGTATCTAGTTAAAAAATCACACATTTACACTTAGTCAAACACAAGATTGATTTTTTTAATGTTCACTAAGTAAAGATGATAAAAAATTAAATAGCAGTCCCAATTGTGGCATAATATTCATGGCTAAACTTATTATTTCAGAACATAATATATGAATGAAATAATATTTAATAACAACAATAATTTATTGTAATCCTGAAATTAGTTGCATTTCTAAACTTTTGTGAAGAAAATAATGTACAAGTAAGAAGAAGAAAGATCATAAATAAATAAGGATGGAATAGAGAGAAAGAAAGAAACAGCTACCTCTCTCACTCTCCTTATCAGTGGCCAGTGAGGGGGGGGGGGTGGAGGTTGTTTACTCCAAGCCCCTTCCCTGTTTTTTGCTATTGTCTGACTCAGTGTGTGTGTGCGCGTATGCGCGTATGTGAGAGAGCGTGAGTTAATTAGGAGATAAGGAATCCTTACTACAAAATGCAAAAATACGAACTACTTGTCATCATATATTTAATTTCGTAAGGCGATTCTTTGCGTCAAAATTGTGGGTGTCTGGCAAGTCGCACAAAAATGGGAGAGGGCTCAAATTATAGGTCTCTTTTTCATGATGGCGGGAAAAATAATGAAATTGCTTGAAATTCACCAGAAAATGAGAAATAACGTAAAATATCTGCCATTTAAAAAGCATTGGGATCTAAAAACGTCTGCTTTGTTTACATTAAAACATGTGATGCTGATACTTGATTGAAAACCATGTGGTAAATAAGGTATAAATAAGGTAGGTAAGGTGATAAATATAAGATAGATTAGGTTTGCTATGAAGGTATTTTGTACTATAATAAATAAGGATTGTTTGAATTTTCCCTCATTAGGGGCTTTTAGCCCCTTCAAGCCACTAGTACATCTATAAATGACGGCTCATATTTTTGTCTTATTTTTATAAATCAAATGAGACCAAAATGAAACTTGTAAGATATACCGTTTAAGAGATAAGCCTTGATAAAACAATAGACTTAAATGCGGTATTTTGCGTTCCCCAAGGTCAACTAAATATAGCTCCGATTTCCGTCTAAATGAAGATAATATTTCTTGTTACCTGTCAATGTCCTTTCCTTATCACTAGGGAATGTTGTTTTGCTTGTTTTTCACGGGAGGGAAATGCTCTTCCGGTTTAACGTGTTCAAAAATAGATCGCAATAATTATCTTTCCGATAAGAACTCTCTTATCAAAAGCTCGGCTCAAGTGTCGAGCTTTTTTGAAAAAAGTCGAGCCGAGCCAAATACTGAAAAGCTCGACCTAATATGCTCGACCAGTCGAATACTCGCACACCCCTAATTATATTTCATTGTTCATCTCGTTGGCATGGCTTGGCAACTCATAAGGCCCAATGTGAATTTTTTTCAAATTTTAAATTCATTTTATTACATTATTAGATTTTCTCAGGCCAAGTAACCTACATAGGCCCGGTGACAGAATTTTGGGCCCCCCTGTGCAATTGAAAATCCCGGGCCCCTACCCTGACGACCTTTTTTTCACACATCTCGTGTCGATCCAGGACCCCTGTGAGCCCGAGCCCCTGTCGCCGGCCCTGAACCTGCATGAAACTTGTCTTTGAGTCAGAAATCAGATATTTCCAGACTTTCAGGGAAATCCTGAGAGCCACTTTTGAGATAATTTTGCAAGATCACAAGATAACATTGCTCATATAAAAGTAAAGGTCATAATACACAAATGTAATAACTCTAAGTATTACATTTAACTATACATAAAAGGAAATATACAATAATCATTTAAGAGTACTATGTAATGAATTAACACAAATCTGGCTGAGTTTACTATGCCCCAAAACTAAATTGAAAATTCTGTCCAAGCTACAACTGATCAGCCAAAATGGTTTATTTATTCCACTAAATAAACTCCTTTGAAAGAGTGAAAAGACCATAATTAGACTGAGCTAACTTTTGCTGTGAATTATAGTTTCGCCATTTAAAAATCTCCGAAAATTGAGAAAAGTCTGCTTTTTGAAATAACTATATATTTCTTTTTTACTCTTTTTAGGAAGCTAGAAATCAAAAATATAAAACATTATTCTTGATTTAGGCAAGCTCTGAATACAGGAATAATCAACCATTTGAGCAGCAACCGACACCTTAGTGATAATGTTCAAAAATTCAGTTACCTATAAAAGATTTACTGACACTCTAAGGATACTGAAAAAATCAATTCCTTATGAAATAATATAAACTTTTTAGCAGTGTAATTTAGGTTTTGAAACCCTGACAATTAGTTTTGTAGCATCAAAATATATTTATCTGTGGTGCTAACCATTGGCTGGGAATGTAATCAGTGTGTCCACACAGTAGTACTGTACCAATAAATTTTTAGTTAGTGTTCGAAGTTTAACATGTACAAACTTAACAATCAACAACAATATATTAACATTAAAATATAATAATGTAAATAGCTCTGTTAAAACAATGATTTAAAATGAGGCACTGCTTATGGCATACATAACAGACTAGAGTATATAAGCTCAGACTATCCACTTAATTAACTAAATAATTTATAAAATCTGTTCTATTATGAATACGGTATAAAATGACTTATTTTTATCAGTCTTAAAATTAATTTAACTACTCAAATTCTTCAACAGTTTTATAACTGACTCACATAATGTTTTAATGAATATTTAACTTGCTCTTGATTCTGTTTCGAACCTGTACTTCTAGATTGTATTAAGACACTTTTTTGGCATTTGAGCAAACTATTGATCCCCATGAACTGATGCGGGCAATCTCTGTTGTCCACATTGGGTTGTTGGTATTATGATTTTGCTCAGGTCCTGAAGAATAAAATTCCTTCAGCAACTGAGCAAATAAGATTACCCACATTGTGATCTGGGTATTTCACATAAGACAATGTCCCAGAAAAATTCTCAGCCCTCGATGTATTTCACAAAGTCCACATCACAATTTGAGCCAAAATTTTGGATTTAACTCAAATTTGGGGTTGAGTATAACACTTTTTAAATATTTTATTTACATGCATAACCAGGGTTCCCACAGATTTTCCAAAAGACAATTCAAAGTCAATTCCAGGACATTTTTAGGACAAAATAATGGTTCCCTAGGACACTCGTGACACTACATAAACTCAAATGGGACTCAAATCATAATTTGGCATTACATTCGTGCTATCCAGGTCACATATTAAGGGTTTTTACGAAGTCAAGATTTATATGGTTAAGGGGTTTTTTTACATTTTTTCATGAAACATACCTGGTGTACCAGGCTCTGGTAAACACCCTAAAAACTAAACTAATTTTTTGTTTGCAAACCAATTCGACATATATATATATATATATATATATATATATAACAACATACAAAACGTGAACTATATTAACAATATTAACTATTTAACATAACTATATCTCACGTTATTGTTATATACCGGGTGTCCGATACAGAACTCCCTAATTTTGAAGAACTCTAATTTGTAATTTGTAAATAATATCGACTCAAATTATGTATTAAATGATAGGAAAACTAACCAAGTTTTTGATAGAAGTCACATATTTTTGGTGGATTTCACTTTGGGCTCATGGAAAACAAAAAACTAAAAATCACATTTTTCCTGTGCACCAGTAGTGATTAAAAATCACGTTGTAATGAGTTTTTTTACAAGATTTAACAGTTATCTTGAAAACTGAGCATCCTACAGAAACCTCTCAGTTTATGTTTAAAACCTCTTACTTTTACCAAAACTTGGTTATTTCCCTTTAATTTGGTAAAAATAAAAATTTTGGGGTTTTCCAACTTTAGCAGTATGGCACACGAAACACAAAAAACCAATTTGTTCGTTTCCAAAACTCATTTCTCAGGACCCAAAGAAGCTACAAACCTGCAAAAACACCCAAACTGTAAGGAAAAATTCATTTTCTTTAATGTTATAAACTAAGAGGTTTCTATAGGATTCATAGTTTTCAAGATAACTGTCAAATCTAAAAAAACTTAAAACGTGATTTTTATTCACTACTGGTACACAGAGAAAATTTGTTTTTTTTGTTTTATGTTTGCCATGAGCCCAAAGTGAAATTCAACAAACATTTGTGACTTGTAACAAAAACTTGGTGAGTTTACCTATCATTCAATATATAATTTGAGTCGATTTGATTTATAAATTGAAAATTAGAGGACATCAAAATTAGGGAGTTCTTTTTTGGGTCACCCGGTATATATAACAACTATATCTATATATATATATATATATATATATATATGTATATATATAGTTGTGTGTTGGTATATTTCGGGCTACAGCCAAAACTACATGTCATGGACACTTGA